>JAVANC010000011.1:35989309-36589309 GCA_033319125.1 Parnassius glacialis | reverse complement strand
CAGACATTTCAAATGCCTTCGAAGTGTCGCGATCTAAGCGCTTGAGCGCAAAACGAATAAACACGTAATCACAAAGCTTTGGTATATTTAATTCTTTAAGAGCAGCGATAGATGCGGCATATTTATTAATGAATGCTTCCAACTGAGTTGAAGTTGCGGGATTAGGTAAAGCTTTCATCTCTAATATTGACTCGAGAAAGGTGCTCGCGAGGTAACGCTTGTCCTGATATTTTTTTTATTAAAGCATCCCATATAGAATCGTAATTATCAGCGGTGGGGTTAATACCCGAAAAAACATGTTGCGCTTTGCCTTTAAGTTTGCTAACTAAATAATAGATTTTTTCCGAGTTCGTTAACTCAGTATTAGAATTAATCGTCGAATTAAATGTTTCATAAAAGAGGCTCCATTTGGAAGGGTCTCCGTGGAACTCTGGAATTTCTATGGGAGGCAACTTAGGGAACGCGATCTTAGGCTTGGAAGCATTCATCGTTTGCGGCTTGCATATTTTGTTCTTAGTATGTCTAACATGGCAGTACAGGTCTTCATAGATACACCAGGCGTTGAAATCAGGAGTAAATTCGGGATCTAGTTCCATATTTATAGAATTAATGTCATGAATGCACTTGTGATATTCACTCCTGATATCATCGATGGTTTCGCACTGTGATATAAACATATCCTGAATAGCGGCATCGTTTATTGTTTTTGAAAGATCGAAAATACGTTGCATGCGAGTAAAATAACCATCACGGCATGTTTCCTTAATAAATAATGCTTATTAAGGAAACATGCCGTGATCTTGCGAGTGGCTGCCATATTTTCGAACTAATGAAAACAGTGCAAATTAATGATATAAAATTATAAAACATACAAAGTATTTATACCAATATCCGCACAAATAACGGTTCAAATAATAATAAATGCAATATTTTAACAATTCATACACACTATAAAATGATCAACGTCATCCAGAACACATAAATAATAGTTGCGGGAAATAAAAATGGCGGACGGTAAGCGAAGAAATTAACCGACCCTATGTGAGAAAATTTAAATTTCGGTAAGAAATCGAAGTCCTCACAGGAGGCACCAGAAAAATAATCACGCCGGGCACTAGCTATCACCTCGTGGCCGTTAATTACGTGATTGCGCGGGAGAATATATGTATGTATCTTAAATTAGAGGAATTAAATTTACTTACCGAGAAGCTCGTACTCACAATCACTAATCGGCTTTCGTTCTAAAAATTGTGGTGTGTGTATGTGTTACTGTATGTATGATAGTGTATAGCCAAAAACACTAGCGATTATAAAAATTGAAACTATTTAAATTGATAATGTGGTAGGAGCACAACAAGGTGCAACAGCGGGCGCGGATTAGCGAAGACTATATTGAACTAATGACCCTTTTCCTTTTGAAGGTGAAGTGGAGTGACAATTTTTACTCACACCACCGCCATTTATGATAAATAGGAAAAGATTAATTCGAGCGCATGTTTGGCGCGACTACCCGCTACAAAAGTTTTATATGGGCGTCCACCGTAGCGACTTTCGAATACACACATAAACACGTGTTTCCGTTTTTTAGTATGAAGTTGGCGTTCTTCTTTTGATAAAGAGTAATTGTGTTCTGTGCTCGAGTTGAATGACAGATAAAATAATAACACGTGTTGTTTTCTTTCAGGTAAAAGACGTTACTGGTACTGTTATTGTAGGGTATTTATGCATAAATATTATTAAAATAATGTGGATTTGAAACTGTTGATAGGTAGATTAACTGAATTGTTGTTACAAACCAGGAAATTCCCAGATGAATAAAATCTTAAGTCCACTAGTAACTTTCATAAGATCTGCATTTATTAAGGCAGAAGTATATTTAATACAAAGATATTTAAATATATAGGTAATTTAAAACGATATCTTTTGAATACCTATAGCGACTTTAAAATTCATTAGCACTGTAATAATCAAAAGGATTTTGAAAATCACGTATCACTTTTCTTGTGCTAATCGTGCTTTGCACGTTTATTCTCTCCAGGATATAATTATCAAAATCATCTTCGCTGCTGTGATCCATTGCAATTATTCAAACAAAACAAATCAACAAACAACCTATATACCCCATACCAGTTTGACATTTGCGTTGATTTGTCGCACTATGCATAGCGTAAAGTAGCTAGCGAGTTACTTTATCTGTGCGTTCATTATAATGAGCGCATAGTGTCGTCTAACACTCAAGTGACGTTCATGAAACAAAATTTCATCCACTGTGCGTTAAAGCCCACTGTGCGCACGCATAGTATCGTTCTTGAATACGGGTAGATTTTTAGCTAAGGTGTAGATAGCTGTCGACCCACTTGTTTGTCCACGTATTGTATTCGTACACACCGCGTGATTGCTATGACTTAGATTTTTTTGTTTATATTAAAAAGATTTTGTATGTATTTTAACAGTGGTAGAGTCACGCGGTAGCTTTTGCTGTCGCACGGATGGGCCGGCTCGAACCGGGGTGGTACCACGACCTCACAGAAAACCAGCGTGAAGTCTACTTAGGCTTACCTCTGCGTTTCGCTTGGTAAGTGCAGGTGGCCGGAGGCCCTTTTTACTGGAAATGAGGGATTCCATCTTAGTCCTCACGGGTGACAACGCATCTACATTTTGATTTGTAATAGAGGATAGATATAGATGTCTATGGGCCGCAGCAACCACTTACCATCAGGTGGACTGTGTGCTCGTTTGTCACCCTTATTCTATAAAAAAAGAGAAGATAAAGTTACAGTTATACTGTCCCACTGCTGGGCACAGGCCTCCTTTCATTTCTGAGAGGGTTTTAGGGAAAGAAAATGCCCGCCGCTAAGCCGCAATGCGTATTGGCGTACTTCAAATATCTTCGAAATATTTTTTTTCTTATTTCTCAGACAAGCAGATTTCCTCACGATGGTTTCCTTCGCCGCCAAGCACGTGGTAAATCAGCACTTAAAATAGCAATTAACAATTTTATTGATGCTGGCGGTAATCGAACCCGGGTTTGCTCACGTACTGTGAAACTTCAGAATCTCAATTAGATAATATATACCCACTAGCTGATTTGTTTCTTTCTTTGTAATAAAATAAAAAATAACGTGTTTTTTTCTTCAGAGAAATTACTGGCGATATGCTATTCAAAGAATCGTTGACCGAAGTTCAAGAAGATAATATATGGCCACCAGTTCATGATCGAAAAGTCGTTGATATAATGTATTTTATCCAGCAGCTGCAAACTATATCCGGCCACAGTTCTTTGTTCAATTGTAGTTTCTCTCAAATATCACTCATAGGAGAAAAAAGGATTGGCTTGATCTCCAGATTCAAGTTTAGATGCAATATGTGTAAAGACGTCTTTATTGTCACAAGCGAAGATTTATCAAATACACATAATGTCAACACTAACGTGGATGCCGTTACAGGAATTACTTCTGTTGGTATCGGTTTTTCGCAATTCGAAGAAATTACAGCATGTATGGACATACCCATATTTACGAAAACAACTTATGGTCAAGTTCAAAACAAAGTTTATGAGAAATGGGAGTCAACATCTGTTGAATCCATGGCAGCAACAGCTATGCGTGAGCTTGATGCAGCGACTGCTGAAGGAACATTGAGCAAAGATGGCATACTTCTAATAGACGTAAATGCCGACGGCTGTTGGTCATCGCGATCCTACGGAAATAATTATAAGGCATTGTCATTGAATTATAGCGTTCAAAAAGTTGAATGCCGAAACCATGTGCTGCGCAATATATGCAATAAGTTGAGGGCTGTAGTCGAAGACACAAAACATGCCTTGGCACACAGAAAAATGCTGACTGAATGATTTTTCTTTCCACAATTTATATAATTAGATTTCGCTCTGTATGCGTAAATACATCAAAATAATAAAATAAAATTAAAATAATTAGCTTCTTTAATTTTTATGTATCCTTCAAATAACCCACAAATCCCAAAAAAACTGCTGTTTTATGCAAAAAGGTTATTCACTCGGGACAAAAATTATGAAAGAGTTGTTGTTGTATTTCTCGATTTTAGGGCTAGAACGTCAGCAAGATTCACGCGGTGCTGCACCGCGTGAATCATGCCGCAGTGGGCGGAACTACTCGTCTCTTACTTCTTTTGCTTCACCCCCTCAAATACATAAAAGTCGTCTATTCACCTCGCCTTAAGCTGATACATTGCTTCCTAGCGAATTGAGAGTGGAGTCGAGAATGCTGTTATCTCAGGGATGCTATCAAATAAATATATTTATACAGTCAAGCACACAGTCCTGAGTGTAAGTGGACCCATAGACACATACTCATACACATGTATAGAATAAAATCAAAATATAGGTGCCTAGTTAGTTGTCACCATTGAGTACTAAAAAGGAGTACCTCGTTACCAGTAAAGAGGGTTTCCTGTTCTCATCACTCTCAATGCGAAACACAACGACGTACGTACGTACAAAACATATAACGTTGTTTGTCTAAGATAGATGATTACACATTTGTGTCATGAATGCAGTGATTTAATTAGCAATGTGATTTTGAATAAAGGATGAATTAGTCACGGAAGCGAAAATACCTAAAATACTGGGGATGTGAAGTTGAATATGACTCAAGTGAAATTTTGTTTCATGAAATAACAGATGAATATAAATAATTTAAAATTAAAAATTTTGTACAACCGACTTCAATATAAATTATTAAGAATAACTCAAAAGCTGTTAGTCAAACCTTGATCAAAATTATACGGGATTAGATGAGAATCACCAGCTTTCAAATATAAGAATTATCGAAATCGGTTCACGCAGAAAAAAGTTATGAGGATAACACACATTAAAAAAACATACAGTCAAATTGAGGACCTCCTCCTTCGGTAGAAAAGAGTATTTTTCTGCACTATAGATATCAGAAGAATCCTTTAATTACATATTGTGTAAAGTTGAACGTAAGTTACCGATTGGAGATAATGTAGTGCAATATGCATAAGAACCAAAATTAAAATCATTTATTGTGTAATATTTTAAATAAATAGTAAATAGAAACAGTTTTTGCATGAATATTTGAGAGCAAACTTTACTGTAGTATCGTAGTACATCTTTCGTCCATTTTATAAAAAAGAAGTCTTCAAACACATGAACTCCAAAGTGGACGTTGCACCAAGCTTATGCATACTAAAACTATTGAATTTTATATGGAAAATTATGAAAATACAATAACTGTTATCACAAAAGCAATAAGCTACGTTATTAAATAAAAGATTAAAACTTAAATGAAAGACCGGTGAAATCGATTAAATTATTATGTTGGACGAATGGAGCCGCGTTGTATATAAACTGCCTTATTTATAAAAATTAACAAATACATATAACGCACATTTTCATCAGTTAAAGCTGAACAATCGCTTCCACCGTTGGTCACAGACGGTAGACGGATTGACGATCGCAGCCATTCGCACTTTGGACGCTTCCTTGTTCTTTGTTTTATACTAGCGATCCGCCCGGCTTCGCACGGGTGACTTCTGGATCTCGTCAACAGCGAAACAGTTGTGAATCCTAACCATCCAGGGACCCACTAAAACACACACAATAAGTTTCATCATAATCGGTCATGTGAAGTCACACTCACTACTGTCATGTTTAGGGTTCCTTACTCAGACTAAAACGGAGCCTTATTAATGTTACTTAGCTGTACGTATGTTCGTCTGTCTGCCCGTATGTCACGGATCTAGCTCATAAACAGAATGAGATATAGATCAGAAATTTTTATTTACCCCATATCTTTCCGTGGGTGTCGTAAAAGGCGACAAAGGGAAACAGGCAGGAGATGGGCAGCAGCATTTTCCTGATAACAGAAAATTATAATAAAAAAACTGCGGTTACCAACCCGCTCGCCAAGCGTGGCAACTATGGCAAATATCCCCCAATTATGAGAGTAACAAAGAGACGGCCCCCAGTCCCCGGCGGCCCCGCTATTCCTGGCTACGGTGACGACCATGGTAATGGCAGGACGGTGCTAAGGATCTCCGGTGGAGGTTCAGTTGCCACCTAAGACGACTCGACCTGGCAACACACAACGCACGCACCCTGAGGACTGACGAGAAGAACGTGGAGCTGAAAGAAGAGATAGACAAGTTACGCTGGCATATTATAGGATTATCCGAAGTCCGAAGAGAGGGAGAGGTTACGGTAATCCTCGAATCCGGCAACTGGGAGGGCGACCATCTGTCTCAAGTAGGTGTCGGATTTATCGTCCACAAGTCTCCCGTTAACAACGTTGTAAAGATTGAGAGTGTGTCAACGGGGGTTGCGTACCTTATACTCAGAATCACCAAAAGGTATTCGCCGAAGGTCATTCAGGCTTACGCACCAAACTCGGCACATCCCGATGAGGAGGTGGAGGAAATGTATGAGGATATCTCTAGAGCCATGCAGTACTCCTAAACCCATTGTGTCAATGGGAGACTTCAATGCAAAACTAGGCACAAGAGAGAACGGTGAGCTGAAAGTAGGGAAATTTGGAATAGGGCACCGGAACCCAAGGGGCCAGCAGCTGGCCGACTTCATGGAGAAAGAGGGACTCTTTACGATGAACTCTTTCTTCCAGAAGCGGCCCCACAGGAAGTGGACCTGGTCAAGCCCCGACAGTTCGACAAAAAATCAGATTGACTTCATTATGATTACCAGACGGCAACTGTTCAGTGATGTCTCCGTGATCGCGAGGGTGAAAAGAGGTAGCGATCACCGAATGGTTAGAGTCACACTGAACCTAAACGTTAAGTTGGAGAGGTCTCGTCTAATCAAGTCAACGCTCCGTCCCCCTCGTGCTCTAATCCAAAGTATCGAAACCTTTCAGCTTGAGTTACAAAACCGTTTTCAGTGCCTCGAAGACTGCAATGTAGTGGACGATATGAATGACAAACTCGTGGAAACTGCCCATGCGGTCGGAGCTAAGTTCTGCAAGACCCGCCGCAGAAGAACACAAAAACTCTCCGACCACACTATTAATCTCATGGCTGTTAGACAAGAGATGAAGCTACATTCTTCAACTGATTTGACAGCATACAGGTAACTGAACAGACAGATCTTCAAATGCATGCGGCGGGACTTCCGCAACTTCAATACAGTTTGTATTGAAGAAGCGATCGAGCGGAACCAAGGCTCCAAAATCTTTGCCAGAGATCTGTCTGCCAGAAAGAGCCAATTGTCAAAAGACCGAGTGTGGCTGCATCGTTTCCGGGACACCTAAGATTTTGAGTGAGATTGAGAGGTTCTATGGGCAGCAGTACACGTCATCGTTGGAGCCACAGCGCAAGTGTGAGTAATGATCCAAGAGCGAGTCTTATCCGACACTTTTCCGAAGATATCCCGGACGTCAGTCTGAGTGAGATTAGAACTCCAGCACCTTAAAAACGGCAAGTCCCCGGGCGAGGATGGAATTACAGCGTAGCTTCTGAAAGCGGATAGAAAACCGGTACTTGAAGTCCTTCAGAAGCTCTTTCATTCCGTCCACCATGGTGGCACTACTCCGGAGGCGTGGAGCAGTAGTGCGGTGGTCTTTTTCTTCAAAAAAGGCGACAATGCTCTCTTGAAGAATTACAGACCGATTTTCCTTCTGAGCCGCGTCTACGTGCTGTTTTCGAGAGTCATTACGAATCGTATCGCACGCAGACTTGACGACTTCCAGCCTCCCGAACAAGCCGGTTTCCGAAAAGGCTTTAGTACCAGGGACCACATACATACCATTCGGCAAATTGTACAGAAGTCCGAGAAGTACAATTGGCCACTATATCTGGCATATAAGAACTATGAGAAAGCTTTTGATTCCGTCGGAATTTGGGCGGTGCTGCAGTCCCTTCAGCGGTACCAAGTTGACTGTCGGTATATCGAAGTGCTGAAGTGTTTGTACAGTAGAGCTACGATGGCTATCTGAGTACAGAATCAGAGTACGAAACCTATCTAACTGCAGAGAGGTATAAGACAGGGTGACGTTATGTCCCCGAAACTCTTCACCGCTGCATTGGATTTTTTTCAAGCTACTGGACTGGAAAGGATGCGGTATTAACATCAATGGCGAAAATATCACTCACCTTCGATTTGTCGACGATATAGTCCGGGACATATAGTCCGACTGGTTCCCCGACATAACAGCCCCGGACAGAATAGCCCCGACAAAACAGCCCCGACAAAACAGCTCACCGACAAAACAGCCCCCGTCAAAACAGCCCCCGACAAAACAGCCCCCGACAAAACAGACAAACAACAAACAGACAAAACATAAAAGTATAATAATAAATAAATAATTATAAAACTAAGTAAGTAATTTACGAAATATGATCGTTGTAGATAGTATAATATTATTACTTTGCTAGTTGCATTGATAATCGTGCTTTTTATCTTCAGAGTATATTACATAATGAAAATATAATATAATAATAATAATTATTTCTGTGAATATATTGTGGAATTTTATATTCAGCTTTCAATTTAATTAACTTACCTATTATGAGTAGGTTCCAAGAAGGGGCGATTTACGTTTCGGCCGATTAGCAGATTTGAATAAATGTTATAATAACTTATAGTCCAATCTGACATTATAAATTGATTGATATTATTATATAACTTCATTTATTTTTATTTTATAATAATTATTAATAATTGTAACCTTTGTAATTAATAACCTTTGACGAACATAGTTTGTAGAATTTTGTTTGTAAAAATACATTATAATATAATTTTATACCTACATTTATTTTTGTTTTTATTTCGTGTGTAGACGATGCAATAGTTTTGTTGAAACCAAAAAATACATAAAATGAACCAAAAAAGTCACGTAAAGTATTAACATTCGTTTTACACCACTTACAATTTTAAATTTGATATCATTTGTGGAAAACATTATTCAGATACATTTGCAATAGTTGGAATGAACAAATTGTAAAGTATAACTTTTTATAAGGAATAATTTCTTGCAAAAACTCACAATAGAAAAGTTTCCCATATATCGCCAACTGAAGTAGATACACGGTATAAGTATAATTATAAATTCTATAGATATGTATGGTATTTATTTTGACTTGGGCTGTTTTGTCGGGGGCTGTTTTGACGGTGGCTGTTTTGTCGGTGGGCTATTTTGTCGGGGCTGTTATGTCGGGGGCTGTTTTGTCGGGGCTGTTTTGACGGGGCACCTGTCCGACTAGGTAAGTCCAACTTCGAGCGAGAGGTCAATCGACGGATTCAACTAAGCTGGGCAGCGTTTGGAAAATTACGACACATCATCTCATCGGTATACCTCCAAAATTAAAAACGAAATTTGTACAACCTGTGCGTGTTGTCAGTGATAAATTATGGATCTGAGAAGTGGTCGTTTACTGCTGGCCGTATGAGGAAGCTCAAGGTTGCTCAGCGAGCTATGGAGAGAGCTATGCTTGGGGTTTATCTACGTGATCAACATAATAAAGAGGATATCCGCAGTACAACCATAGCGACACTCATAGTCCAAGGGATTAGTAAGCAGAAGTGGCGATGGGCTGGCCATATAACTCGAAGATTCAACAACCAATAGCGAAGAAAGTTTATTTAGTGGCAGCCTCATATCAGTAGGCGAAGTGTAGGGTGACCTCCACTAGATGGAGTGACGACCTCGTAAAACATGCAGAAAGTCAATGGATGCAGGTGGCTCAAGACCGTGCTTGTGGCATTCCTTGGGGAAGTAGCAGTTCAGCAGTGGAATTGTGAAGGGTTGTAATGATGATGATGATGAAGTATATATTTTATTCTATCTTATTTATATTATATTTTGTAAGTATTTATGTAACACAAAAATAATAATAACTGACAAACAATTTTAGTCTATTTATTTACAGATCATTCCGTAAATCTAATAAGGATGTTTAGGCATGAAGAATGTTACGTTTGGCTGAACACAGTTATCTCGGCAAGAGTACTTACAATACCCTGTGTAACGATCAAACAGAGATTTAATAAACGTTATAGTATTTCTCAGGCATTGCGAATAAAACGCCACTGCTGTTCGGATATTACTTTCGATAGTATATGTAATGTTTTTTTGCTTTAACTGAGTTCAAAAAAACGAAAACGTTCCATATTCAATGCGTGTGTTTTAATATAACTTCTCCAATTTTCGAAAACATCTTAATCAATGATTCTTTTGTATATTTTTTATAGGATAAGGGTTAAGGTAAAGCAGCCATGCTTCAGCTATATTAGTAGTATAGTTGTAGCACGAATGGGTCGGCACTATCAGGGAAGGACCACGCTCTCACAGAATGCCAGCATAAAATAGCAGCTCAGTGCTGCTGTGTTTCGTATGGTGAGTGTAGAGAACCGGAGACCCTTTTTACTGGAAACGAGACATTCCATCTTAGTCCTCAGGGGTGACAACGCATCTGCATTTTGATTCTTTATTGAGGTTAGATGTATAGGTCTATGGGTCACAGCAACCACTTATAATCAGGTGGACTGTGTGCTCGTTTGTCACCCTATCCAATATTTAAAAAAAATCGTTCGTTTTCTCCATCAGCCAGTATAAATCCACATACTCAACATGGGCATCTTTCTTATAAGGAGAATGTGCCTTAGTCGCCCCGTTTAGCTGGCGGATCAATGAAGCTGCTTTTCGTCGCCGTTCTTGGTATTTTACGTTTGGCGTAACCGTGATGGTTACTTTCAAAAAAATCTACTATAAGAATAAAACCAAGAGTAAATATATCAAATAATGGGTTTTTCTATCTACATTTTTTATATAATTTATAATAATAATAATAATAATACATAATTTATAAACACAGCATACTAAGGGCTCGCTCCTTCCAGAGAACTTCTGGGGTGGTAGCACTCTTGCTGAGTGCTACCCGACTACTTCAATATTGAAATAATTATGTTTTTTTAAACAAGTCAGTGATACCAACATTGATGTCAATAGTTCAAAGGTGAAGTTAGCACGGTGTTTTACGGCCCTTAGTTGCCCCGACAGAAGTCGACTGTACTAGGGCCCATGAATAGCACACTCGACGGGCAACCAGAGGGTTCGGGCCCAAATGGCCTATGGATAATTATTATGTAGTGGCTGGATAAACAAACACAAACTTAACGAGTTCCGGAGGTAAGGTCGACCACAAGGTACCGTCAGGGGCAAGTATGTGTTACCACACATACTTGCCCCTGACGGTACCTTGTAAGTGGTGTAAGAAAGTGTGTACATGTAACCTGACGTCCCCGATGTAATCGGGCAGCAAACCCACATGCGCTGCTCTGCTCCGCAATGTGCGATCACTCCAGTGGGCGTTCACTTTTATCTGAACTCAAGTCTAACGTCACTTAGCACAAAATTATAATCGAAGACGAACGCGACCTTCTCTCGGGTCACAAATTCTTAGCGTTCTACCCGACAAAGGAAAAATGCCTTCGTATGATATTAAAATGCCATACAAGCAACTCGTCGACGCAAATTAATGACAATCGAAGTTAAGTTAATCACTCAAAACTCAAGGAAAGCCTCGTTGTCACGTTAAAGCACGAAATAAGACAACGAAGTCAGAGGCGGTCTTAACGCGATCTAAAGATTCGATAGTAACTTCCAGCCTATTCGCACACGGCCGCCGCGGGCACATCATGCGACCGAGCCGTCAAACCGATTTGACCTAACCCGACCGAAGATTTGGCCTAAACAAACCCCCGTCCCGGGCATAAGGACTTATGTCCGCGAGTGGCAAACGGGATGGGGTCGCAACGGCACGTTGCAAGACCGAATCTCCAACCAAAACCTCGGCCACCCTAGGCACCCCATACGATCCATACGACAACTTAACAATGCGCACACGGCGCCAATACAAAGGCAAAGCGTTGGGTTCTTTAACTAACACGAGGTCTCCAACCCAAGGAGGATCCGCCTTGTCAGACCACTTAACGCGCTGCTGCAAAAGATGTAGGTACTCCAGAGACCATCGGTGCCAAAAACTCTGCGTCATCTGTTGCAGCAGGTTAAATCTGCTCAACCGCGAAGAGTTCATTTCCCTGAAGGAGTACTCGGGCAGGGCGTTAAGCGGCTGGCCAATCAGGAAGTGGCCCGGGGTTAGAACCTCCAAATCATTCGGATCGGACGAGAGGGGACAGAGGGGCCGAGAGTTGAGTACCGCCTCAATTTTACAGAATACAGTGGCAAGCTCCTCAAATGTCGAAATAGTTTCGCCAATAACGCGACGTAGATACGTTTGTGCAACCTTAACCACCTTCTCAAAAATACCGCCCCAGTGTGGGTAAGCCGGAGGGTCGAATTTTCACTGGATGCCCTTCTTGGACATCGCAGTACCTAAATAAGTCCTGTTGCTGGACAGAAATTCGACGACCTCCTTCAAATATCTATCCGTGCCCTTATAATTCGTTCCGCAATCAGATCGGATCAGGTCCGGCAAACTGCGACGTGATACGAAGCGGCCCAGCGTGGCCACAAAGGCTTCAGTGCTGAGGGCACTTACAAGTTCTAAGTGAACGGCCTTAGTGGCGAGGCACACGAAAATGCACAGATAAGCCTTATGTGAACGCGCGTTATGAAGGTTGGAGGACTTGACGAGGTAGGAGCCAGCAAAGTCTGTTCCGACTCCAGCGAATCACCCACATAGGCTGCGATATGGTGGCCTTCAGTTTATAACAAGGTATGCACTTAAAGAGGACGCTGCGAATGGTGCGTCGGCCAGCCAAAATCCATAACTCCCGCTGCAAAATAGCCGAAAGAGACACCCAGCGTGGGCATTCTGAACATGATGGTGAGTTACCAGCAACCGAACAAAGGCGCCGTCCTTAGGGAGCAGTAACGGGTGTCGAGCCCCGTACGGCAGTTGAGAATTTTTCAAACTTCCGCCAACGCGCAGCATCCCAGCGTCGTTCAGGAAGACGTTCAGACGGGTCAGCGGCCTTGACAACGGAGCCTCGCTTCAAGGTTTCAATCACGGGCTCAAAATGCTCCGCTTGGACCATACGGGTCCAATGCATCAAAGCTTCGCGACGCTCGCTAGGGGACAAAACGGAATCAGAGATTCGGTTGGACGGGCTCTCGAATTGCGGACAAATCGACGCAACCAAGCGGCCACACCTAAGAGCTTATCGAGAGAGCTGTACCGTTCTAGCAGGGAGAAATCACGAGTGGGCTTATCCTTGCTGACTCCTACTCGGGATCGTAGGCCAGGCAATTCAATCGGTTCGGAGTATTTATTCTGGGGCCAGAATGACTGAGACTCAGTCAGCCAACTGGGACCCCACCACAGCGGATGGTCAACCAAAGAGGGGGCTTCACAGCCGCGAGAAGCGCAGTCTGCGGGATTCAACTCCCCTGGGACATGTCTCCAGTTTAGAGACGTCCCAGAGTTCTGGATTTGAGACATGCGGTTCGCCACAAAGACCTCAAGGTTGTGAGGTGCAGCTTTGAGCTAAAATAGTACTATCTCACTGCCCGACCAAGCGTAGACGCCCGTAATGTCGATTATAGACTTTAAAGGCGAGTGAACGTGGTTGAGCAGTCGCGTGAGAAGAGCGGCTCCGGACAGTTCCAATTTAGGGATAGTTAAGCGGGACCTAATGGGAGCAACCTTGCTTTTAGCAAGTACGAGATGGACGAAAGTATGGCCAGAAGAGCTCACAGTCCGTAAGTATACGACAGCAGCATAGCCTTTCTCAGAGGCGTCGCAAAATCCATGTAGGGTAGCTCTGCATTTCTCTGGAGGGAGGAAGCATCTTGGTATGGAGACCCGGTTGATATCCGGAAGGGAGGACACAATGGAGAGCCACTCTCGCAAGAGAACACCGCTAATAGGCTCGTCCCAATCCGACCCGGATATCCAGAGCTTTTGAAGCTTTTCAAAAAAATGACCGGAGTGATCCATCCATTAGGATCGAAGGTGCGGGCTACTGTAGACAGCACGGAGCGCTTGGTCCATGCTTTAGGAGGGGGATCGAGTTTGACTCGATAAGTGAAATTATCCTGAACAGGCTGATATTGAATGCCCAGCACAGTCAACAAATTAGGATTTTCAGGGTGCTCGAATAGATGAGAGTCTTGTTGCTCCTCTCCTGGGAGTTCCTTCAAAATATGAGGGGTATTCGACAACCATTTGCGCAACTCATAACCTCCGGACTTCAGGATGGCAATCAATTCGTCTCGCAATATAAGAGCCTCCTCGACGGTGGAGGCGCCCACGCAAATGTCGTCCATGAGCGTATTTTAGACGCTCGGGTTCAAGGAGGGTTCGCATGGCGATATTCGGGCTTGACTGGAGTCCATAGGTAGTGGTGTTCAACTCAAAAACCTGTATCGGATCGCTGGGCTTCTTGCGCCACAATATCAGCTGATATCGACGGTCATCACGATGGACCATTGATTTTCAACCCCCCCCCCCCCGCCCCTGGGAGAGGGACCGCCCGACTGGTCGGGGGAGGGACCCCCTTCAAACACAGGAGCACGGTGGCCGGCAGGCGAGCGCCGAGCGTCGCCCCACAGAGCTCCGCTCGGTCTTAGGGGGGCTGGCGACGACTTGCTCGGCGGATTCCGCCTCTCCCTGGGCACAGCTCGGTTGGCAACCCGTAGGTCGTCGACGGTGCCCGCTGCGTTCTCAATTTGCCGGCACTGCTCCTCCAAGAACCACAGCAGGTCCCTGAAGGGGGAATATAGGAGGCGCCGTCCCCGCCGAACCTCTCCTCAAAATGGATCCGAAGGTCGAGAGGTAGGCGGGACAGCACGATGTGGACCAACAAGAAGGACCATTCGTCCACCGGTAAATCCAGCCGCCTCAACGAATTACAGGCCAACACGACTGGATTTACGATGTCCGGACGTAGTCTAGCCCGGTCCCTAAGCAGCGGGAGGTTAAGAATCTGTCTAACGTATTCGTTCACAATTCGCCGGACGTTGGCGTACCTTCCAGCGAGGAGGTCCCGGGCAGTCTGGTAAGCGTCGTCAGACAATTTAAAATAGCCGACGACGCCCAGGGCCTCCCCCTCCAGTGAGGCCAGGAGTTACGCCATCTTCTGGCTTGGTGTCAAGTCCCAACGAGCGTCCACTAGGCTATCAAAAAGACCAACAAAGGTCAGCCAGTCGGAGAGGACCCCGGAGAACCTTGGCAGGTCCAGAGCTGGGAGTCTTTCCAACAGCTCCGGCTGAGTAGGCTGCTTCCGAGGGGACTCAGGCAGGCCACTCAGCCGAGCTCCACGCGCTTCATTAGTATACTTGGCCTCCGCCTCGATCAAGTCGTCCGTGAGCGAAAAGAATTGCTCGTAGTCCGCGAGGCAGGAGTCTAGGACTCCCTGTTCCACATCCAAGGCCAAGAGCTCAGTGTAAGCGTCCTCCACTACGGCCCTTCGGGCCGCGACCTGCTCGAGCCACTTCTCTAAACTATGGACTCGATCGGGTCGCGCTATCAAAGTATGGGCATTTGCGGCACAGCGCAGCTCCGCCTGCAAGCGAAGCGCCGGTAGCCTATGCGATGGCATCACTACTAAATACAAATTACACTACACGGCAAGTACACACTACAGTCGGTCAGCAAAGATGCCTCGCTCAGGCGACCGACCCTTCGGCAATTTAATCTACCTACCCGAAATAACTGACGTGTAGGTACCTAACCCTAAACTACACTCCTGCTTGCGCAGCCTAACGGGCGTGGTTCTGACCACCGATCCGATAACAAATTAAAACAAAAAAAAAACAAAAAATATTTTTTTATATTACGGCCGGGCGTGATTAAAAAAACAATCAACCACGCTCTGCTACCAAAGATTGTTACGGCCCTTAGTTGCCCCGACAGAAGTCGACTGTACTAGGGCCCATGAGTAGCACACTCGACGGGCAACCAGAGGGTTCGGGCTCAAATGGCCTATGGATAATTATTATGTAGTGGCTGGATAAACAAACACAAACTTACCGAGTTCCGGAGGTAGGGTCGACCACAAGGTACCGTCAGGAGCAAGTATGTGTGGTATAAGTGGTGTAAGAAAATGTGTACATGTAACCTGACGTCCACGATGTAATCGGGCAGCAAACCCACATGCGCTGCTCTGCTCCGCAATGTGCGATCACTCCAGTGGGCGTTCACTTTTATCTGAACTCAAGTCTAACGTCACTTAGCACAAAATTATAATCGAAGACGAACGCGACCTTCTCTCGGGTCACAAATTCTTAGCGTTCTACCCGACAAAGGAAAAATGCCTTCGTACGATATTAAAATGCCATACAAGCAACTCGTTGACGCAAATTAATGGCAATCGAAGTTTAGTTAATCACTCAAAACTCAAGGAAAGCCTCGTTGTCACATAAACGCACGAAATAAGACAACGCAATCAAAGGCGGTCTTAACGCGACCTAAAGATTCGACAGTAACATCCAGACTATTCGCACACGGCCGCCGCGGGCACGTCAGGCGACCGAGCCGTCAAACCGGTTTTGAATACAATTTTTTAAACGTTAAGATTTGGCCTAAACACACGGATTACCTTTGACATCAGAACGTCGAATACAGCAGTTCTCTCGTAATCAAGGGCACTGCAAGGCACCCTAAACGTGCGGAATTTAAAATATTTTTTTATACAAATGTGACAAACAAGCACACAGTCCACCCGACGGTAAATGGATGCTATAGCCCATAGACGTCTACAGTAAAAAGATTCTCCGGTTCTCTACACTCACCATACGAAACACAGCAGCATTACGATGGTAATATGTGAGAGCATGTTCCTTTCCCTCCGACCTATTCGTGCTACAACCGTAATATAGCTGCAGCGTGGCATTATTGTGTATAAACGTTTTAGTTTTTTAAATTTTGGTAAAGATATTGTATAATTCAATATTATGTAAGTAAAGTCATTGTAGAAGCGTGCTCGTCGCGACCCCTGCCAGCCCTTTTCAGGGCTGCAATTCTACTCAGCTGCGCACCCATGCCAACGAGGGTTAGGGCGTCCCCCCAAGGCGACGCACACCAGCTAGTCCCCGTTGGTGTGGAATGCAGCGCGCAAAGCGGCGATGGGGACCGCCACCCGTCACGCACAGCCCGACACGGCGGAAGGTGGAGGACAGAGTGCAGAGTTGGCACGTGGAATGTTAGAGGAGGCATGAAAGATAAGATGAATGAGTTGATTGAAATAATGAAAGAAAGAGAATTAGATGTCGTGTGTATGTCGGAGACCAAACGGAAGGGCAGTGGTACTGAAGAGCTCCCTGGCGGGGCGTTAGCTCTATGGTCCGGAGTCCCGGAGAGCGAGAGCGCCCGCCAGGGAGTGGGGGTGCTGCTGTCGTCTCGGTTGGTCGATGTTATGACTGAATATAAGGTTGTGAACTCAAGACTTCTCTGGGTTCGCTTTAAATTGGGACTGACGAAGTTATTCCTTTTGGCTGTTTATGCGCCGGTAGCTTCGTCGTCCAGGGCTGAGCTGGAGGAGTTTTGGGAGAATGTAAGAGAAGTTCTAGATTTGGCTAGGGGAAACGAAAAAATTGTTGTGTGTGGTGATTTGAATGGATGGGTTGGTACCGCTCGACCAGGGTACGAGTCGGTGCTTGGAAAGTTTGGCGATAAAAGGGTTAATGATGCTGGCAAGCTTATACTGGCGGTATGCAAGGAAAAGGGTCTTCTTGTGACAAACACTATGTTTAATCACAAGAAAATCCATATGTATACTAGAGAAAGAAAGAATGAGAGAAGTATGATCGATTTGTTTCTGGTGGATGACCGACTGCGAAAACAGGTGATGGATACGCGAGTGTTCAGGGGTGCTGACCTGGGAACGGATCACTATCTAGTGATTACTAGATTTAGGGGTCTGTTCGCGGGTTGGCGCTACCGGACGGCGGTAACAGAACCACAGTCGGTCTGTCGCATCCGAAGCTGGAAGCTTCAGGAAGCGAATACTAGGGACAAATATCATGCGAGGGTAGCCGAAAAGCTTGACACCATCGATGGCAGAAATGAATGTGTGGAAAGAACATGGCAGAACCTTAGGGATGGAATGGTAAGTGCAGCGGAAGAAGTGTGTGGAACAATAAAAAGAGGCAGTAGTAAAAGAAGAGATGCATGGTGGAATGATGAAGTGAAAGAAGCTGTAGAGAAGAAGAAGAAAGCATGGTTAGACTACTTGGCCTCTAGTAATGATAAGGATATGAGAGAGAAGATGAAACAAAGATATAAGCTGCAGAAAGTTCACACGAAAGCATTGATTGAGGAAATGCGTGAAAGGTGTAGAATGGAAGCGGACGAAAGGTTGTCGCACAACTTTAAGGAGAACTCTAAACTCTTCTGGAAAGAGGTTGGAAGGACCCGAAGTGGTGCGACGGCCTTAAGAATGAACAAAGTGCTTTCGAGAACTAATGACGTCCTCACAGAAAAATCGGACGTCATGCAGCGATGGAGCGAATTTTATAGAGAAATGTATGCGTGTGATGATCTTAGTGAGGGATCCGGGGATGACGCCGTGACTGGTACGCCAGACCTGGACCTCGATGACACTGAGGTCATCAGTATGAAAGAGATTGAACGTGCGATTCGAAGTTTGAAATGTGGTAAGGCTGCGGGACTAGACAGAGTTACTGCTGAAATGGTCAAGTATGGTGGGCCTTGCGTCTGGGACAGCTTATATCTGCTGTGCAATTTGTGCTGGCGGACGGGGGATGTCCCGGATGATTGGCGATCCGCAGTCATTGTGCCTTTATATAAAGGTAAAGGTTCACATTTTGACTGCGGGTGCTATCGGGCGATCAGCTTGACCAGTTTAGCAAGTAAAGTTTACTCGAAGGTTTTGACACGTAGGATGCAAGAGAAATCGGAAAGATTTCTATGGGAGGCACAATGCGGATTTAGACCTGGAAGAGGATGCACGGATCAAATGTTTTCTCTACGCATGATCACGGAAAAGCTTCTGGCTGCTAACCAGAAGATTTTCAGTGCTTTTGTGGATCTTGAGAAAGCATTTGATAAGGTTGTAAGGAAGAAAATGTGGGAACTGTTGCCGGGGTACGGTGTGGATGGTCGATTGCTAAGGGCTGTGCAGTCACTTTACTGTAACTGTAAAGCCTGTGTGCGGGTAGGGCATGACCTGTCACCCATGTTTAGCGTCCAAACGGGCGTGAAACAGGGTTGTGTCATGTTTTCCTGGCTGTTCATACTGTATCTCGACAGCTGTTTACAGAAGCTGAAAGATAGCTGTTTGGGTGTGAAATTGGGTGACATAAAAGTAAATTGTCTGCTATATGCTGATGATGCAGTGCTTATTGCACCATCAGAGGCAGAACTGCAGGCATTAGTCACGTGTATGAAAGAGGAATGTGAAATTAAAGGTCTCCGTTTGAATGCTAATAAAACTAAGGTTCTGGTATTTGAAAGGGACGAAGAGAGAACGAAGTGTGAAATATGGGTAAATCAGGAATGTCTAGAACAGGTAAATGAAATTGTATACTTGGGGAGTGCTTTTAGCCGGGATGGAAGATGTGATTTAGATGTGGACAGGCGTGTCGCTGCCGGGAACAAAGTCAATGGTGCCCTGACTGCGTTAGTCAAAAGGCAAGGCGTAGTGAAGAGTGCACGCCTTGCAATACATAACGCAGTGTTGGTACCGACTTTGTTATATGGCAGCGAAACCTGGGTATGCCAGAAGAAGCATAAAAGCAAGTTGAATGCAGTGGAGATGCGATCTCTTCGTAAAATGTGCGGCGTCACCATGGCCGACCGAAAGCGAAACGAAGAGATTCGCAATATGGCAGGTTTGAAAGATGACCTTATCACAAAAATTGATAAGGACGTGCTTCGATGGTTTGGGCACGTTGAGCGAATGAGTGAAGACCGAATGGTGAAGAAAATATATAGCGCGAAAGTTAATATTAAAAGGTGTCGAGGTAGACCGAGACTAACTTTCGAAGACCATGTGAGCAAACTGCTCGAAGAGGGGAGGGTCAAGAGTACTCGGATACCTAGACGTGCATGTATGAAGAAGATAATGAATCTGAAAGAAGCGAAAGAGGTATGTAAAGATCGTGACACTTGGCGATCTGTTCTCTCTGGCTACCCCGTCAGGGATTGTGCGTGAAGATAAGTAAGTTAAGTTAAGTTTATGTAAGTAAATAGAAACATTAGAGCAATTTGAAAAACCGTTACTTATAACTTTATAGTTTTTATTTGTTTGTCACGTTACGGTATGATTGGTTTAATATAATATGTGGTCATCGGCCGAAATAGCTCAGTTGGGAGAGCGTTAGACTGAAGATCTAAAGGTCCCTGGTTCGATCCCGGGTTTCAGCAACGTCATTTCATTTTTTAATGTATTTTCTCAATCTATTTCGTTTTCATTTTGCAAATTTGAAAGTCTAGCCTAGTCTAAATATAATCATTAGAGCGTTTGTCAGTAATCCTGTAATATCAGAATGACGACCGATTGAGGTCCATTCACATATAAAATATTAGCTTTATCTACTGGGATCCGGTAGCGATAGATATAATATTATCTAGTATCTAGTACTATTAGATAATATTATATATCTATATATAGAAGCAGAGTGACTGACATAGCTAAATTAATTAGTAAGCTGAAGTGGCAATGAGCCGGCCATATAGCTCGAAGAACCGATAACCGATGGGGAAAAAAGGTTCTCGAGTGGGCCCCGTACTGATAGGCGAAGTATAGGGCGACCCTCCACTAGATGGAGTGACGATCTTGCAAGACATGCAGGAAGTCGATGTATGTAGGCAGGTGACTCAGGACCGTGCTTTGTGTATTTGTATTATTTATAAATTAGGCCTGCTTTAAGTACGTCGGCAGCCCGTGTTACTTTATGCTGATAATACTTTCTTTGAAGTTGAATAATATATAACATTCCTCCTACTGTAAGTAAATTGTACTATTAGCCATAGCCAACCTTCGCGCAAATGCAAGCAATAAGTTGACAAAATTTTAGCGCAATCTGAAAACGGTATGGCAGCACATAAAATACGAACAAACGAAAATTAACTTTTATATATTATATTGAAGATTATACTGTATGGGACCAATATAAAGAAGAAAATACTATACCTAAGGGTGGAAAAATAGTTTTTAATGTAACTTTTAGATGACATTCGAGCTTTTAATATTTCTTAGTCCCCCAAAAGATTTATGATTATATAATGAAGATATACAGCCTTTGCCTCAATATTTTTGATGCTGCAGCTGCAAATGAAGACCGATTTAATTTTTTTTCTGTTTTGTACAGCCTAATCATATGCCTACTATACCTACTACTTTATTTTTCAGTACCTACTCGTATTACATATACACTCAGCGTCACAAAAATCGCACCTCTCTGAGTTTGCGCGAAAAATGGCTGTAATGGCTAGAAACGAATTATATTTATATAAATATTGGTATGTTTGAAATTGCCGTGTAGTGGCGGTAAAGAATATCCACTACCCCATATCCTCCCGTGGGTGTCGTAAAAGGCGACAAAGGGAAACAGGCGGGAGATGGGCAGCAGCATCTTCCTGATAATAGCCGAAAGTACAATAAAAAAACTGCGGTTGCCAAACCGCTCGCCAAGCGTGGCAACTATGGCAAATACCCCCCAATGATGAAAACAACAAACAGACGGCCCCTAGTCCCCGGCGGCCCCGCTATTCCTGGCTACGGTGGCGACCATGGTAACGGCGGGGCAGGGGGTGCTAAGAATCTCCGGTGGAGGTTCGGTTGCCACCTACGACGACTCGACCTGGCAACGTACAACGCACGCACCCTGAGGACTGACGAGAAGATCGTGGAGCTGGAAGAAGAGATAGACAAGTTGCGCTGGCATATTATAGGATTATCCGAAGTCCGAAGAGAGGGTGAGGACACGGTAATCCTCGAATACGGCAACTTGCTCTATCACCGGGAGGGCGACCATCTGTCCCAAGGAGATGTCGGATTTATCGTCCACAAGTCTCTCGTTAACAACGTTGTAAAGATCGGGAGTGTGTCGACGAGGGTTGCGTACCTTATACTCAGAATCACCAAACGGTATTCGCTGAAGGTCATACAGGTTTACGCACCAACCTCGGCACACCCCGATGAGGAGGTGGAGGAAATGTATGAGGATATCTCTAGAGCCATGCATTCCTCCAAACCCAATATACGGTGTTAATGGGAGACTTCAATGCAAAACTAGGCACAAGAGAGAATGGTGAGCTGAAAGTAGGGAAATTTGGAATAGGGCAACGGAACCCAAGGGGCCAGCAGCTGGCCGACCTCATGGAGAAAGAGGGACTCTTTATGATGAACTCTTTCTTCAAGAAGCGGCCCCACAAGAAGTGGACCTGGTCGAGCCCCGACGGTTCGACAAAAAATGAGATTGACTTCATTATGACGACCAGACGACAACTGTTCAGTGATGTCTCAGTGATCGCGAGGGTGAAAACCGGCAGCGATCACCGAATGGTTAGAGGCACACTGAACCTAAATGTTAAGTTGGAGAGGTCTCGTCTGATGAAGTCAACGCTCCGTCCCCCTCCTGCTCTAATCCAAAGTCCCGAAACCTTTCAGCTCGAGTTACAAAACCGTTTTCAGTGCCTAGAAGACTGCAATGAAGTGGACGATATGAATGACAAGCTCGTGGAAACTGTCTCTTGAAGAACTACAGACCGATTTCCCTTCTGAGCCGCGTCTACGTGCTGTTTTCGAGAGTCATTACGAATCGTCTCGCGCGCAGGCTTGACGACTTCCAGCCTCCTGAGCAAGCCGGTTTCCGAAAGGGCTTTAGCACCATAGACCACATACATACCCTACGGCAAATTGTACAGAAGTCCGAAGAGTACAATTTGCCACTATGTCTGGCGTATGTGGACTATGAGAAAGCCTTTGATTCCGTCGAAATTTGGGCGGTGCTGCAGTCCCTTCAGCGGTGCCAAGTTGACTGTCGGTATATCGAAGTGCTGAAGTGTTTGTACAGTAGAGCTACGATGGCTATCCGAGTACAGAACCAGAGTTCGAAACCTTTCCAATTGCAGAGAGGTGTAAGACAGGGTGACGTTATATCCCCGAAACTCTTCACCGCTGCATTGGAAGACGTTTTCAAGCTTCTGGACTGGAAAGGATACGGAATTAACATCAATGGCGAGTACATCACTCACCTTCGATTTGCCGACGATATAGTCCTCATGGCAGAATCGCTGGAGGAACTAAGCACTATGCTCAATGACCTCAATAGTGTCTCCCAACGGATAGGTCTTAAGATGAACATGGACAAAACAAAGATTATGTTTAATGTCCATGTCGCACCTATGCCGGTAGTTGTTGGGAGCACTAAGCTCGAAGTTGTTGACGAGTATGTTTACCTGGGACAAATAGTCCGACTAGGTAAGTCCAACTTCGACCGAGAGGTCAATCGACGGATTCAACTCGGCTGGGCAGCGTTCGGGAAGCTACGACACATCTTCTCGTCAGAAATACCTCAAAACCTTAAAACAAAATTGTACAACCAGTGCGTGTTGCCAGTGATGACTTACGGAACTGAGACGTGGTCCTTCACTGCTGGCCGTATGAGGAAGCTCAAGGTCGCTCAGCGAGCTATGGAGAGGGCTATGCTCGGAGTTTCACTGCGTGATAAACTTAGGATTGAGGATATCCGTAGTAGAACCAGAGTAACCGACATAGCCCAACGGATTAGTAAGCTGAAGTGGCAGTGGGCCGGCCATATAGCTCAAAGAACCGACAACCGATGGGGAAGAAAGGTTCTCGAGTGGCAGCCTCGTACCGGTAGGCGAAGTGTAGGGCGTCCCCCCACAAGATGGAGTGACGACCTGGTAAGACATGCAGGAAGTCGATGGATGCAGGTGGCTCAGGACCGTGCTTTGTGGCATTCTTTGGGGGAGGCCTATGTTCAGCAGTGGACTTGTGAAGGGCTGTAATGATGATGATGATGATGATGTTTGAAATGGGTATTTGAATAGCTTTACATTATTAATAAAAATTCATGAAATCATTAAAACATTTATCATTATAGAGCGTCAAAAATAAACACTGTCAAATGCTCGTTAGTAAGGACGCTAATTACACCACCTAAAAAGGGTATAAAAGGGTCGATCTGGATGAAATATGGGTCAGTCGTAATTTAGACTTTGCAGTGAACACACGTGAACAAGTAACCCAAGTAAGAACAAGTAAAGATGGACACCAGCTCTGAAGAAGTAGCTCAAGTGATTGCCCTATTACAGTCGTGGATGCGGCAGTGTGACGTTGCTCGACAGTTGAACCTGTCCCGTTTTTCAGTTCGACGGGCGTTCCAACGTTTTCAGTAGACTGGTGGTTATGTTAGAAAATCGGGATCTGGAAGAAAACGGTGCACATCAGAAAGAGATGACCGTTTCATTGTTACGACATCTTTACGAAACCGTTTTACAAATGCTGTTGAGTTGCAATAACAGCTTCGATCGACTCGGAGAACATCTGTGAGTGTTTCTACGATAAGAAGAAGGTTACACGAAAAGAGTTTATCAGCCCATAGACCTGCTAAAGGTCCAAAACTTACTGCACAGCATCGCAGAGATCGCCTAGAGTTTGCTCGCAATCATTGCGAGTTGACTCTAGAACAGTGGCGGACCGTACTTGTCTCTGATAAGACGAGGGTCTGTCTCTTCTGCAATGACAGACGTAGAAGGGTCTACAGAAGACAGGGGGAGAGGTTCACACAACCCTGCTTCGAAGAATCCGTCGAATACGGGGGTGGCTCGTGTATGTTTTGGGGCGGCATTTCCGTCGACGGGAAAACGGAACTTGTGTGCTTTTTCCGGACTCGGGGTGGCCGTGGGCAAGGGTCATTAAATGCTGGTCGGTACATTACTGAAATCCTGAAAGAACATGTGGTCCCGTATGCTGGTTATGTCGGTGATGGATTCATGTTAATGCATGATAATGCTCGTTGCCACACCGCGGCTATTGTACAGGATTATTTACAGGAGGTCGATATCCCTGTTATGCATTGGCCAGCACGAAGTCCAGACCTTAACCCAATAGAACATCTCTGGGATGACCTAAAACGGCGCGTGCGAGCTCGAGATCCAGCTCCAACCACTCTTCAAGAGCTCCAAGTTGCGGTACTTGAAGAGTGGGAATAAATACCCCAAGAGGCTGTTGCGACCCTTGTAAGGACCATGAAAGATCGCATGGCAGCCGTTATCAAGGCAAGGGGGGGTAACACTAGGTTTTAAGAACTTTTTTTGTATTTATTAAGTTTTTTTTTTTAATTATTAAATTGCAAATTTGTACATACCCTGTCTTTTTCTTTAATTTCTCTTTCGTCTCGTTATAAAAGTAAAATTCAGTTAAAATTCCTGAAAGCTAATGAAATTACCTTTCGAATGATACCCTCAAACCACATTATTGCCATTGGCCTGTTGTGTTAAAATAGTATTTAAATTATTTTTTTCGGATGTGCGATTTTTTTGACGACAAGTGTATAACCTTCAGCTAGCCTCCGATGTTCATTCATAAATACATGATGGTCACGATATCGCTCCTAGTCAGGGTACCTCTCACGGTAGAGTCTAGCTGCAGCTCGAGCATTACCACGACATTCACCATAAATAAAATACATGTTGGCATATTGAACTGGAGAGTAGTGTGCCGGCATTGTTTAACAATATCCAATCACAAAGAGCTAAAGTCCAGTAGATAGCCAAATTCGTCACTAAAAGAGTATCCACAAAGTCCAGTTGAAAGCCAAAGTATTCGCCAAGAGAGTATCCACAAAGTCCAGTAGAAAGTTAAGGTCGTCACCAAAGGAACAGCCAAGTTAAAAAGAAAGCCGAGTCGGTTAGTATTAAAACACCGATGAGAACAGGAAAACAGGAGAAACGTGCGATGCGTACAAAGTAGGGCAAAGTACTGGCTATTTATTTATTTGTTTGATTTCGTTGTTGAAAACAAAGGATGTGGGCGAGGTAAGGGAAGGGATCTTACCTACCTGAGCTGTGCATAGTTCTAGTTACTTTCCTATCTTCTGTCTCGCTTGCATTTATATGTAAGCGCAAGTGCAAGAATTAATTCTATGAGTCATAGCAGCTAAAGTTGAGAAGCATCGTATGTATTGTAATTTTGAATTTATTTTGTTTAATACCAAAATTGGATAAAAAAATTAACTACTTTTTACTTTTCTATGGATATTAGATCTGAAATCGGCCAAATCAGCGTGAAAACAAATTATTTTTCTTTACATTAATCGAACGGACGAATCATTTTAAAAAATATCTACGAGGGTGGATTGAAAAGTACTCAGCCTAACCAAGAAAATAAAGACATACTAAATCAGTTATATTTTTATTTTTCTACATAATTACCATCAAGTTCAATACACTTTTGCCACCTCCCCTTCCAAGCATTTAGACCGTTGAAAAAAAATGATTCTTCCTTAGAGTCAAAATATGCGTCCACAGCTGCTTTGACCTCGTCGTTTGTCGAAAATCTTTGACCTCCCAAGTGCTTTTTTAGGTTAGGGAACAGAAAGAAGTCTGATGGTGCCAGATCAGGTGAATACGGCGGATGCGGTAACAGTTCAAAGCCACAGTTGTGAATTTCAGCCATTGACTGTACTGACGTGTGAACACGGGCGTTATCTTGATGAAACAGGACTTTTCTTCTGAGCATTCCTCGACGTTTTTTTTTTATTTCCTCTCGTAAACGACGTAGTAAGGTGCAGTAGTAATCAGAGTTTATAGTCTGACCCCTTTCAAGATAATCAATCATAATCACACCTTTCGAGTCCCAGAATACTGAAGCCATCACCTTATTTGCCGACAAAATCGACTTAGCCTTTTTAGGGGGTGGTGAACCAGGTCTTCTCCACTGTTTTGATTGTTGTTTTGTTTCCGGTGTACAGTAATGAACCCATGTTTCGTCTATAGTAACAAAACGATTCAAAAAATCATCTGCATCGGCTTCAAATAACTCCAAACAGTCGCGTGAAATAGTCAATCGCGTCCTTTTTTGTTCAACTGAAAGCAGTCGCGGAACCCACCTCGCAGACACCTTGTGGAAACCCAACTCGTTGACAATGATGTTTCATAAGAGATGCCTATAATCTCGGTTATCTCTCTAATTTTTAATCTGCGGTCTCCCATTATTAAATCAAGTACTTTTTTAATATTTTCGTCAGTAGTTGACGTCGAAGGCCTTCCAGAGCGGGGTTCATCTTTCACACTCTCTCTACCACGCTTAAATTCTGCTATCCATTTTTTGACGGATGAATATGACAGAGCACAATCGCCTAATGTACTGACCATGTCATTATGGATGGCTTTTGATGATGCCCCTTCTTATGGAGGTACTTAATGACGGCACGCTGCTCCATTTGCTCCATTCGCGGAAATTATGTCCGATTACTTTGTTAATAAATTTATAAAATCACAACTAATTATCGCACACGTTTCGAACTTCACACAATGAACTAGTCTGAACTGAACTAAATAATGTGGGTAGATTTGATTTTTAGAATTGAATGGATCTGTGTTAGGCCGAGTACTTTTCAATCCACCCTCGTAATTGAGTTATTTTCACAAAATCTACCCTCTGCGAGAAAAAACTTATAGTACAAAAATTGAAATAAAAGTACCAGGTATTATACCATTTTTTAAAGTGTAAGCCGACGATAGTCGTATTGGTATTTGTTGCGTTTTGCAGCATTGCGTCTCTGCGATCGTTGGTTAGCGGGTCGCTATTCTCAGTTGCGCTCTCTGCGCTTGCGGTTTGACTGACAACCTAAGTAGCTTTGCCCAAGTCGGGTCCCTTCATTACGGGGCTGCAGACTGTCTGACCTCCATGGTGTTTTATATAACAACATAATCATATAACTCCATAAATTTCCCATCTTTCAATGAATGAAGGCAACTTGTTGATGGGTGAGACAAACATAATCGAATAATGCATATACTCAATGTTAGTGACACAAGCCCTTTCGGATGCCTATTGACTATATCTGCCATTGTATTGGTTGGTGGAGTATATGTGTCGACCTCAAGCGGGTGGCAGCTGGAGGGAGAATCTGAGGAGGCTCTCAAGGCTGCGGCCGAAAGACGCGCAATGTGGGACCCCATTTCCTTGAGGTAAGCGGTGGACTCATGGAACGCTCCGCGGCTATTTAGCCGTGCTGTTCATGCAATTGGTGGTGATGCCTTACACTTACATCACGTCTGCAGGAACGGCGGCCTGGCAGGTGGTGGCGGTCTGGCAGGTGGTGGCGCTCACGGATGGCTTTTTATGGCCAGTGTGCCTATTGTCCCCTTATTCGTGTGACGTACATTCACTGTGGCTGGATGTGATCGTATTCTGTATGGCGTTTACACGCATTGACATGCGCGACTTTGGTCGATGTTTGTGCTTACGCACTACCAAGAGGCGAAGTCCTCTATTGCTAGTTCGCCAGTTATTTTGCTGTGGACTACAGTCCAGTTCCCAACTTAACGTTCCTTTCGGGGGGTGCGCGTTAAATGGTTGGCGCTCCGCGCACGGCGTGTGTACGGCATTTTTTTTTAAATGTGGGAGAGCGAAGCCCTTGTATCGGGTATTTGTATAAATATTGTGTTATGCACTCTCCCTCTCCCTCCCGGGTAAGCGTCACCCCCCGCATGCATCGTAAAGTGTCCCGAAGCGCTGTTATTTTCCAGTTTTAAAGAAAACCCTACAAGATACATATACAAAAACGATATCGCTTATAGTTTCCGTGCAAATTATTTATCGATTTTTTTGTTCAAAGTTTAGTTTTTTTCAAAACACTTTCTTGTTCGCGGGGGTGGGGGGGGGGGGGGGGAAGTTTTCATTTTTGTGCCTATATAACTAGTATCATTGTACGCTATTTCGACTAGCTAAAGCGCCTTGACAAAATACTAAGCATGTAAGTGCGCCGCGAACTGAAAAGTTTGTCAACCCCTGGACTATGTTATCTACGTTACCATAATATATGCGAAGGCCTTAATTTACCCACGACTTGCAAACGACTTTATATGGTAAGTGATCGTAATTTTCACAGTATGCGAGTATGTTGAGTTTGATCTCTGTTTGAAAACGGAAAACGGTGTTGATGAAAATTATACATGGTAATTGTGAGTGCTGATTTACTAAGTCCTCGGTGGTAAAGGAAAACGTTATGAGGAAACCTGCATTTCTAAGAAATTAAATAAATATATTTTGAAGATATGTGAAGTCCGCTTCACTTGACACTTCCTTGCCCTAAAACCCTCTCAGTAATGAAAGGATAGCCTGTGCCCAACAGTGGGACGTATAGGCGGTAACCTTACCCGCGACTCTGGCAATGTAAAACAAAAATCCTACATATTCAAAATACTGATCGTCGGGAAAATAGTTCAATCATCGAAAAATTATTTTTTTGCTAATACTATGCTTAGTCTTTATGATTCATATTAAGATTTAAGAAAATCGGAGAAGTTTTATTACAATCGGTTCAGCCATCCCGAAAATTAGCCCGGACAGGTAGACAGACAGACCAAAACTTTAAAAATGGTACTTTCGACAGTGGTAGAGCCACGCGGCAACTTTTGCTGTCGCACGGATGGGCCGGCTCGAACTGAGGTGGTACCACGACCTCACAGAAAACCAGCGTGAAGTAGAGATTTACCTCTGCGTTTCGCTTGGTGAGTGCAGGTGGCCGGAGGCCCTTTTTACTGGAAATGAGGCATTCTATCTTAGTCCTCACGGGTGACAACGCATCTACATTTTGATTTGTAATAGAGGATAGATGTAGATGTCTATGGGCCGCAGCAACCACTTACTATCAGGTGGACTGTGTGCTCGTTTGTCACCCTTATCCTATAAAAAAAATGGTTATTAATGTATTAACAACATTCATATACATAACACCCTATTTACTTACCGATACTTCAATTTTATTGATATGTATAGACAATATGGATGTGACCAGCGTCACATCGAGCGTCACGTCGATATCAACTTGTTATTTTTATAATAACCTTCATATTCATATTTCATATTATCATAAATAAAAGTCAATACAGTAATTTTAGCCATTATTTCATAAGATTTTATATTTGGTACTATTTATCGTAGCCGAAATAGCTCAGTTGGGAGAGCGTTAGACTGAAGATCTAAAGGTCCCTGGTTCAATCCCGGGTTTCGGCATGTATAGTAATTTTTTTTAGTAATAGAAAAAATAATAAATACTTCATATACTTCAGATACATATTAATTTTATTAGAGGTATGAAGTAATTTTTAACACTGAAAAGTTTAACTTTTGAAGTATTTTAAATTTTCTTTTTAAAACATACCTAAATAAATACATAAACTCACACGCCTGTACACGACCTCCACTTGGCACGATCTTGACACACCTCTTTCGTCTCCTTCACATCCATAAATCAACGCATCCATACTCATCTCAATAATAAGCCATTTTTTTTTAGTAATAGAAAAAATAATAAATACTACATACAGGTACATATTAGTTACAAATTAAAATTAATTTTTAACACCGAAAAGTTTAACTTTTGAAGTATTTTAAATTTTCTTTTTAAAAACATACATAAATAAATACATAAACCACCAAAACACCAAATTTTATCCTCTGTCGGGTGCCAGCAGGGTGAACCGCTCGGTCTGGCAATTTTTAGTTTGACAATACATCCATTTATTTCCGGTCTCAAGTCAAAATTCAATGTATGGTATTTAGATGATGGGACACTAGGAGGCAAAGCAAACTCAGTGCTTGATGATTTAACCAGTCTTATTTCTTCTTTCAGTTCTATTGGCCTCAAATTGAATTTTTCAAAGTGCGAACTTTTATTAATGAGAATTTACCATCGTCCGAAAAAGATCAAATTGTTAACAAATTTAACTCCTTAGGCCCAAATATAAAGATAATTAACAGGAAATCGCTTCGCCTTCTAGGTGCACCTATTCTGGATGAGTCATTTCAATGCTTTGTCAGTGAACAGATTTTAAAATTTGAGGAGTCATCCAGTCGTGTGAAAGAAATTAGCCCACACATGGCATATGCTATACTAAAATTTTGTCTTTTTGTGCCAAATTTTACGTACGTGCTGCGGTGTTCAACTCATTGGATGCATGTCCCATTTTTAAATCGTCTCGATGATATGATTAGGAAAACTATGATTGAAATTCTAAATTGTCCATTAAATGAAAATTCCTGGATTCAGGCCACACTTCCCGTTAGACTTGGTGGTCAAGGCATCCGAAGAGTTTTCAGCGTAGCACTTCCAGCTTTCTTGTCTTCAGTACATAGCACGTCAGACCTCATTGGAACAATTATTAACCCATCACTCGGTGATGTAGAGGTCTCCGGCTTGGCTGAGGCCAAGGAAGCCTGGAGCAATAAGACAGGGCCGGACCAGGTCTTTCCGACAAACTCAGCTTCGCAGAGGCTTTGGGATGAGCCACTCAGTATCCAGGTTCAAAAAAACCTTTTAGAAAACTGCGCGAACCCTAGAGAGCGAGCTCGTCTCCTAGCATCTGAGGAGAAGGAGTCGGGCTACTGGTTGTATGCACTGCCCTCGTCAAATATCGGAACACTCTTGGATAGTACTACTTTCTCTCTTGCTATCAGCCTGAGATTAGGTTTAAAAACCAATGAGCTCCATCGCTGCCGCTGTGGTAAAGAGGTCGACATTTTCGGACACCACGGCCTCGCGTGCCAACGAAGCGCCGGTCGCATCCCTCGCCATGCAGCCATTAATGACGTCATTCGACGGGCCTTAACGAGTGCCAACGTACCTGCAATTTTAGAGCCAAGCGGTATATTGGGAGACGATGGCAAGAGGCCTGACGGAATGTCGCTTATTCCATGGAAAAATGGACGCTCCTTAGTATGGGATGCGACTTGTGTTGATACATTAGCGCATTCACATCTCGCGGTGACTGCACAGAAGGCAGGCGCGGCTGCTGCTGTTGCCGAGTCTAACAAGCGACGCAAATATGCAGCCCTCAGAGACGGATACATGTTTGTGCCGTTTGGTGTGGAAACACTGGGGCCGTGGAGTCCTGAAGCAAGGCGTTTGTACAGAGATATCTCATCACGCCTTGTCAATGTCTCTGGTGACCCAAAAGCTGGCAGATATTTTGGTCAGCGGATCAGCCTCGCAATACAGTGAGGCAACTCAGCTAGTCTTTTGGGCACACTACCAACAGACGGTGGCGATTTAGCTAGTATTTTTTACTTAAATGAAGCTTTACATACCGTATAATTTTGTATAACACTTTTTTGCTTTAATTTATTTATTATGCTAATTAGAAGTATTTATGTTTTAATTTGATTTGTTTGTGTTATATTTTATGTAATACTATTTGCTATGTTTTGGATAAGTAATAATGTAATATATTAAACAAATTAATTAAATATAAATAAATTAAATAATAAAAAATAGAATACAATAAAAATGTTTAACTAAATACATAAACTCACGCGCGTGTACACGACCTCCACTTGGCACGATCTTGACACACCTCTTTCGTCTCCTTCACATCCACAAATCAACGCATCAATACTCATCTCAATAATTAGCCATTTTTTTAGTAATAGAAAAAATAATAAATACTACATATACTTCAGGTACATATTAATTTTATTACAAGTATAAATACATTTTTAACACTGAAAAGTTTAACTTTTGAAGTATTTTAAATTTTCTTTTTAAAACATACCTAAATAAATACATAAACTCGCACGCCTGTACACGACCTCCACTTGGCACGATCTTGACACACCTCTTTCGTCCCCTTCACATCCATAAATCAACGCATCCATACTCATCTCAATAATTAGCCATTTTTTTAGTAATAGAAAAAATAATAAATACTACATATACTTCAGGTACATATTAATTTTATTAGAAGTATGAATAAATTTTTAATACTGAAAAGTTTAACTTTTGAAGTATTTTAAATTTTATTTTTAAAACATACCTAAATAAATACATAAACTCGCACGCCTGTACACGACCTCCACTTGGTACGATCTTGACACACCTCTTTCGTCTCCTTCACATCCATAAATCAACGCATCCATACTCATCACAATAATTAGACAATTTGGTCGATAAACTTCCGTTTCGCAAAAGAGCGGTCCTTGGGAACTCAGCTAACTTCAGCATTATAAATCGGCTTTGTCACTCTTTCCTCATTCATTCTTTTCAAACCACATTAAAACATAGTTTAGATTAACTTACATTACAGAAGTCCACTACTCCTCCTCCCTCTCCTATAGATTACTTCATGGTGAGAATATTTCTCATAGTTTAATAGTTTTCTTAGATAGTATAACAAAAAGTACAGTCGAATTGATAACTTCCTCATTTTTCTATGTCGGCTAAAAATCTAGAAATGAAGATAGAGTATCATGTACATGTGGGAGAAAGAAGTGAATTCTATATTAATTGCATATTATGTCATTATCTAATTTTATTAATGTAATAAGTATTTTATAAACACTACATACGAATGTGTACTTACTAATACTACTTAATAATAAATAATGTAATGATAAGTAGATGCTGTGGGCTGCGGCCCGTAGACAATTACATCTACTTTTGATTGATAATCAAAATGTGTAAGCGTTGTAACTCCTGAGGACTAAGTTCGAATGCCGTTAACGGAAAACAGCAACATGTAATTGATATTTTCGCTGATAATGCCGTCTCCCGTATGGTCTAGTGGCTAGGATACCTGGCTTTCACCCAGGAGGCTCGGGTTCGATTCCCGGTACGGGAAGTCTTTTTTAAAAGGTTAATGTAGTTTAATAAGCACCGCTGCTATTTAAAAACTTGTTAAAATAATTATAAAGAAACATCCCTCGATTTCATTACGCATCTTCAACTAAATATTTTGTATTGCACTTTATTGCTCAGTTGATAATATGTAGATATGACAGTGCCTTGCGTAATCGTATCGGTTTATTTTGTAATGTTAATGGTGTTTATAGATTTAGATCGGATAACTTAACTTACAAATGTATAACAGTGTTATAGTGTAGGGTATTTTTATTTATCTTATAACTAATTACACAAGCATTATTTGCTTTCAAGGACTTCAATCACTAGTATTTAAACATTTGTAACTTGTTAAGAAAGTAAACATTAATTTTATTATTGTAAAAATGTTTGGGATCCGATGTGACTGCCCCTTTCAGTCCCACTGGGTGACAAATTAATTGAAAAGTTGCGAAATTAATTAAACGCCAGTTAATTATAACAGTTGAATAATTTCATTAAGTTTAAAATGTAGTTTTTGATTTATTTCAATTCACTATGGATGTTAAATACGAAATAAAATGTTATTTATTTATAATTATATTCCCTTCTCCTTGTCGTTTATTGCTACAAATGTTACAATATTTCCACAATTTCAATTGAAAACTTATGCTCTTTTTATTTTATTTTACTTACTCGTATATCTTTGACGAAACTTTACTGGGGATGGGCCGAAATTCGTCTCACATTATGTTTAACCGAATTTTGACGGCTTTATTAATATTAATTAATAATATTACTAAGCAAATAAATAATAGGCTGGGCAAGTGAATGTCTGGCCTCGCTCTATTAGGGCTCCGTATATATTATAATCAATTAACATTTATTAAACTATATATTTATTTCTGAAATAGACATCGCAACAACCCGTAGTAAAAAAAACCTTAATAAGTGTTTGTTTGTTTTCTTCTATGTGTTCAGTATTTGTTGCTTAAATAATATGATACATAATTTGCATATATTTGAAATTTCTAACAAATTTAATGTTAGACATATTCTTTAACAAAATCGGTCGAAACTGACAACTTTATCCCCCCAATTTATTTATATCGGAAGATAAAAAAAAGGACCAAAAATGTATATATCTACCCAATGCGCTTTATACGAAGTCTTTCCTCATACTAAGATAAAAGAGAAAAAAAGATAAGAAAAAAAAATCGGCTCTTTTCAAATCAAATATAAAAATTTCGGTCTATATCTCATTCTGTTTCTGAGCTAGATCCGTGACATACGGGCAGACAGACGAACAGACGTACAGCTGTGACATTAATAAGGTTCCGTTTTACTCTGAGTAAGGAACTCTAAACATGACAGTTGTGAGTGTGACTTCACATGACCGATTTTGATGAAACTTATTGTGTGTGTTTTAGTGGGTCCCTGGATGGTAAAGATTCACAACTGTTCCGCTGTTGACGAGATCCAGAAGTCACCCGTGCGAAGCCGGGCGGATCGCTAGTATAAAACAAAGAACAAGGAAGCGTCCAAAGTGCGAATGGCTGCGATCGTCAATCCGTCTACCGCCTGTGATCAACGGTGGAATATATTAATTTAATCGATTTCGCCGGTCTTTCATTTAAGTTTTAATCTTTTATTTAATAACGTAGCTTATTGCTTTTGTGATAACAGTTATTGTATTTTCATAATTTCCATATAAAATTCAATAGTTTTAGTATGCATAAGCTTGGTGCAACGTCCACTTTGGAGTTCATGTGTTTGAAGACTCTTCTTTTTTATGAAATGGACGAAAGATGTACTACGATACTACAGTAAAGTTTGCTCTCAAATATTCATGCAAAAACTGTTTCTATTTACTATTTATTTAAAATATTACACAATATATGATTTTAATTTTGGTTCTTATGCATATTGCACTACATTATCTCCAATCGGTAACTTACGTTCAACTTTACACAATATGTAATTAAAGGATTCTTCTGATATCTATAGTGCAGAAAAATACTCGTTTCTACCGAAGGAGGATGTCCTTAATTTGACTGTATTTTTTTTAATGTGTGTTATCCTCATAACTTTTTTCTGCGTGAACCGATTTCGATAATTCTTCTTTTATTTGAAAGCTGGTGATTCTCATGTAATCCCGTATAAATTTGATCAAGGTTTGACAAACAGCTTTTGAGTTATTCTTAATAATTTATATTGAAGTCGGTTGTATAAAATTTTTAATTTTTAATTATTTATATTCTTCTGTTAGTTCATGAAACAAAATTTCACTTGAGTCATATTCAACTTCACATCCCCAGTATTTTAGGAATTTTCGCTTCCGTGACTAATTCATCCTTCATTCAAAATCACATTGCTAATTAAATCACTGAATTCATGACATAAAAGTGTAATCATCTATCTTAGACAAACAACGTAATATATTTTGTACGTACGTACGTAGAGCTTTTTTTACTACATTATTTGTCAAGTTTCGGATGGTGAGTGTAGAGAACCGGAGACCCTTTTTATTGGATACGAGTTTTGTCACCCCTGAGGACTAAGATAGATCTTATCCAGTAAAAAGGGGCATCAGTTCTCTACTTTCATCACATTGTAAGAACGTGGTTGTTCTTCCCCGGTCGAGCCGACCCATTCGTGCTGCAACCGTAGTATAGCAGCAGCATGGTTCTATCACGAAGAAAACGCAAAACCTAATCCGATAAGCTTGTCAGATTTTTTAATGTAACTAAGGATGACAAAGGAGCAGTCCATCTGATGAAGAGTGCATGCAGTTCAACATCCTTGATTAAGTATCAAAATGTGATTGCTAGATTTGCTGATTGGGGACTCTTAATGCGCAAACGTAACACTCATCTGGGAAACGGAAAGATTCAAGATTCATTTGTTGAAAAAATTAAATTGCTCACAGCTAAGCAACTTACTTCAATTCATTGTAGACAAAGGACTTAGCAGTGAACTATAGTCATAGCAGCGATCACAATATATTTTACAGGTCGCAGTGATACTGGTCTCTCGAGACCTGCATTGCTACTTGCAACAAAAAAAAATGCGATTGCATTGTTGTTAACCAATTGAAAATGCCGCATTTTGTGCAAACGTGGTTTCAACCCATTCCAGTCGACCCATTCGTAGCCAGAACTCCATCGTGGCTCTACAACGTACAACGCTGCCACTTTCAGAGACTCACAATGATTCGATAAATTAAAAATTTCAAAAACCCGCGAAACAAATAAGTTGATGATGGAATATATTTTGTCCTACATAAAATATATATATATGTAGAAAGGGTAATTGAGTATAGTACAGAGACTAATTTTGTAGTTAAGAATAATAATTAGTTCGTGTAAACGAATTAATTATCCAACGAGTCGAGGATAAACTAGGAACGGAGTACGACAAGCGCACCGTTCCACGTCAGAGCCAAGACTGTCCTAACGGCGGCCGCGCCGTCCGTTTTATACAAGCAAAACGAGCGCCACTGCAGGTGCAATGGTGCAGGTGTGCGGAACACGTGTTATTTACAAGAATTCTATCTAACTGCACCGACGACTACTGCGCCGCACGTGCAATGGTGCTGGTCCCGTCACGGCCATACTGACATGCGTGCGTCCTCGCACTCGCTCCATCACAATTTTAGTTATCTGTAGACAAAAAAACATCGTTCGACTATCCTGACATAACAGCGTCTGGTCCGGTCTATATTGACCCTTCAGACTTGGGTGACAATCAGTTTTGTTCCGGTAGTAAGCCCCACAAAACTTTAATCAACTTTATGCGAGATCGGAATGTTATTAGTCTGTAGCTTTTCTATTTTCTCTTTTTTTTTCAAGTACTGTTTTCGCTAGTCCGGAATGACTATTCCCTATAGCCATATCATTGGACCGGCACAAAGCCCTGCAATGATAGTAAGAACTATTTTTTTTTCTTACTCTCTTTTTTTTAAGTACTATTTGCTAGTCCGGAATCACTATTCCCTGTAGCTATATCATTGGACCGGCAAAAGCCCTGCAATGATAGTAAGAACCACTTTTTTTCTTACTCTCTTTTTTTTGAATTCAATATAGAACAGGTACAGACCAACCATACCGCAAACATGTACCTGTCACAATCACACAAAAGTGTATCGTGAGGGACGTAGTGACATGATAACATCTAAGTATGTAAACCAACAGCAACACGACACATCCCAGTGCAGCACAGACCAACCTTCCTGCAACTCCATGTTCCTTTTCTGCACAAGAATAATTACTTCGCTAGAGTGTTGCAACGTCTCTAGTATTTTCTAGATGCACAGACACGGCTACCTCTGACTGTCGCACGTCCTCATGCGGTTGACAGTGAACAGCATACGGTCTATCAGTTATCACCACCTGCTAACAGATATTAACTCTTGTTAAATATTACAACGGTCGACCATCCCAGACTTCATTTAAGTCATGAACGCGGCCATATGGCTACCTCCAGGCAAACGCACTCCAGCTTTCCGCTCTACTGCGTTCATGCCACATTCGCGCCAGCGAGCTGTCGCGCCGTGCAAGCGCTAGCGAATCGTCTTACTGCTTTGCAAAATTAGAAGAAATCGAGATAAATGTATTGCGAACCATGGAATTCCGAGCTTCCAAAATTCATCACATATTCTCTTATGAAACGGCAACTGTATGACATTTGAAAACATTGCAGAAAACGGAAACTATATGTAGAGACAGATACCACAACATATTTCAAAGGGAAGGAGGCAACTGCGTAAAATCTACGAAAGCCGACTAAGCCTCAGACGTCCATTTACAGCGCCAAAGCACCATTTGTTCGGCGGCCGCTTGAATTGCCTTGCCGTAAGATCAGCCGATAAGTTACCGACTGTAGCGGTGTAGGCTCAATCTTACTAGCGCTCGGCCGTACCTGACCATGTTCGATTAGCTGTCACAACATTTTCCTCATTGATCATTGTTGTAGAGACTTCTACGAATCCCTCGACATCAAACCGCAATCTTGTGGATTACACAATATTAGAAGCAAACTGGAACACTGATCAATACATTATAACAAAAAAATATCACTTATCATTTTTAATCCACAGCATGTTAAAGTTAATCCTTTATTTTGGTACATTCCTTAAACGTTTAGCAAATGATAATCATGTTTAGCGTGAAATATCAAATTACAACAAAACTTGAACAAGTTAAGTTTTCATTGAATGCAAACTTTAACTCGTCTAGAATGCCTCCAACATTTCTTGCGACATTTGTGAACATATTTAGGTACGTCAACAAATAATGAAAATACTTGCGGGTACTTTTAATACAAATCGAACAAAAGGATTTATCTTTTGGCTTAAATAATTTCACTTTATCTTTTCTCTACACTTTAATGATACGACAATATCGTAAGTAGGACAGCAAATTTAATTACGGTATTTAACATAAAAACAGGTTCATCAATGCGGAATGCATTATAGTCTTTGACAAATGTAATAGTCCTCATACTATTCGAAGATTATATTATGTGGGCAATATTGGGGACTTTATCCCACTTCTGATGTAGAAAGGTATAATTGAGTATAGTACAGAGACTAATTTTGTAGTTAAGAATAATAATTAGTTCGTGTTAACGAATTAATTATCCAACGAGTCGAGGATAAACTAGGAACGGAATACGACAAGCGCACCGTTCCACGTCAGAGCCAATACTGTCCTAACGGCGGCCGCGCCGTCCATTTTATACAAGCAAAACGAGCGCCACTGCAGGTACAATGGGTGCAAGTGTGCGGAACACGTGTTATTTACAAGAATTCTATCTTACTGCACCGACGGCGACCAACCGCGCCGCACGTGCAATGGTGCTGGTCCCGTCATATATATATATATATATATATATATATATATATATATATATATACAGAATGGGGTCTCACATATATGCAATAAATGAAACCACCACATCACCACATACTTGTTATCGCCTTTGCTGACGATATCCAAAGAATTTACGTAATCGGTCCAATGATTAGGTCAAAAAGTAGAGTTTTAATTTTAAGCAACTTTGAACTCTCTATAGAATTGGGTTACTAAGTCAATGATTCAATGAACTTGAATCCTTAAACATTAAAAAGCGACGTTGCCACGCAGTGCAAACAACCGGCACGAGGCACGCGGCGTTCTTCAATGGCGACGGCGCAACTGCGCGCGCGCCTTTGTCGTAGAGTAGGGCAGGGCACTTGTTATCGACGATTAGCTTCTTTCAAAGGGAGTAATAGTAGATAAACAAAAAAATGTTTAGCTTTGAACACTTAGGGTATGTTTTTTTTAGATTATCGTGTTGTTATTATAATTCTAAAAACACTACGACCTAAGTATTTAAAGCTAAACTTTAAAGCTTTTTTGTTTTAGTGTGTTCTTGTAGATTAAGAGATAATAAATTATTTTAACATGATAAAAGACCGCCAAAAAACAACCAATTAAAAAAGTCATACATACTTACCCGTTTCCCAGGAAGTCACAAATCGGTAGTTTCGTAAGTTCAATTGTACAAAAATAAACTTTTTTTTAACAATCAATAACTTGTCGATTGTTATCAAATCAAAAATCAAAATTACTTGTATTCAAATGTAGTAGGTAAGTCCGTGTAAAAAGAAAAGTATCGATAAACGATAATTGAACCTTGTGGCCGCCCTATTTATTACTTTTATTATTTTCGCCATTTTGGAATTTCAAAGTTTGGCTTCGCTTCCAGTATGGAGTGTAGAGTAGAAGGAGGACCATCTCTATATATAAAAAGTGTCCCTAAAAACGTGTCCAATAAGGGTGGCGCTGCAGTAGCATAGGATAAATTAAAAAAAAAAGCGCCAAAAGTAATTAGAATAAGATGGAGAAATAAACAAGGACCGACCAATCCGCATGACTTTGTACTACGTAAATAGTTGAGATTTTGTATACTGGCATTTTACTAACTATTCTAATCATGAAATTTTTTAAATATTTGAATTCAGCTGACTTCACTCCGTTTACAACAGCTATCTTCATAACGTAGTTTTTCAGACGCCAGCGCTATTGTGGTAAGTTTTGGAACCTCTATTTTCATTAAATAGTAGGACACTTTTTCAACTTTCGCCCCTTGTAAGATGGTTCTCCTTGTACTCTACACTCCATAGCTTCCAGTTTACGTTTCACGCGCAATTCTTCCAGAATACAGGTGCGTTTCGCTGCTAACGCGCATCGTTATTATTTATCGTAAGATAATTAGCGTATTATCGTAATATAAATACAATTAGTCAAACAATTCTTTTACGGTGAAATAGACACTTATTAGTTAGTTGACTTTGTGTGTGTAAATAGTGTTTTTAAATACGTTTATTTTTATTATTATTTAACTGTGATATTGACACTACTTGACTTTTGTGTATACGTTTTGGCGGCGAATGCTAATAGAACAGCATTTTTACAGTGCGGCAGAGTATCATCATCATTACAGCCTTTCATATGTCCACTGCTAAACATAAGCCTCCCCCAAGGAATGCCACAAAGCACGGTCCTGAGCCACCTGCATCCATCGACTTCCTGCATGTCTTACCAGGTCGTCACTCCATCTCGTGGGGTTCGCCCTACACTTCGCCTACCAGTACGAGGCTGCCACTCAAGAACCTTTCTTCCCCATCGGTTGTCTGTTCTTCGAGTTATATGGCCGGCCCACTGCCACTTCAGCTTACTAATCCGTTGGGCTATGTCGGTTACTCTGGTTCTACTGCGGATATCCTCATTCCTAAGTTTATCACGCAGAGAAACTTCGAGCACAGCCCTCTCCATAGCTCGCTGAGCGACCTTGAGCTTCCTCATACGGCTAGCAGTGAAGGATCACGTCTCAGATCCGTAAGTCATCACTGGCAACACGCACTGGTTGTACAATTTCGTTTTAAGGTTTTGAGGTATGTCTGACGAGAAGATGTGTCGTAGCTTCCCGAACGCTGCCCAGCCGAGTTTAATCCGTCTTCTTCGTGCTTAGTGCTCCCAACAACTACCGCCATAGGTGTGATATGGATATTAAACATAATCTTTGTTTTGTCCATGTTCATCTTAAGACCTATCCGTTGGGAGGCACTATTGAGGTCATTGAGCATAGTGCTTAGGTCCTCCAGCGATTCTGCCATAAGGACTATATCGTCGGCAAATCGAAGGTGAGTGATGTACTCGCCATTGATGTTAATACCGTATCCTTTCCAGTCCAGAAGATTGAAAATGTCTTCCAATGCAGCAGTGAAGAGTTTCGGGGATATAAGGTCACCCTGTCTTACACCTCTCTGCAATTGGAGAGGTTTCGTACTCTGGTTCTGTACTCGGATAGCCATCGTAGCCCTACTGTACAAATACTTCAGCACTTCAATATACTGACAATCCACTTGGCACCGCTGGAGGGACTGCAGCACCGCCCAAATTTCGACGGAATCAAAAGCTTTCTCATAGTCCACATACGCCAGGCATAGTGGCAAATTGTACTCCTCGGACTTCTGTATAACTTGCCGAAGGGTATGTATGTGGTCTATGGTTTTTTTTATGATAAGGGTGACAAACGAGCACACAGTCCACCTGATGGTAAGTGGTTGCTGCGGCCCATAGACATCTACATCTATCCTCTAATACAAATCAAAATGTAGATGCGTTGTCACCCATAAAGACTAAAATGGAATGCCTCATTTCCAGTAAAAAGGGCCTCCGGCCACCTGCACTCACCAAGCGAAACGCAGAGGTAAACCTCTAATTCACGCTGGTTTTCTGTGAGGTCGTGGTACCACCCCGGTTCAAGCCGGTCCATCCGTGCGACAGCATGGTGCTAAAGCCCTTTCGGAAACCGGCTTGTTCGGGAGGCTGGAAATCGTCAAGTCTGCGTGCGAGACGATTCGTAATGACTTTTGAAAACAGCACCTAGTCGCGGCTCAGAAGGGAAATCGGTCTGTAGTTCTTCAAGAAAGCATTGTCACCTTTCTTGAGTAATAAAACCACCGCACTTCTGCTAAACGCCTTCGGTGTATTGCCACCATGGAGGACGGAACTAAAGAGCCTCTGAAGGACTTCCAGTACCGGTTTTCCACCCGCTTTCAGAAGCTCCGCTGTAATTACATCCTGGCCTGGGGCCTTGCCGTTTTTAAGGTGCTGGAGAGCGATTCTAATCTCGCTCAGACTGACATCCGGGATATCTTCGGATTAGTGTCGGATAAGACTCGCTCTTGGATCGTTACTCTCACTTGCGTGTGGCTCCAACGATGACGTGTACAGCTGTCCATAGAACCTCTCAATCTCACTCAAAATCTCAGGTACTCCGGAAACGATGCTGCCACACTCGGTCTTTATCTTTGACAGTTGGCTCTTTCTGGCAGACAGATCTCTGACAAAGACTTTGGAGCCTTGGTCCCACTCGATCGCTTCTTCAATACAAGATGTATTGAAGTCGCGTAAGTCCCGCCGCATGCATTTGGATATCGGTCTGTTCAGTTGCCTGTATGCTGTCAAATCTGTTGAAGAATGTAGTTTCATCTCCCGTCTAACAGCCATGACATTAAGAGTGTGATCGGAGAGTTTTTGTCTTCTTCTGCGGCGGGTCTTGCAGAACTTAGCTCCGACCGCATGGACGGTTTCCACCAGCTTGTCATTCATATCTTCCACTTCATTGCAGTCTTCTAGGCACTGAAAACGGTTTTGTAACTCGAGCTGAAAGGTTTCGGGACTTTGGATTAGAGCAGGAGGGGGACGGAGCGTTGACTTCATCAGACGAGACCTCTCCAACTTAACATTTAGGTTCAGTGTGCCTCTAACCATTCGGTGATCGCTGCCGGTTTTCACCCTCGCGATCACTGAGACATCACTGAACAGTTGTCGTCTGGTCGTCATAATGAAGTCAATCTCATTTTTTGTCGAACCGTCGGGGCTCGACCAGGTCCACTTCTTGTGGGGCCGCTTCTTGAAGAAAGAGTTCATCATAAAGAGTCCCTCTTTCTCCATGAAGTCGGCCAGCTGCTGGCCCCTTGGGTTCCGTTGCCCTATTCCAAATTTCCCTACTTTCAGCTCACCATTCTCTCTTGTGCCTAGTTTTGCATTGAAGTCTCCCATTAACACCGTATATTGGGTTTGGAGGAATGCATGGCTCTAGAGATATCCTCATACATTTCCTCCACCTCCTCATCGGGGTGTGCCGAGGTTGGTGCGTAAACCTGTATGACCTTCAGCGAATACCGTTTGGTGATTCTGAGTATAAGGTACGCAACCCTCGTCGACACACTCCCGATCTTTACAACGTTGTTAACGAGAGACTTGTGGACGATAAATCCGACATCTCCTTGGGACAGATGGTCGCCCTCCCGGTGATAGAGCAAGTTGCCGTATTCGAGGATTACCGTGTCCTCACCCTCTCTTCGGACTTCGGATAATCCTATAATATGCCAGCGCAACTTGTCTATCTCTTCTTCCAGCTCCACGATCTTCTCGTCAGTCCTCAGGGTGCGTGCGTTGTACGTTGCCAGGTCGAGTCGTCGTAGGTGGCAACCGAACCTCCACCGGAGATTCTTAGCACCCCCTGCCCCGCCGTTACCATGGTCGCCACCGTAGCCAGGAATAGCGGGGCCGCCGGGGACTAGGGGCCGTCTGTTTGTTGTTTTCATCATTGGGGGGTATTTGCCATAGTTGCCACGCTTGGCGAGCGGGTTGGCAACCGCAGTTTTTTTATTGTTATTTTGGCTATTATCAGCAAGGTGCTGCTGCCCATCTCCTGCCTGTTTGCCTTTGTCGCCTTTTACGACACCCACGGGAAGATATGGGGTAGTGAATATTCTCAACTGCCACTACACGACAGAGGTCCCTTAGGGTCACTATACTCCGAGACCTGACGCGACATGACGCGACGGGCACTTTTTAAGATAATGATACAAAATATAACTTTATTTACTATTAAAGAGGTACACATTTTATTGAGATAACTTTGAAATGCCCTGCGGCGTCACGTTACACCGAGCTGCGCTTCGAGATACTTCGCGGCGTACCGCGGCGCGTCACTCAGTCGGTAGACGCAGTGGGCAAGAGCGAGGTTGTGTCTGAGCGAGGCTGCGTACGCAGTCTTCACGAGGCGCCTCGCGACGTCGCGATGCGAAACCACTGGCCTCTTCAAGCATCGTCGTATCGCGTCTCTGTGTGAACTGACTCTTAGTCGCAGCGTAGTAGTCTTCGCGAATTTCGACATTTGAATTCCATTGTTTTTACCCCATGACTTTTTGAGTTCAATTCCCGCCAAAACTCGTAACGATATACCTAGATAGACCCTAGTTAATAGGTGATACTATTCTTTTTTATTTTAAATTTAATTGTGACAAACTAAATTTTAGTCCACCTTATTGTAAGTAGCTACAGAAGCGTTCATTAATAGAATCAGGCATTAGTTTGCGAGAATCCATTGATGCGTTATTACCTCTGTGGACAAAGTGTCATCAGAACGGCTTAGGCCAGAAGAATGCCTAACAGCCCGATATACTGGTTCTCTATATTCTTCAGACCTGAACAAAGCACCGCACTGCACAAGTGCGGGCACTGTTGTAAGGCGGCAGAAATAGGTAAAAGGGTGAAATTTACGGATTCCTATACAAAAACGAAGTCAACCTAGTAATTATTTTCACTGTGGCTCCTATAAACTTCAAAAATATCCATTAATAATTTAAAATCAATGTACTACGCTAGCAATATTTAAATTAATGCAATGCACTTATACTTTCATTTACAATGATTATTCTATTTTAAATGTAATTTCGCAAAGAATTACTGCATTACCTTATAACTAAGCTTCCTCATTTAAGCAGTTAATACTCATAAGATATTGTGTCAATTTGAATGAAGCGAACATTTTTCCCGCACGAAAACAGGCATCAAGTTACGGTTTACGTTCCGCCAGCATCGTTCCGCTTATTTAGTATCTCGGAATTTTGCAGTATTTTCTAGAACGTTGCAAAATAACTTCTCAAGTTTTGTTCTATAACCTATGATAAGCTGTGTTCGACGTACAACTTAGAAACTTTAATCGATTTAGCAAGTTTCAAGTTCTCAGTTGTGTGTTCAAGCAAATTGTGCTTAAACACACAACTGAGAAATAACATAGCTATGAAAACTGTTAGACCAAAATACAAACTTTTGAACGTGGTAAAGCCGAACCAGTAGTAGTGTACTGCACTACAAATGGCTCACCCACAGAATACCAGCAGTAAATAGTAGTACAGCAGCATTCTGCTGCTACTTTATGCCGTTTCGTATAATGTTGAAAACAGGAGACCTCTTTTAGAGGTAGTTTAATCGATGATAGATGCATATATGGGGTGCAGCATTCACTTACCATAAAGTGGAATGTGTGATCGTTTGTGCTTATCAATATAAAAAATCGATACATCTTGAGTAAGTTCTATTTATTTATTTAACAATTTATGTGCACACAAAGTAATGTTACAATGAATAATAAAAAATAAAGATATTTTGTACAAAGGCACTGCTTGTTTCATATTGGAATTTCTTCAAGCAGGACTTCCATTCAAAAGTTCTATAGGTTATTTTGAATGTGGTACTTAATGGTGTTATTCTTTTCCATTCATTGCAGATTATTCAAAGTCCACTGCTAAACATAAACCTCCCCCATAGAATGCCTCATGATGGAGGGGAATATTTGTCATAGTTGCAACACTTGTCAAGTGGGTTGCCAACCGTACTTTTTATTATTTTGAGTTGTTAATAGGAAGATACTGCTGTTCATTCCCTTTGTCATTTCCAGCTGATGCCACTAACGACACCCACGGGATGATATGGGTTAGATGATCCTTCTATGTCACCACCACACGGCGATGGTACTAACGACGAGGGTATAATAAAGCCGTCAGTATTTTTAACATTAAATATTAATGTTACACAAATGTGTTAATGGCTCGACACTTCATCAACGCTTTTCATTCCATGTTGCTCGTACAAAGTAAAAATTTAACGCCGTCTGTAAATGTGCAGATACGTTGTACACCTACATCAAATGAACTACTTGGTAGAAAAGGAATTATGTGTATAATAAACAAATAGAGAAATATTTTTTCCACTATCTGTGCCCAATGTACCAACTGCTTTTTTGTCAGAAACTTTTGCGAAATTGTCATTGTTACGGCCTACGGCTGCCCTTACAAGAGTCAAATCTTCCGGGGCCCATTCAGCAGAAGACTTCACGAGCAGACGCAGGTCGGGCCTCAATATGGCCACGTGGAAATCTCTAGTTACAATAAACTATATGGGAGAAAGCTAGAAACCAAAAGTACTTACCTGTATCAGGAGCTAACTTCGCTCCAAGGCTTGGGCAGGCCGTGAGTGAGTGTAATGGTAGATAGCGAGTCGTGTACAGTGATGTGTAAATGTGTGGGGCCTTGGCAAGCATAGGCGACCAGCAGCGGCCGAATTCCAGGCTGCTCCAAAATGCTCCATCGCTCCAGACTGCTCCAGCGCCGGACTTCTTCTTTCTTCACTGTCACTAATTCAGTATCTTAGCTTCATTGTACATTTAACTAACTTCAATTCGCCTAATTCCACACTCATCGCAGAATCGAACACGTGATACCCGACACGGCAAGGACAGTAGCACAAAATTCGACATTCAATGTCCCGGATTCACTTATCACAAATTATAAATTCGACACCAGAATAACACGTCGCACAAGATTCAAAATACGCCTCGTTGACACGCAAATTAATTTAACTAGGCAACCAAAACACAAAAAGGCACTAACGCGACGACACATTTATAACGATATCCTGAAAATTAACCGGGAGAAGCTCACAAACAAGGAATGCAAGGCTCGAATCCTAGACTGTATATCTCCTCGACGTGCTTACACTATTCCGCACTCTCGCACGAGTTAAATATCGCACAATTCACATATCTACGTGACGAAGAAGCACGCACTTCATCTAGCTGTCTAGATCCACGACGGACCCGTGAATTTAGGTAAGAGGGCCTGACGGGCTCCCCGCATCGTGGCTGGCGGGGCACTGGCCCTTCGCCCACGCGTCGAGTGACTGCAAGCCGCACACACCGACGCCCCACCTGGCGAGCGTTTTTTCACCTACATACTATCGGGTGATGCGACAGCTCGAACGCAATTGGACGACGTCCAAGATGACCAAATTTAGGCATAAACAAACCCCCGACCCGGACATAAGGACTTATATTCGCGAGCAAACCGAAAAGCGGGACAGGGTCGCGACGGCACGTTGCAAGACCGAATCTACACCAAACCTAGGCCACCGTAGACACCTTATCAGATCTTGCAACCCTAGCCACCGCCTCAAAAGACGGTCCCAATTTTGGCAAGCCGGAGGGTCAACCTCCACTGGATGCTCCTCCTGGGCATCCCAGCACCTTAACAAGTCCTGTACTAGACAGAAGTCCGACGACCTCTTTCAAGCACATATTTGTGCCCCTATGATTCGTTCCGCAATCCGATCGGATCAGGTCTGCAAACAGCGACGCGACACGAAGCGGCCCAACGTGACTTCCTAAGCTTCAGTGCAGAGAGTACCCACAAATTCCACATGAACGTCGTCTGTGGAGAGCCAAATGAAACGCACAGATAGTCCCTAGTATGAATTTTCAAACAAGTAGGCATAACCAAGCCATCAACCATATAATCATTTACTCAAATAGTGCGGCAGCTGATTTCAATCTGATAATATCCAAACTAGCTAGCCTTTTAGATAAGTAGTCCTATGCTCATATTTCAACTAATTTTCAAAAGCATCAATGTTCAACTACAGAATTAATTCAAACGAATTAATCACCGATGCACATAGGTCAACTGACAAATAAAACAAAACGATAAATGTAAGAGACAGCCCTATTTCTCATTTCAAACAAATATCTTAGACAGTGCCAACAAAATGTGAAAACCAAAAGAGGAATTACTCTTATTCCCTTCGGCACAAATATGGTTATCCAATTTCAGCCTTCTCTTCAACAAACACAGTGATAAAACACATCCACAAAACATATATACAAATATCCAAATAGCGCGTCATTAAATTCAAATGAATTCAAATTTTCCTTTCAGCAAAACAGACGTAATGATCAAATACAATTACAAACATACGCACAAGCATTCAAATGGCACATAATTCAATTTCAATCTTCCTTCCAACAAAACAAACACAGTGATCAAATACAATTACAAAACATATGCACAAGCATTTAAAGGGCACACAATTCAATTTCAATTTCCCGTGCAACAAAACAAACACAGTGATCAAATACATTTACAAAAACATATGCACACGTATTCAAGGAGTATATTAAATTTCTTCTTAAGCACAACCGCCCCAAATATGAACATTTCGCGGAAGGCCCAAACCATTTTTAATTTTAATCTAAGCATTGTTAATTAAGTGTTCGACCAAGTCCAAATCTAACAATCCCTAATAGCGCAATTCAACGCTCCCGTGGAGCCCTAGTCTTCCCAACAACTAAGTAGAGGTCAACCCGGGTGTGAACCCGGAACAAATAAAGCGCGTACCGTTAAACAATCGACGCTCGGGTTGTACACCTTCACTGAGGCCGTCAACAATAGAACAGTTTGACGAGTGAGCTGTTGGTGGCTCACAAAATTAGTGGATGCGGCCATGGTGGGAGCTAGGGCAGCAGCTACCTACCTGTGGCTGCCTACATCAAAAGGGGGAACGGTAGTACCCCGAGCCGCGGCCACTCAGCTGACGAGGGCGAGAAGGGTCTAGCTGACCGCTGAGTGGCAGTGAAGTCCCTCTCAACATACTGAGGGAGGAGGTGGCGACCCCCCGCCCGTGGGAGTCGAGGGTCCGGAGAGCCCTGAGAGGAGACGCCGTTTGCACCCAGACATATTTTTTATTTATAACAGTGGTAGAGCCACGCGGCAGATTCTGCTGTCGCACGGATGGGCCGGCTCGAACCGGGGTGGTACCACGAACTCACAGAATACCAGCGTGAAGTAGAGGTTTACCTCTGCGTTTCGCTTGGTGAGTGCAGGTGGCCGGAGGCCTTTTTTACTGGAAATGAGGCATTCCATCTTAGTCCTCACGGGTGACAACGCATCTGCATTTTGATTCGCAAACGAGGATAGATGTAGATTTCTATGGGCCGCAGCAACCACTTACCATCAGGTGGACTGTGTGCTCGTTTGTCACCCTTATCCTATAAAAAAAACACAAAACGGCACGGTGATAGCCCTGGCCGCACGATGGCATTACTTCTAAATACAAATTACTACGCGGCTCAAATACAGATTACAAATTAACAAATAACAAATACAAAAAAAAATTAACGAGTAACAAAATACCGTTCCTATCAAATCAAGTTAAATACAAATTACACAAATACAAATTACTATTTATTAGATTAAATACAAACCACAATACAAATAAAGATACATATCACAGTCAATCTACAAAAAATGCCTCGCTCAGACAACCGACCCTTTGACAAGTAATCAACCATAATTATATGACAACGATAATTATCCGATTACGTGATAATAACCATCTACCTACCCAACACATCTCTGGCTCTAGCAAACTCCCGCTTGCGCAACCTACTGGCGTGGCATTCGCAACTACCCACAAACAAAAAAAGCAAGCAACAAAGCAACAAAAGAAAAGAATTTTATTTTTACGTATTACGGCCGGGCGTGATTGTAGACACAAAATTAAACCAATCAAACCAACGCTCCCTGCCACCAAAATTGTTTAATTTTTATCAATTACTACGGTCGGGCTCGACCGGGAATCGAACCCAGAACCACGCTCTGCTACCAAACTGTTACGGGCTACGGCTGCCCCTACAAGAGTAAAATCTTCCGGGGTCCATTCAGCAGAAGACTTCACGAGCAGACGCAGGTCGGGCCTCAATATGGCCACGTGGAAATCTCTAATTACAATAAACTATATGGGAGAAAGCTAGAAACCAAAAATACTTACCTGTATCAGGAGCTAACTTCGCTCCAAGGCTTGAACAGGCCGTGAGTGTATGTAATGGTAGATAGCGAGTCGTGTACAGTGATGTGTAAATGTGTGGGGCCTTGGCAAGCATAGGCGACCAGCAGCGGCTGAGTTCCAGGCTGCTCCAAAATGCTGCATCGCTCCAGACTGCTCCAGCGCCGAACTACTTCTTTCTTCACTGTCACTAATTCAGTATCTTAGCTTCATTGTACATTTAACTAACTTCAATTCGCCTAATTCCACACTCATCGCAGAATCGAACACGTGATACCCGACACGGCAAGGACAGTAGCACAAAATTCGACATTCAATGTCCCGGATTCACTTATCACAAATTATAAATTCGACACCAGAATAACACGTCGCATAAGATTCAAAATACGCCTCGTTGACACGCAAATTAATTTAACTAGGCAACCAAAACACAAAAAGGCACAAACGCGACGATACAATTATAACGATATCCTGACAATTAACCGGGAGAAGCTTACAAACAAGGAATGCGCGGCTTTAATCCTAGACCGTATATCTCCTCGACGCGCTTACACTATTCCGCACTCTCGCACGAGTTAAATATCGCACAATTCACATATCTACGTGACGAAGAAGCACGCACTTCATCTAGCTATCTAGATCCACGAGGACCGGTGAATTTAGGTAAGAGCGCCTGACGGGCTCCCCGCATCGTGGCTGGCGGGGTACTGGCCCTTCGCCCACGCGTCGAGCGACTGCAAGCCGCACACACCGACGCCCCACCTGGCGAGCGTTTTTTCACCTACATACTATCGGGTGATGCGACAGCTCGAACGCGATTGGACGATGTCCAACATGACCAAATTTAGGCATAAACAGTCATCCTATAATACTTATAGCGAGGCATGTAAAAATAAGAATATATTACATGGTTTGGCTTTGGTTGTTTAATCTTTGAAGTTGATTAGGATATGAAATTTATTAATAAACGGCACCTATTGGATCTTAGCGTAACTGAAAACCATCGTCTCTGCAAACAAACAAATTGTGTGACTGTGGTTTTTTTGTAACTTTATAGGTTTTTGTTTGACTACTGTCCTGATGATAATTGGAGATGCAGTCGAAGATGGTGGAGCGCATTCACTTAGCTTAACAAAAGCCTATTTATACTTGCTTTGAGCCTAAAAGTTCCACGCCTCTCTCCTAGCGTCGTTCTTCTGGTATAGGAACAGCTAGTTTTGGTGGCTGGCCTGAAGCTCCCCAGAAATGCAAACTTGCGTAGTAGAATTTAGGACCACATCAGCAGTCTCACTTAGTTGATCACATAACCGAATTGTCTTCTAGCTACCACTGTGCGATCCACAGACTCAGGCATAAAAGATTTTATGATCACCTATGTCTAACATCATCTAGATAAGAAGCGGCGGTCTTTAAGGTTTCGGAGACGTTGGAAGCTGGATAATATGTGTAATTGCGGACGTGGGTGAAATTAAGGAAGAATCATAGCTTTAGTACGAAGCAATTAATAAATTTAGGTAGTTGTTGGGAACACTAAGCTCGAAGTTGTTGACGAGTATGTTTACCTGGGACAAATAGTCCGACTAGGTAAGTCCAACTTCGACCGAGAGGTCAATCGACGGATTCAACACGGTTGGGCAGCGTTCGGGAAATTGCGGCACATCTTCTCGTCAGGTATACCTCAAAACTTGAAAATGAGACTGTACACCCAAAACGTGTTGCCAGTGATGACATACGGAACTGAGACGTGGTCCTTCACTGCTGGCCGGATGAGGAAGCTCAAGGTCGCTCAGCGAGCTATGGAGAGGGCTATGCTCGGAGTTTCTCTGCGTGATAAACTCAGATATGAGGATATCCGCAGTAGAACCAGAGTGACCGACATAGCCCAACGGATTAGTAAGCTGAAGTGGCAATGGGCCGGCCATATAGCTCGAAGAACCGACAACCGATGGGGAAGAAAGGTTCTCGAGTGGCAGCCTCGTACCAGCAGGCGAAGTGTAGGGCATCCCCCCACTAGATGGAGTGACGACCTGGTAAGATATGCAGGAAGTCGATGGATGCAGGTGGCTCAGGACCGTGCTTTGTGGCATTCTTTGGGGGAGGCCTATGTTCAGCAGTGGACTTGTGAAGGGATGTAATGATGATAATGATGATTCAATAAATTTCTATTTTGTGTCTCTGTCAGTAAAAGTGGGTGTTACTTGTCAGTCACAAGATGACCCCAATCGGTCAAGTCGTTCAAAGGGTCACTAAGAGATGCACCAACGATTATATACTATAGTATCTGGGTGACTGAGCCCTACTGAGGAATAAAATATAATTTTCTCAGACATGAAGCCTATTAAGAATGACATTTTTGTAAATAAAAAGTTCATTCAAATTGTTAGAGACGTTTCCGAGAACCAACTATATATTATATTTAATAAATACCCGGGGCAAGCTGAGCAACAAGAACAAGACGACCCCTGCCATGATATCCGTGAACTATTGCTATCTGCAACATTAGGGGACTTCACTCAAACCTAACCGCTGATCCTTACCATCTTGAGACGGCGACGCCGGCCTTGCTCTTCCTGACCGAGACGCAGGTGTACTCTCCGGCTGATACTTCGTATCTCTCCTACCTGGGGTACAAATTGGAACACTCCTTTATGCCTCGAGGTGGAGTTTGCGTATACGTCAGAGAGGACTTATGTTCTGGACGCCTCGGAAGTCTTGAAGGTTTGGATCTGTCTATCCTTTGACTAAGCGTAGACAGCGGCGACCATCCGTACATCTATGAGTGCATTTATAGGTCCCATAATGGTTATGCCGAAACAGACCGACTCATCGGTCACATCCAAATGGCTACAGATTCTTTGCTACAGCAAATCCCATCCGTAGAGATCGTGATCCTCGGCGATTTTAACACCCATCATGCCGATATCGCGTTTGCATTCTGCAGGTTGTCGCTGTGCTTGGCACTATAGGTGGGCTGATTGGGATAGAATGCGATTTTTCTTTGCATCCTACCCTTGGGGGTGGGTTTGCTTCTTGCCGGACGATCCTAACGTTGTTGCTAATTCTGTCGCTGATGTGGTACTTCAGGGTTGGGAACTTTTTATTCCTTCCTCTGTGGTGCCCATCGTAGGCAGATCTTAGCCATGGTTTAGTCGCTCCTGTAAAATAGAATCACGCTATAATCAGGAGTGCTACCAGTCCTAAGCTGACGCATCTACGTCCCTAAAGGCAAATTCAGAGCCCATAGACAGAATTGGCGAGAAAGTAGTTCACCTGCCTTTGGAAACCCGTGCGTTCTTGTCTCTCACCAAGGCTGTCCAAGGGAATTTCTGTCAGCCATCGCTTCCATCTCTCCACAGAGAAGACGAATCACTGGCCCATGCTGCAAAGAAGAAAGCAGATCTGCTAGGCTATTTTTTTGCGTTCAACTCGATTCTCGATGACGGGGGGAGCAAAGCTCTCCTCTCTCTTGACAGTCACAAGTCGAGTGAACCTGATGGAATCCCCCCAATTGTGCTGAGTACGTGTGCTCCAGAGTTGGCACCGGTTCTAATGCGTCTTTCCTGGTACTTCTACTACCTAGGCGTAGTCCTGAAATCACGCATGACGGATTTCGTACACCCGATACCTAAAAAAGGCGACCGCTCAGACCCTTCTAACTACAGGACTATCACCGGCATCTCCTTGTTCTCCAAAATAATGGAATCCATTATAAACTGCCAGCTCATGCGGTACCTTCTTGTTTCTGTGTTGCGGTTGTACATGAGCGTCGGTAGTCAATTATCATCAGGTGAGCCGCATGCTCGTTTGCCCCTTCTGCTATAAAAAAATATTCAGGAGCAGAGGAGGTTTTTGTCGGGGTTGATCAGTTGGCTATCTTCTGGTTTACTTGACTCATAGATGGGCAGAGACCGTAGAGTCCAAGGGGAGGCATTGGCCGTTAGTTTGGACATTTCGAAGGCCTTCGATCGGCTTTGACACAAAGCGCTTTTTTCGAAGCTCCCTTCCTATGGGCTTCCTGAGAAATTGTGCTATTGGATCACCAGCTTTCTTGCAGATTGAAGCATCAAGGTCGTTCTAGACGATGCATGCCCCGATTACAAGCCTATTAACGTTGGTGTTCCACAAGGCTGCGTGCTACCAACGCTGTTTCTTCTGCATATCAATTATATCACCGGTACCATTCATTGCTATGCGGATGACAGCATTGGTGATGCTCTATACACTGGCCATGCCAATATTCCCGGTGTGCAAGGTTTTGCTCTGTGACGGGAACAGACGGCTCCAACTCAGCAAAAATGTGATGCATCCGAGCCTAATTTCGCCCTATAGTCCGCCCGCAATGCGTTTGTGTTCATATTTTTGTCCAACGCATGTAGCGTACTCTACCAGCCACGGGTGCCGCTTGCCAAGGCCGAGTTATTATTATCATTACAAATATTATCTATCTTTGGAAGTAAAGACTAGAAATGAGTTGGGGGGTGACTCGAACTTTAGTCATATGGAGTTTGAATAGCCTATCATGTAGAGAATGTTATGGGGGTCATGGTCGAGGACCGTGATTTGTAGCATTCCTTGGGGGAGGCTTATGTTTTGCAGTGGACTTGTGAAGGGTTGTAATGATGGTGATGATGAACCTAATATATACATAGTCTTAAAAAAGTAATAATAAAAATGCCTGAAGATTTGTTTAATATCAAAACGAATCTTAGTACCTATTTAGAATGAAGAAATAAAGAAAGATTGGTTTATTTAGTAACAAATTATTACAATTTGGTACAACAATAGCACATTTAGAGCTCCAAAATTATGGTCTTCATTTTGAAACATCATTTGAGAGCTACGAGAAAATTTTATGAAACGATATTGTACCAACGCGGCAGCTGTGTTTGTTTATTACATATTCGCTGTTTGTTAGGGTTGCTATTGAAAATTATAAAGAATCGTGTTTATGTACATATTTTGAAGTCTTATTTTTTTATTGTAGCCACTATTTTGTAAATATTATTTTACTTTTAAGAGACTTCAAAATAAAGGTTTTCAAATCGACTACAACTGATTTTAACGATTCTTTGTTCAACGATTCATTCAGAGTTGGCACCATTTAAATTTAAACAAAAATATCTATCATTAAGGTTGTAAAAATAAGCTATAAGTTTTTTGATGTAGATAACTATTTTGACGACATTCTAGACCTTGAACTTGTGATAGCCACTCAAAAGGGTCAAATATTTTTATTAAAAGTAAATGCCGACCTGAAAGGAATTAAAAATTAAACAAATTCCATATAATAGCTTTTGAACTCGAGGCTTTGTTCTTCTATACACTGTGTCTTGCCACCGGCTTCTGAAGCTATTATGTGGAAATTATTTTATTACTTTTTATTAAAAGTTTAATCGAAACAATGTTTCGAAATTGCTGTTTTGCACCGTATCGAATATAATCTCACATAAAGATAATAAGCTTGGTACGAAATAAAGGAAAGTTATTATAATTGCGTTCTTTTTAGTTCAAGAGCTGATGACGAATTTGGGAAAGGAATTTTAGGATTCATATAAACATAATTGGGTAACGCTGTAGATTTTACAATATTTCGAAAAAAAAACGCGAATTTTGACTGTTTGTAAAAAAACAAAGTACTTGGCAAATTTTAATGAAGGTATCGTACAGTTATAGTACAGTTAGTAGAAATATTTTGTTATGAACTGACTCTTATTAAGATTAGAAATATTTTATTTTAAATCCTGCGAATTTTCAAAACATTTACATATTATATCCAAAGTACGAAAGACTTAAGGACTATTTATTTCTAATTTTCTTTTTTGCTCAATAGTCTCTACGAAGAGACATTGATTAATATGCTTTAGGGTGGATTCGACCATATACCATGTTACTCCAGAGTAACTAACCCTCGAATAATTTTCTCTTTGCACTTACTCTCAGATAACTTCATTTGTGTTTTTCCAACACAAACGTAGAGTAGCTAATACTGGGTATTGTTACTCTAGAGTTGGTGAATGAAAAATGAATGAACATGTAAGCCAACTAAAATTGAAATACAATTGTTTTCATAACGCAATGCAAGATTTTCTGCCCACTTAGTTTTGCCGGATTATAATACCAACTGTCACTGAACACTAGAATATTAACACCAGTTGAGTTGTCAGAGGATTATTCTTCTAATCTTATTCTAATCTTTTGTAATAAAATGTCTGCAGAAAGAAAACGTAGCCCAAATTGGTTACCTTCGAAACAGAATTTGTTGTTAGAACTAGTAGAAAAACATGATCGTGTTATTGTAAATAAAAGAAACAGACAGGTTTACGATGAAGCAAAAATTGGAAGAAACTCCTAACAATACGCGCCTAAGTAATGACCACACAACACAATTACTCTTTATCAAGAGGTAATGACTAATGAATGACACAACTGAGAAATCGCATCGGCAAACTTCGTAAAGCCGATCACTTCCGAACTGAGTGCGACTTCAAGATTGATTCATTGATATTTATGTTACTATAAAAGCTCAAACTACGGCAAATCCTAAGATTTTTCAGTAAAACCTAGGATTGACCAAGTTTTAATGGTAAAAGTCCGAACTGTTCTCTAGTAATAGTTAATTTCAGATTTTTACTACCATAAACTTAGTAAATCTTAGGTTTTGCCCCAAAGACACGTACAATGTTGAAAAATAGTTATGTCTAAAATTTTTGGCGCATTATCGTGCTCGCGGACAGTGTGCAGTGTCACCTCTCTTCGCTCGACACAGTCAGTCAGTTATTACGTACGTGATGAGACAAAATAAGTGTGATACAAATATTTTATGGAATACTGGGCGAACACGTGACAAATAAGAAAGACAATAACTTTTATCTCGATACGGATAAATGCGTAGTGGTTAGAGAAATTAAAGGTTGAAATGTTCAGAGGGTTCAAAATTCATCCTGGCAACGAAAAATAGAGCATATCATGAGAGAGTTAAAAGAACCTCGTAGGAAGTAATGTTTGGTTTTCCAATGAAAATGGGCATCCAACTTCAGAGATATGATTGGAGTTATAAGATTTGTAAGATTGGTAGACCCATGCTGCAGCTATATTAGTAATATAGCTGTAGTACGAATGGGTCGGCTCGACCGGGGAAGGACCGCGCTCTCATATAATACCAGCGTGAAATAGCAGCTTAACGCTGCTGTGTTTCGTATGTTGAGTGTAGAGAACCGGAGACCCTTTTACTGGAAATGACTTAGTCCTCACGGGTGACAACGCATCTGCATTTTGATTTGTAATAAACGATAGATGTAGATATCTATGGGCCGCAGCAAACACTTACCATCAGGTGAACTGTGTGCTCGTTTGTCACCTTTATCCTATAAAAAAAAATCTGAAGAAGATTTGGAGAATGTGTTGCATTCGCAGATAAATACGGATCAATATATTACTGCCGAAAATATAATTGAACATGACAAAAATGGTATAAATATTGAGAAATAGTCGCAAAAGGCATTGTCCAATAACGCTATCAAGAATAAAATACAGGAAGAGAATATTACGGAGAAGGTGAAGGCAAAGAAAAAAAACCGATGTTTCTAATGTAACAACTAATGATAATGTCACAAGAAAATGCAATATATTGATTCGGAGAACGAAATCATGAGACAATTGCAAGAATTTCTTGTAACTATAGAGTCTACCATAAGATATTGAATTTGTACCAGCAATAATCTCAAAAGAAAAATTAATGAGTAGTAAGCTTAGCCAACGTAGGTATTGTGTTTGTGAGAAGAAAACAAATATATTTTGCTGTATTATACGTTAAAAACGCATCATAAAAATATTTTAAAAATTTAGTTGATTACATTATTCGAGGGTTAATAAATACTTTGTACTTATATTATATATTTTTATTTCCAAAACCAACATTCACTAATAGTCATTTGTAAAACCTAGCATGTTCAAAACTCTAACGGTAAAAATAGACTAATTTTATACCAAACCTTACATTTACCAGCTCATGTTGGAATTTACCCAAATACGGGCTTTTACAGTAATATTTACAAGTTGTAAAACTAATTTTAATATCTAAGTAAATAATCAAGTACATTGACGTAACTTCTTACCTACTGGTTTCTGTGTCAAGCCAGTGATACATTTAGCTGCTTAACGCTGCTGTGCTTCGTATGGTGAGTGTAGAGAACCGGAGACCCTTTTTACTGGATACGAGGCGTTTCATCTTAGTCCTCGGGGGTGACAACGCATCTTCATTTTGATTCTTAATCGAGAATAGATATAGACGTAATAAGACGTAAATGTTTATGTGCCGACGCATCCACTTACCATGAGGTGTGCTGTGTGCTATTTTGTCACTCTTATTCTATAAAAAAAATCTTATTATTTAGCTTATTTTCTTAGTTAACATATTTTATAGTAGTTAAAATTAAAATTAAAATAATTAGTTTTTTATGCTTTGACAAATTTCGAGAATATCCATCATTGATATTTTTCTACTTTTAAACTGAACTTGGCGAAATATATCCATATACATTTCGGACTGAAGTTTGTAGTCCAAGCACGCCCTTTTACGCTAAAAGTAGCGCATCATTTTTCGTTACTTTTGCATTAATTCTACGATAACAGAAAATCTACGGCCTTACCTAGTTATATGTATCTAAGTGAAAAATAATTTAAAATATCCTCTTGGCACCTTGGAATTTTTTTAAATAATTTATTTTAGTATTAATCGAATCCAAAAAAATACCCAGACTCCCTATTTGACCGGTTTTGAATGACCCAACTGTCTCGAATTTATTTTATTGTTATACAATAAAATATACTTTGGTTTTAGACATTCTAATTTTTTATAACAGAATATTAGTCGTTAATGAATAAATGTACATAATGCTAGATGAACACGACGGTTAAGTTTTTGCTATTAAGGAATGGATGGGACTTACCATTACAGCCTATTAAAAACCACTACTGAAAATAGGCCAGGCCAAAGATTGCCTCATAGGGATTGCTCCATAGTTGCTACGCTTGGCCAGCGGGTTTGGCAACCGCAGTTTTTTAATTTTAGTCGTTATTAGAAAGACGCTGCTGCCCATCTGATTTGTTTCCATCTATTGCCTCTTACGGCACCCACGGGATTATATAGGGTAGTAGATATTCTTACACCGCCACTACACGGTGCTGCAAGATGGGAATGGATATGAACGTTTTTAGTTCATAAGAGATGACATGTCGCCTTCTAATTTAGTTGCTTTGAAAGTAGATGAAAAGGTAACAGAAAATGATACAGGTAAATATTTCCTTCCATTTTTTTCATTTCATTCCAAGATGAAGCTGCAGATATAGAATACTGCATAATCTGACTTTTCAAGGTTGAATTTAATTGGGATGGATGCCTCTAATACCAGTCCCACCCATATTAGTTAGTTGCAATTTTTCACAAGTGGTCCCAATATAATTACACATACGTACGTGGAAACTGTCCATGCTGAAATGTCCCCATGATGAAAACAACAAACAGACGGCCCCCAGTCCCCGGCGGCCCCGCTATTCCTGGCTACGGTGGCGACCATGGTAACGGCGGGGCAGGGGGCGCTAAGAATCTCCGGTGGAGGTTCGGTTGCCACCTACGACGACTCGACCTGGCAACATACAACGCACGCACCCTGAGGACTGACGAGAAGATCGTGGAGCTGGAAGAAGAGATAGACAAGTTGCGCTGGCATATTATAGGATTATCCGAAGTCCGAAGAGAGGGGGAGGACACGGTAATCCTCGAATCCGGCAACTTGCTCTATCACCGGGAGGGCGACTATCTGTCCCAAGGAGGTGTTGGATTTATCGTCCACAAGTCTCTCGTTAACAACGTTGTAAAGATCGGGAGTGTGTCGACGAGGGTTGCGTACCTTATACTCAGAATCACCAAACGGTATTCGCTGAAGGTCATACAGGTTTACGCACCAACCTCGGCACACCCCGATGAGGAGGTGGAGGAAATGTATGAGGATATCTCTAGAGCCATGCATTCCTCCAAAACCCAATATACGGTGTTAATGGGAGACTCCAATGCAAAACTAGGCACAAGAGAGAACGGTGAGCTGAAAGTAGGGAAATTTGGAATAGGGCAACGGAACCCAAGGGGCCAGCAGCTGGCCGACTTCATGGAGAAAGAGGGACTCTTTATGATGAACTCTTTCTTCCAGAAGCGGCCCCACAGGAAGTGGACCTGGTCAAGCCCCGACGGTTCGACAAAAAATGAGATTGACTTCATTGTGACGACCAGACGACAACTGTTCAGTGATGTCTCAGTGATCGCGAGGGTGAAAACCGGCAGCGATCACCGAATGGTTAGAGGCACACTGAACCTAAATGTTAAGTTGGAGAGGTCTCGTCTGATGAAGTCAACGCTCCGTCCCCCTCGTGCTCTAATCCAAAGTCCCGAAACCTTTCAGCTCGAGTTACAAAACCGTTTTCAGTGCCTAGAAGACTGCAATGAAGTGGACGATATGAATGACAAGCTCGTGGAAACTGTCCATGCGGTCGGAGCTAAGTTCTGCAAGACCCGCCGCAGAAGAACACAAAAACTCTCCGATCACACTCTTAATCTCATGGCTGTTAGACGGGAGATGAGGCTACATTCTTCAACAGATTTGACAGCATACAGGCAACTGAACAGACAGATCTCCAAATGCATGCGGCGAGACTTACGCAACTTCAATACAGCTCGTATTGAAGAAGCGATCGAGCGGAACCAAGGCTCCAAAGTCTTTGCCAGAGATCTGTCTGCCAGAAAGAGCCAACTGTCAAAGCTGAAGACTGAATGTGGCAGCATCGTTTCCGGGGTACCTGAGATTTTGAGTGAGATTGAGAGGTTCTATGGGCAGCTGTACACGTCATCGTTGGAGCCACACGCAAGTGTGAGTAACGATCCAAGAGCGAGTCTTATCCGACACTATTCCGAAGATATCCCGGACGTCAGTCTGAGCGAGATTAGAATGGCTCTCCAGCACCTTAAAAACGGCAAGGCCCCAGGCGAGGATGGCATTACAGCGGAGCTTCTGAAAGCGGGTGGAAGACCGGTACTTGAAGTCCTTCAGAAGCTCTTTAATTCCGTCCTCCATGGTGGAATTACACCGGAGGCGTGGAGCAGAAGTGCGGTGGTCTTGTTCTTCAAGAAAGATGACAACGCTCTCTTGAAGAACTACAGATCGATTTCCCTTATGAGCCGCGTCTACGTACTGTTTTCGAGAGTCATTACGAATCGTCTCGCGCGCAGACTTGACGACATCCAGCCTCCCGACCAAAGCCGGTTTCCGAAAGGGCTTTAGCACCATAGACCACATACATACCCTACGGCAAATTGTACAGAAGTCCGAAGAGTACAATTTGCCACTATGTCTGCGTATGTGGACTATAAGAAAGCCTTTGGGCGGTGCTGCAGTCCCTTCAGCGGTGCCAAGTTGACTGTCGGTATATCGAAGTGCTGAAGTGTTTGTACAGTAGAGCTACGATGGCTATTCGAGTACAGAACCAGAGTACGAAACCTATCCAATTGCAGAGAGGTGTAAGACAGGGTGACGTTATATCCCCGAAACTCTTCACCGCTGCATTGGAAGACGTTTTCAAGCATCTGGACTGGAAAGGATACGGTATTAACATCAATCGGTGATCCAATTGCATAATTTCTCGGGAAGCCCTCCCTCCCTGTGCAGAGACGGTAGTGATTACAGAATATTACAGAAGCTTACAGAAATTTCCTTGGACAGCCTTGGCTAAAGACGTAAATGCAGGCATTCCCGAAGGAAGGCGAACTAGTTTCTCGCCCATTCTGCCTATGTGCTCAGACCTCGCCTTGGCAATGACACTTTTGAAGGACCTGGAGGCGGAATTATACTTCTTTTTAAGTGCGCTGGTGTTTACATCCCGAGTCGCCGAAGCCGCAGCCCAGGCTTGATAACACTCCTGCTTACTGCGTAATGCAGTCTTACAGGAGCGACCAAACCAAGGCTGAGATCTGCCTCCGATGGGTACCACAGATGATGAAATAAATAGTTCCATTCCCTATAGCACCACATCAGTGACAGAGTCAGCAACAGCGCTGGGATCATCCGGCGAGAAGCAAACCCACCCCCATGGGTACGAAGCAAAGAAAGACCGCATTCCGTCCCAATCCGCCGACCTGCAATGCCAAACACGGCGGCAACCTGCAGAACGCAACCGTGAGGGGAGCGTGAGTGGCTCCACACTCCGGATCACACAATGGTCCGAAAAGCCGAGAGGGGCATCGACGGAAACTTGATATCCGTCCGGATGAGAGGTCAGCAGAAGGTCCAACAGGGATGTATGATCCTCAACATCTAGAAACTGCGTAGTCAATGTAACCAGTTGTGTCAAAACATATGCCAAGTCAAAGTCATGAACAGATCTCCCCGCATGATCGGTTAAACGTGAACCGAGCCATTCGGCGTGGTGGGCGTTAAAATCGCCAAGAATCACGATCTCTTCGGATGGGACCTGTGTAGCAAGGAAGCTGTAGCCATTTGGGCGTGGTCGATGAGTCGGTCTGTTTCGGCATTACTGCTATGGGACCTATAGAGGCACCCGAAGACGCGCGGATGGTCGTCGCTGTCTACGCGTAGCCAAAAGATGGACAGGTCCGAACCTTCAAGACTGGCGAGGCGTCGAGAACAGATGTCCTCACTGACGTATACGCAAACTCCAGCCCGAGGCACAAAGGAGTGTTCCAATTTGTACCCCGGGTAGGAGAGATTCGAGTTCGAGTGAAGTGCCAGTGATGACCTATGGTACTGAGACGTGGTCCTTCACTGCTGGCCGGATGAGGAGGCTCAAGGTCGCTCAGTGAGCTATGGAGAGGGCTATGCTCGGAGTTTCTCTGCGTGTTAAACTTATAAATAAGGATATCCGCATTAGAACTAGAGTGACCGACATAGCCCAACGGATTAGTAAACTGAAGTGGCAATGGGCTGCCATATAGCTCGAAGGACTGACAACCATTGGGGAAAAAAGGTTCTCAAGTGGCGGCCTCATACCAGCGGACGAAGTATAGTGCGTCCCCCCACTAGATGGAGTGACGACCTGGTAAGATATGCAGGAAGTCGATGGATGCAGGTGGCTCAGGACCGTGATTCGTGGCATTCTTTGGGGGAGGCCTATGTTCAGCAGTGGACTTGTGAAGGGCTGTAATGATGATGATGTGAACAACTAATTCTCACACGACCCCCACCAGGTCTGTAAGAGGCCAATGAAATCCTTGGTCAGATAACACCTACCTATGTCTTATAAGACACCAAGGTTCACAAACAATTTCCTATCAGTTATCATGTTTCTTATTAGATAACACAAGCAAATATTTTTATGAATTAAACTTAACAACTTCCATAAACAATTATTATGCAATACTGCTTTACATTAATTCCACTTTCATAAAGTGATAATTTTGACCGGGGAAAGAACCCCGATCCAATTTTATTTTAATATTTCTTTTAATCGATAATAAAACAATGAAAATTAATTCAACCGGGGAACTGAACCCGGAATCATGAATTATATCTTAAAATTCCCTATATTAATTTATTAAGAAAATATTGCTAAGAAAACTACGAACTATTCCGACCTGGGAATCGAACCCAAGACTTTCAAATTATTAACTCGACATTTCTTTAAGATTTTATGACTTGAAATTTTTGCTTTTAGAAGCTATTCGTAATCGGTTAACTAATAAATTGAAATGTTCTTATAGACGCGTCGCCAACAATCTCCCCCCCGTACATCAGCACCATCATTTGGGAGGCATCGCGGGTACCACGACTATTATTCTGGATGTAGGTCTACTCAAAATACCTGTGTTAGTAATGACGTTAACCACTCTAGTGTGACCGTCTTGTCGCGGTAGCGTTCTATGAATCTTGCCTCTCGGCCACGTATTTCGTGGCAACGAATGATCTATTATCAAGACAATATCGCCCTCTTTCGGTTCCATGAACTTTCCGTTATCACCCGTTCGAGGTATTAAAGTAGGCATGTACTCCTTCAGCCATCTTGTACAAAAATTGTCGGCTAACCTCTGGTCGGTTCTCCAATTGAGTTGACTCGCTTGAGGTCGCTATAAAAATAATCCAGGTGGACGATCTTCACATGAGCGCCCGAGAAGAAAATGATTGGGTGTCAAACCCTCTTCAGGACTATCCATACTAAATGTTACCAGAGGTCTGGAATTTACGGTGTGTTCTGCTTCTAAAAGCAACGTATGCAGAACTTCCTCTCGCGGGCTTTTTTCTTTGAGCGTCGCGGCAATTTTAATCGATCTTATCAACCTCTACCAAGCACCCCCCATGTGCGGTGCTCCAGGTGGTATAATTTTCCACTTAATATATTTTCTAAATGCTTTGTTTTTCATGCCCTTATAGCACTGTTCGCATGCTTTCATTAATTCTTTATTTGTAGCTTTGAAATTCGTCCCATTATCGCTGAATATAACGGCTGGTTTTCCTCTTCTGGCGACTAATCGCCTTAACGCCATTATCATTGACGCTGGTGTCAATGAAGCTGCTAACTCCAGATATACTGCTCTGGTGGTCAGACACGTGAATAAAACACCCCAACGTTTTTCGTGTCGTCTTCCTATAGACCCACTCTTAGGTCCGAAATAATCTACGGCTGAACACGTGAAGGGTGCCTCATGGTGAGTTTTTCTTTCCAGAGGAAGGTTTCCTTGAGGTACGTTCTGCGGCTTTGACCTGTATATCCTGCACCACTGACAGTGATGTGAACACACTTCGTACTACGTTACGTTAGTTCAAGACATAAAATTTTTGGTTCACCTCATTCATCACCGTTTGGTGATTGACATGTCCAAAATGATGATGAAATTCTCTAATCATCATTTTAACGATTTCGTGTTTACCGTCTAATACGACAGGTTTTCTACTTTCCTCAGTCAAATTACACTTGAAAGGTAAACGTCCGTTTGAACGGAGTAGGTTATCTTCTCCTATTTCCATAGATAATTTACTTAAGCGTGAACTTCTTTTAACGCTTTTGCCTGCTTTCAAGTATTTTATTTCCGAATGGAAACACTTCCAAACTAATAATTCAGCTCTTTTTAAGAGCGTTTGTCCAACACGCCATCGGGTCCTTTAACCGACTTTGCTAAATTACACACACATAACCGACTTTTCGGCTGTGTTGACTTTCTCAAACTCTTGAATTTTCTAACGCTTGTAAGGTGCGTGTAGTTGCCCCAAGGAATTTTTTAAAGCAGCTAAATCGTCCGTAGTCGGGTAGACTTAACGGCTCTTGCTTTCTTAGCGTATTTACGTTTTTTGGTGATTTTTCTTCACCTTTTTCTAAGCTATTTATGGTGTCCACTTGCTTGGCTCATAAATCAGGACTTGTCCTGAGACACTCTCCCCTGCCGACGTCCTCAGCAGCGGGTCTAGGTACTTCGCACTAATGACCTTACTTGTTTGTCAATTCGATATTTTTTCGAGCTTCTTTTCGATATTAATCAGGCGACTTTCAGCCTGCGCTCTATTCGACGGCATGCTCTCATCATCCGTGCGCCATTACAAAGTAGCCTCGTACCTATTATTAGGTATACGACGTACCGTTTTGTTCAAAATACTTAATGCTCGTTCTTCTGTGTCGTATGCGGGCTTACGCGCAGACACTCCCAAAGATTCCAAACTAAAATAATCCTTGATTAACTTCTCCATGTCCTCCTCTTTCTTGGTGGAAATGTGGTTAACAATCTTGATTGGTTTAATGCCACCCAATATGTGACCATGTAAAAACCATCCAAGTTTGGTGAGCGATGCTACAGGTAGGTTCTTACCTCCTGCAATTAATTCACGAGTAACTATGAGATGCCAATTGTCCTGGCCAATTAATATAGTAAGTCTGGACCTCTCATAAATTAACTCGTCTTAATCGGAGTCAAATGAGGACACCGTTGCAATAATTCTCGGCTTACCGATTGCGGAGAAAGATTAAGTGACTTAATTGTTTGTACACTTATCTCCTCTAAGTCGCTCGTGAAAATGCCTTTGAATTCAATGCTTAAGCGATACCAACTATTGTCGTTAATTCGCTTGCCCCCTACGGCTTCAATACGTAATTCTTCTTTGGGTCCACAAGGCGCTTACTTCTGAGCCATCCACTTCTCCATGAGTGTCATGGTTGATTCTTCATCCAGAAGCTGTGGTCTTGACCTTTCCTCTAGATCCATACAACTCGACCGGTATAATCTTAAATATGCACATGCCAGTGCATTTACCGTGCTAACAGTTGTAATTTGGGCTTGTTTACCCCCCTCGTCCCCTAGTGACGAGGTATTCTTATTGGGGTATCGATATAGCATTCGATGATGTGCCATTCTACATCCCTCTACACCACATTTTTTCGCCCTACACTCTAACCTCCTATGGTTAGGTGTCAAACATTGGAAACATATATTTGCCCTTTTTACCGCTTCCCATTTTTCGCGATTATTCATATTCTTATATTTGTAACAACTCACTATGGAGTGTACCTTGTTACATATAACACAGTTACGTGTTACCCGACTTGCAGGCTTATCCTGGGTTATCATAACCACTTGTCGGTCGTGCCCCTTATTATCTCGGCGTTAACAACGCTTACTCTTAAAACGGTTGCGTACAGACCGCTTTACAGTGTGTACGGTTTGCTTCCTGATTTCAGGACGTTTCCGTTTTTCAGGCCCTTTTTTTATTGCTTAATGGCGATCCAAATTGTTCACTCAATGAATTCAAAAATTTGGCCATCTTCTGCAACTCTGGCTCCATGGGATGCTGAGCTCAATATTCGAACCATTTAAATTTAATCATAGTTCCAAGCTTCTCCACTATACGGCTTACTAGCTCCGGTGAGTATAAATATTGTGGTTGGTTCAACGCTTGTATTGCAGCAACCATGTTCGTAATATTACTTGCAAAATAACCTATATTTCTGCAATCTTCTGTCAATCTTGGCATACGCTTTACATTCTCTATTTCGGTTATAATGGGCATCTCAACCCTACCGAATCATCTTTTGAGAGCGTTCATTATTTCTTCAGCTTCACATAAAGTAAACAACAATGGCTTAACCGCTTCCTTTGCGGTGCCCTTTAATGCCCTCCTAAGGCGTACTACGTTCTGCACTCCTGAAAATTGGCTTCTTGTGTTTTCAAACACCGTTTTGAAAATTATCCATTCACCCGGGTCTCCATCGAATACCGGTAAATCCTGGAGGAAATGAAGCTGGGAAAACTTATCTTTACCCGCTATCTTTATTGCACTCACAATCGCGTCGGTCAATTCTGACACCTCACACGCATGTGCCTTCTGTGCATTTCCTAGGTTGCGCTCGTCCTCCGCCCCTTTGCGGCGTGATCTCTTGCACGCTCACTTATCAGCAGTGTCGGGTTGCGTTACACTAACCGGCGCGCTCATTATGGTCTGTTGAACCCAACTCCTTACGAAAGGTTCCACCTGAGTATTCCATTCTTTATCATCCTCACTGGAGTCGATTTCCTCTTCCCGGTTAAGATGTGCCAACTCCAATAGTGACTTGGTCAAAGCAGCAGCTGCTTCTGCTCGTTCGAGCTCTGAGCGTTCGAATTTAATCCGCGCCTCCAATTTGGCTTTTTAGCCTCGCCGATCGCGATGACCTACTACCTCTCTATGACCCTTTGTCACTAGTCTGCCCGACTACTGTTCTTGTCGATGCCACTTCTTCGGTCCCTTGACCTACTTTTTCGACTATCGTTTCGCTCCTGGATATAACGGATTTCTGTGCGGTACTGGTCTGCGTACCACTGGTGTCCGTCCTGTTGATAGTCGTTGCTACGGACGTTCCTGAGTCCCACGTGCCTGTGGACGTATCGGTGGTGGCCCCACTTGAAGGAGTTGCCCCACTCGAAACAGTAGCTTTAGTCGCTTCAGATGATTCCGCCTCTTTAGCCTTTCTCGAGAACCCTGTCTTTGTCCTAGTTCCTTCGATCCTCTCGTTCTGGTCTTGTTGTCAACAGCTGGTTCCTTGATTCGGCTCCAGAAGGACCACTTGAAAAGTGTCCTTTCGCTTACTTCTTGATCCGGGTGCGAAGGTCCACTTGTAAAATAATCTCAGACCACTCCCTCAATAATTCGGTCAATCAAGGGCCAACTGAGAGGTCTTCCTCCGGCTGGTCTTGATCGTGAATCTCCAATTGACACCTACGTTGGGTTCGGGCGGTCAACGACGCGTATGTGAACCCCATGAAGGAGTATCACAAGAGAGTGTCTGAATTACTTTTCTAAAAAGAAAGGTTCAGACGGGGTGGTACGTTATCTTCCGCATGTATGCATGTGCAATGTATACTGCAAGTCTTGGGCCCCGGGGTTGGCCCCATTACCCGGAATCTCCTCGCAGGGATTCATTACTATGCTCCGGTCGTGGGAGACGATATAGCGTTGTAGACATAATACAGCGAACCGGGTTTGATTCCCCGGTCGCTGTATGTCTGAAAAAATTTTCGCCTGAAAACGACGTCTAATTTGGCGTATGTCCTGAAAAAGGCGCCTAATTCGGCCTATGCCTGAAAAAGGTGCCTAATTTGGCCTATGGTGCTCCAATTTTGCCAGGTCGGTTAAGTCGCCCTATAGACAGCTAATTCGGCCTAGGCGTCTAAGATGGCCTATCTGCAGCATTGAGGACTTTACTCGACTCTCTAATCGATATAGAGAGGGGTTCTCTTGGTAGAGGTCGCCCGTCCGGTGGCCGAGCATGTAGCGGCGCGAAGTTGTTCAGGTGTTCGTGTGGCCCGTTGTCAGTGCGGTCAAACATGCCGCGCGCCAGCTGGACCACAAATTCTTGTACGCTCTTCATCTTGAGGTTGGCGCTATCACGTCATTCCGGACGTAGCGACCTGCACCGACGATGGTCCGTAGAGATAGGTTCTGCTGAACCTGCAGCCGCTGCCTCTGCCGTTCGCTCAGGAGTGCGTACCAGGCCGGAGCGGCGTAAGTAATCCTCGGTCTTATATAAATTTTGTATATTTTCGTCTTTGTCTTCAGAGATAATTTGGATGCCAGGACTGGACGGAGCATCGCCCGCGCACATCTGGCATTGCGGACGACGATGTCGACGTGCGCGGTCATGCGCAACATCCTGTGAATCCGGCATCCAAGATAGGTTACGGCCTTCTCGTACGCTATTTCCTGGCCTTTCAGCGTCAACGGGGGCGGGTAAATCCTGTAGCGGCCGGTGAGGAGGGCGGCGGTTTTCCCAACATTTACAGCCATCGTCCACTCATCCAGCCACGGTGGCAGCAGATCCAGCAGGCGCTGCATCTTGGTGGCGGCGAGATGGGCTCTTCTGGATGAGGTGAATTAGGCTCTATCGTCCGCATATAACGCCTGCTCTACGTCGTTCTCCCGTTCGCGTAAGTGTCCTGCCAGTGGAGGGATGTCATTAGTATAAGCCGCGTACAGGATCGGCGAAAGACAGCTGCCCTGTGGTACGCCAGCTCTTATGGGTTTTACTGCGAATTCGGCATCTTTGACACAGACAGACACCTACGTTGCGTTCGGGCGGTCAACGAGGCGTATGTGAACCCCATGAAGGAGTATCACAAGAGAGTGTCTGAATTACTTTTCTAAAAAGAAAGGTTCAGACGGGTATTACGGGTCTTCCGTGGTCGCCCCGGTCCCGACGTCTTCTTATGCTGGTTCTTAGCACTTAATGGACTGTAGATTTATATTTAAAGGTAAAGGTAGTGAAAAGGAACGACGCGGGTCATTTACTCAGCATCAGCTCCCTAAACAGATCCCTTATCTGAAAGGATCCAATTAAACTGGGATAAGTCTGTCACAGACGTTCTTCCCAGAAACACCAGGTTGGATTCGGGGTGTCCACGAGGTGGTCGTGAACCCCGTGAAGGAGTATCACAAGAGAGCGCCTGAGGTCCCTTTCTCAAAAGAAAAGTTCAGACGGGGCTTACGGGTATTCAATTATACATTTCAATATCACAAAAAACCTTTAATTTATTAAACAAAATATGCCTATATGTTGTAGACATATGTACTAAGTTAGAATTCTTAAATATCTAACACATATTACACATTTTAACAGTGGTAGAGCCACGCGGCAGCGTTTGCTGTCGCACGGATGGGCCGGCTCGAACCAGGGTGGTACCACGACCTCACAGAAAACCAGCGTGAAGTAGAGGTTTACCTCTGCGTTTCGCTTGGTGAGTGCAGGTGGCCGGAGGCCCTTTTTACTTGAAATGAGGCATTCCATCTTAGTCCTCACGGGTGACAACGCATCTGCATTTTGATTCGCAAACGAGAATAGATGTAGATGTCTATGGGCCGCAGCAACCACTTACCATCAGGTGGACTGTGTGCTCGTTTGTCACCCTTATTCTATAAAAAAACATAAGGTTGGAACAATGCTCTTCATTCGAAAATACAAATATCTTAACGAATACAATCGTTTAATTCACATTTTTATACATATTTCATATTACAGTGGTAGAGTCACGCGGCAGCTTTTGCTGTCGCACGGATGGGCCGGCTCGAACCGGAGTGGTACCACGACCTCACAGAATACCAGCGTGAAGTAGAGGCTTACCTCTGCGTTTCGCTTGGTGAGTGCAGGTGGCCGAAGGCCCTTTTTACTGGAAATGAGGCATTCCATCTTAGTCCTCACGGGTGACAACGCATCTGCATTTTGATTCGCAAACGAGGATAGATGTAGCTGTCTATGGGCCGCAGCAACCACTTACCATCAGGTGGACTGTGTACTCGCTTGTCACCATCATCCTATAGAAAAAAAAATTTAAAAAGCTTTTAAATTTCTTATACAAAAGTATCAATACGAGTATTTCACTATTTTAGAGGAATATGTATATAAAATTAACACAAAATTTGTCTATTTTGCTTATACAGTCAACCTGAAACATTTTATAACTCAATTTTACATAAATTGCTGAAATTTACAAAAATTTAAATTTCCATTTATTAGGCCTCCTAAATTGCAAATTAGTGCGAGGCTTTTATTTAGCACCATGTGAACAACTAATTCTTACACGGCTCTCAACAGGTGGGTAAGCTAAATGCAAATTAGCGCACGGCTATTATCCAACGCTATGTGAACAACTAATTCTTACACCACTCTCAACAGGTCGATAAGAGACCAGTGAAATCCTTAGTCAGATATCACCTATCTATGTTTTATGAAACACCAAGATTCACAAACCATGTTCTTATCAGTTATCATGTTTCTTATCTGATAACACAAACAAAATATTTTCATGAATTAAACATTAAGAATAGGAATCTTATTTTTCATACAAAATGTACTTAATTTCCATAAACAATTATTATGCAATACTACTTTACATTAATTCCAAAATACAAAGTGATCGTTTCGACTGGGGAATGAATCTTGGTCTAACCTTATTTTAATGTTTATTTAAATCGATAAAAAAAACAATGGAAAGTAATTCAACCGGGGAACTGAACCCGGAATCATGAATTATATCTTAAAAATTCCCTCTATGAATTTATTAAGAAAATATTACTAAGAAAACGACAAACTAGTCCGACCTGGCAATCGAAACCAAAACCTTTAAATTGTTAATTCGATATTTCTTTAAGATTTAACTAAGCGTTTTCTTATAAGATTATTATTGCTTGATAATTTATCTTTAGAAGCTATTCGTAATCGGTAAACTAATAAATTGAAATACTCTTTATAGGCGCGTCGCCAACAGTCGGAGTTTTCAGAAACAGGTACAAAATTCCTAAATGAACTTTGTAGGGTTTTATCACAAAGGCATAAATAACTCCTAATGGCAGAAATGTTTAGATAATGATTGTAAACATTTTGATTAAATAAATATATTTTTTTTAAGTTGTTTGAATTTTGCAATATAAAACGGCAATTTCATACTTTATACCAACAATATGTAGTAAAAACCCTGTGGGTCCCATTAAGTTTAAAGGTTATAAACCCAAATACAATTTTCAAATAAAAAAATATTTTAATTTAATTAAAAATTTTAATAATCGACTTTTCTGAAGTAAAGTTATTTCTAAGCATAAAACAACACTGGGCGCCGACGAGACGTATGCGATTAAATGCTATATATTTATTGATATATTTTTTATTGAATATTAATATTTGTTGGGCACATGTTATATAGGAGAGTTGGTACGTCTGTAAGCGATCGTATTATCTCTGAACGACTTGACTAATTGAGGTTATATTCAAGCAATATATTTGTTTTGTCGACACAATAGTTGCTAGTCATTTTGTTAAGCATTGTCAGGTTCGATAGGGTGCGATACTAGTCTTCTAGCTAATGGAGATTTATAATTAAGAGATTTTAGCTTTAGATGTAAACTAAAATACTGCAACATAACACTTTAACTATTTTCGATATTGGCTTCGAGAGAAATAATAAATACGCAGTTTAAAAAACAAATATCAATGTTGTTAACATTGTAAGTTGCTGATAAACTCGGTTGGTGGTAGAAATAAAATAGTAATTCATTTATGGGGCAATGTATACGCTTTTACAACAAAATCCCAAAAAATGCGCAAAATTTGTCACTAAATAAGTTTGAATGTTTTAATAAAGAAAAATTGGAGGACGAGGCTGCTTGCGTCCGTAGGAAATACTTGAAATCTGACACCCTACACGTGCCCCCCGGGTAGTGTTAAACGAGCAGCACCAATTCCGGTGGTAGGTTTCGACCGCTCGCTTTTCGGTTACCATCCACCAATGCAAAGTCTTGCCGCCAAATGACTTTGTCGTGTTCCGGCTTGATGCTTGGTGAAGCCATATGGAGAATGGGTCTGAACAGTAGCGTTGTGTATGTAAACCGGGTACAAAGCATCAGTTGTTGCTGTGTCGGGTCATGGAGGGTAGCGGGATACAAAACATGGTGTTCCGCAGGCCGACCGCAGGTATTTGGGGGCCCAATTAATGAATTAGCTACTCATGAAAAGCTGACCCGCCAACTAGCAAAAAATCCCAGGGTGGCCCCATCGTGCCGGTTAGCGACCGGGATAGAGGACCCGATGGCGATCTCTGGGGGGTTCGGGCGTCCCGGTTGTCTCCAGATCAAGCTCCCATGGGTACAGTAACTCTGATAGCATCGTTTGGTTGCTAATGCAACGCCTCGCTCAACTGCCATTCTCCATCCTTATTCACTCTCAACATTTAATATGTACATAAAAATGAAAAGTAGTTAAACAGCGGTTGCACGTCCTCTCACTAAAAGTGCACCTCACTAATATTCGAGGATTGCACTCTAATCTCAGCGCAGTCCATCACCATCTTGAGCCTGAAAAGCCGCACCTACTTTTCTTGACAGAGACGCAAATTGGATGTCCATTGAGTGCGGCATACCTTGACTATCCTGGATTCTCTCTGGAGCACAAATGCCATCCACGTGCCGAAGTATGTGTGTACGTCCGCAATGACATCTGCTTTCAGTGTCTCTGTCACCATGAAGACCCCACTTTCTCGACAATCTCGGTGATGGTAGATACAAGCATTGATAAAATCCTTTATGTCTGTGTCTATCGATCGCACAGCGGTGACCAGGAGACAACACGATTATTTGATCACCTTAGTGAGGCTGCTGACGTGGCCCTAAATCTTTCCTTTCTGGAAGACTTTAACGCTTGTCACCAAGACTGGCTGTTCCCATACCAAAAGACCGACCATGCTGGAAGAGAAGCGTGGAATTTTGCTTTGACGCTAGGTCGTACCCGATGTAGATGGTCACACAGCAAATTGCTTGGACCTTCTGCTGACTACCGAACCAGACAGATATGAAGTACAGGTTACTTCTCCTTTGAGTACATCTGACCACGGTCTAGTGAAATCTGTATCGTCATATTCTCCACCTGATTACGAGTCCCAAGGTGTTCGACGAATATGGCGGTATAAGTCAGCTGATTGGGATGAGATACGACACTTTTTTGCATTTTATCCTTGGCGGGAGGTCTGTTTCTCTTCTGCGGATCCGTTGAGCTGCGCGGTTGCGATAAAGAATGTGTTGCGTCAAGCTATGGAGTAATTTATCCCCTTCTCTAACGCTCCCACCGGTAGCAAATTTCACCCATGGTTTAACTCTGAATGCGCTCAAGCTGAAAAGCACAAGCATTTAGCTTACCTATCCTGAGTTGACGTTCAAAACCGCAAAGCTCCGGATATTAGCTCCAAGAAGAGAACTTTCAACCAGACCGCCAAGTCCTACAAAAAAGCATTACGAAAAGCTAATCTCGATCGCATTAAACATATTGGCGCAAAACTGTCTGCCAGACCATCCGGTACTAAAGCTTTTTGGTCTCTCGCCAAAGCGGTCGAGACAAACTTCTGTCGGCCTACACTGCCTCCGTTGGTAAAACCGGATGGCACACTGGCGCATACGGCTAAGGCGAAAGCGGACTTGTTCGCGTCTCTTTTTGCCTACAATTCACGTCTGGATAGTGGCAATAACGTTCCACCAAAATTACCTCACTGCGGGACCTCTATGTCGGAGATTCGTAAAACGAATAAGGAGATTCTTAAAATCTTGCGGTGTCTAGACGTGAATAAAGCTAGTGGACCAGATGGTATACCAGCTATAGTCCTAAACGCTTGTACACCGTAGTTGTCTCCTGTGTTGACACGCTTGTTCCGCCTCTCATTTAGTACTGGAATAGTGCCAAAATCCTGGAAGCTGGCCAACGTGCAGCCTTTTCCAAAAAAGGAAGCCGCGCTGACCCTGCCAATAATCGGCCAATTTTAATTACCTCTTACCGATTATGGAGCGTATATTGAATGCCCGCTTAATGGCATACCTAGAACAGAATGACCTCCTTAGTGACCGGTAATATGGGTTTTGCCGAAATCGGTCAGTTGGGAACATTCTAGCGTATGCCACACACGTATGGGGCGAGGCACTCGAGAACAGTGGGGAAGCACTCGCTGTTTCCCTTAATGTCTCGAAGGCCTTTGACAGAGTTTGGCACACTAGCCTTTTGGGTAAGCTTCCAGCGTACGGCTTATCCCCTGGTCTGATTGAATGTGTAAAGGACTTTCTGAGTGAACGGTCTCTCCGCGTCGTCGTCGATGGCTGCTGATCCGATCCTATGGCAACTAACGCCGGTGTTCCTCAGGGGTCCGTTCTCTCCGCAACTCTTTTCCTGCTGCATATTAATGCTCTGCTTATGCCCGGTATCTATGGATATGCAGACGATAGCACAGTTGTTGAGAAATACCAACCAAGTCCTCGGGCCAGTCGGGATCAAATCCAGTCCGAAAGAGAGGTTAAGGTAGAGCGTGTGAATCTCACACTACAGGCAGTCTTCAATTGGGGTGATGCCAATCTTGTGAAGTTCAACGCCTCCAAAACACAAACGTGTCTCTTCACTGCAAAAAAGAGCGAGCTCACCTTGGCTCCTTCTTTCCGAAATGTATCACTGAAATATACCGATCGCCTTCAGTTGTTAGGGTTTGAAATATTCTCAAATTTGAACTTCGGGCGGTTCATTGAGTCCAAGGCCAAAGCAGCTGCAAGGAAACTGGGAGTCCTTAGGTGCGGCGATACTTCACGCCGGGACAGCTGCTTACTTTATATAAAGCGCAAGTCCAGTCGTGCATGGAGTATTGCTGCCATATATGAGCTGCTGCTGCAAAATGCCACCTAGCAGCCTTGGACTCAATGGAAAGGCGTACTAAGAGGCTTATTGGTGACCCGAATTTGGTTAAAACCAATCTTACCAGCTCCGAACACAGACGTAAAGTAGCCAGCCTTTCGGTTTTCTACAGGATGCATTTCGGAGAGTGTGCGCAGGAATTACATAATTTAATTACCCCCTCTCTTTCACCATCGGACAACCAGACGTTTGGCCAGTCTCCACCCTTTCGTTGTTGACTTATCACGCATTCGAACCAAACGGTTCGCCACGTCGTTCATCATGCGTACAGCAAAGGAGTGGAATAAGTTGCCAGCATCTGTCTTTCCATCCGATTACAGTGAGGGTGTCTTCAAGGCAAGAGTGAATAGGCTTTTGTTAAGTCAGTGCGCTTCACCATCTTAGGGTATATCACCACTTACCTCACCATCAGGTACCATCAGGTGGGATCGTAAATAAGCGCTGGCTTAGTAGAATATAAAAAAATGTACAAAAAGGGTTATTATAATATCAAAGAATACATAAGTGAAAAAAAAACCCTGACAATGAGGTGATCGCCACCATGCTTGTTCTATTAAAACTCATTTAAAATGTGTACAAACAATATAAAAAACAAAATTATTGTAGTGATATATATATAAAAAAAAGTCCCGCTGGGTTTCTTGCTGGTTCTTCCCATGACAGAGGAATTTTCCGAACCAGTGGTAAATAAAAAATGACTTTCAAAAGTATTATGTAATATCTATATTGAACAATAATTATTCCATTCTATTCTACTCTACCACCTGGCAAAAATAAATTATAATTAATTATAACTCATCAAATTTAATCCACTTAACATGAAGTCCTGCAGCCAAATTTAAACAAGATAAGCTACAGATGGAATGCCTCACAGCTTACAGGCTCTATACTTACCCTTCAAACCGCAAGCAAATTTGAACACTAAGCCACTGTTAACAGAAGTCGAAATAGGCAATTTTGAGCATTTTGTAAGGGTTCTAATGCTTATAAAGATAATGTATCATATAAAACCAAAACATAGGAACATAGAAGAGGTTGATATTTATTTACCTGTAAAAACTCATGGCTATGAGGTCATAAACCAGAAAGAAAATAGGCGATAGAATTTATATGGAGAAAACGCCACCCGCATTTTCTTTTCAAATAACTCAACACGGCTTGGCATGCGTACGACGCCTAGCAAGTTCAATCAATTAATTTTTGTTCTACAAAATGATTTTACCTATAGAGTGAATTAGACGTCGCTATTATAAAACAATTTTGGTCAAAAGAAATTATTATTTTCATTTAATACACTAAGATATTATATGCTCTACATGTCTAAAAATAAGCATTGTAACATTTACTTGCCATACAACTTTTATCTTATATTTTATGTCGTATTTGTGGTTCATAATTATCAAATTAAATAAATCATTTGCTGTGAAATGTTTTTGTTTTATATTTCATTTCATTTGAAGCTTTCACTCCTACTGCGTGTGAACTGCACGCATGTTTTTTTTTCAAAGTTTAATTATATTTCATTACTAGCTTTTTACCCGCGGCTTCGCTTGCGTGAGCTTGAATTTAGGATTATCATTAAATGCTGTTCCGTGCCAAATTTAACAAAATTCGATCACTTTTAGAGTCACCTAGGTATCTGTGTCTCTATGTCTGTCAAAGATTATTTTTTTGAATTCTAAAGACTATTAAACTATTATACTATTTAAAGGTCGGCAACGCATCTGCAATTCCCCTGGTGTTGCGGTTGTTCATGGGCGGCGGTAGTCACTTACCATCAGGTGAGCCGCATGCTCGTTTACCCCCGCTCCTATAAAAAAAAACATCGATGATTGGTATTTGGCATAGATATAATATGCTACAGGAACACGTTAATATATACGTCTAGAAACACGTACTATTTTTTTTTTATATCGGGCGTGTCTTCCGATGTATCCAAAGAAAGGTAAATTGTCTTGGAATAAAAATTTATTGTTATTATTTATATTTTACTCTTTACATTCATTCATAAATAAATAAATAAAAATGAAAAAGCCTTTTATTTCTTGCTTTAAAGTAGACATTTACAAATTTAAAACAGTGTGCATGCAAAAATTAATCGATCCAGTGTTACAAAACTTAGTATTTTGGTATAATAATAGTTAAGAATATAAAATTCATTTAGTAAGGAATATACTTAATTTTGATAGATAGGTATGTAATACAATAATATAGAACAAGATAATTTTTCTGCTTTTTTCTAGTAGTTGTCCTAAACAATTATAAAAATGCATAATTTTTTTATGTACAATTGCAAGAACCCCTCTCAACGGAGGGTAAAGGCCTCCTCCAGAAATGACCACTGTTTTTGTCCTCTGCTACTCGCATCCTGTGCGTATCTGCTATTTTTATAATGTCGTCTGCCCAGTGCGCAATTGGTCTACCCCTTTTCCTTTGGCCTAATGGTGCCTACCCATGATGTGGTCTTTATGGTCCAGCGATTCTCAGTAAGTCTGGCTACATGTCCAGCCTATCGCCATTTTAGCTTCTGTGAGTAGCTGAGAGCGTCAATGGCTTTGGTTTTCTGTTTTATGGTAGTATGGCGGATTTTTTGATCTTCTTTATCTTCAGAATGCTTCTTTCCATATTTCTTTGACTTGTTGTGATCTTATTTTTTATTTTCCTAGTAAATATCCATGTTTGACAGGCGTATGTTAGTGAGGGAAGTGGGCAGTTGTTCATGACTTTGCTTTTTAGCCTTATGGGCAAGTCGCTTTTTAGAAGAATTCTCTCTACTTCCTGTTCGTTGTTGTGTTGGTGAAATGAAATTTGTTTACCCAGATAAATGTATGTATCAACATAGGTTAAAGGCAGATTTTTGAGATATATAGGTATTTTAGTATGATTTGTCATGCCATTAGTTTTATTTAAGTTGATTTCTATGCCTACTTTACTACTTTCTTCATGTAGAGAGTTTATCATCATTTGTAGTTGATTTGTGTTTTCTGATAGCAAAGCAATATCGTCAGCAAATCTGAGATAACTCAGGTAACAACCGTTTACGTTTATGCCGACTTTCTCCCAGTTTAGTTTACGAATGATGGACTCAAGTATCGCTATAAAGATTGTTGGTGAGACTGGGTCTCCTTGCCTTACACCTCTTTTTATTTGTATGATTGGCCCAGTGGTGTCCAACTTCACTTTTTTAATACTGTTGTCATAGATGTTTTTTAGGACTTGTATGCAGTCCAATGCCACTTCTTGAGAGAGTAGAGCTTCCCAAATTGATGAGTGGAGTAGAGTATCGAAGGCTTTTTGGTAACCAATAAAGACAGCTTAGAGTGGTCTGTTGAACTCTTGGAATTTTTCTATTATCATCTCTAGCGAGTGTATATGGCCAACAGTGGAAAAACCTCGCCTGAAGCCCGCCTGTTCTATAGGTTGGAAGTTTTCTGTGGTTTCTTTTATTTTTTCTCAATTATGAAGGAGTTTTTACAGCCTCGTTGGTGATTCTGTCGGGCCCTGGGCTTTTATCTATTTTTAGTGCTTTAATTTCTTTAGCCACTTCGTTTTTATCAATGGTTGCTTTCGCCTCGTCTGCACTACTACTCGGTAATTTATACGCTGGTAGCTTAGGTGAGCTATAAAGGTTTTTATAAAAATCTTTTGCTATTTTGATTATTTCCGTTGTATTGTTTTTCTTTTCAACTCTTAAATCCATGATTTATGTGTTCTTAATTCCTTGTATGCTTTCTTGGCGCTCCCTGTGGCATGAAGACATTTTTCTATGGTTTGTGTGCGGTGTGCCTTATATTCTTGGTTAATTCATTTACTTATAAGCTTATAACGTGCTTTAAATTAATTTTTCATAGCTCTTGAGTTTGGTTTTGCTTTTTGTATTTCTTTTCTTCTGCTGATTAGTGCTTTTGTGCGTGCTGATATTATTTGGTTTTCTCTGTGTTTGTATTAGACATTGGCTCATGTGCTTTTTTTAGGCTGATATCAATTGCGTTTGTTATTTCATCATAGCAATTTTGGAAGGTGTCTTTGTTATTCCAGTAGTCTAACAGATTTGCTGAGCAGCTGTTCAGCGATCAATGTAGGTTTTCAATTATTCATCGTTCTTTAACTGGGATCGGGGGCGTTTACCAAACTTGCTACGATTTTTCAACCTTGAAAGAATACTGAACGCTGCCCTTACAAGTCTGTGGTCCGAAGGGTAAGTGATGTGTTAGACCTGTATATTGTATACGTTTCTCGGTAGGTTTGAAATAAGTAGTCTATTTCGTTTCTTGTATTACCATCGGTTGATTTCCAAGTCCATCTCTGTTTGTTGTTTTTTTTTTGAAAAAAAGTATTCATAACGGCTAGATTGTTCTCGTACGCGAACTCGATGAGTCTGTTTCCTCTACAGTTTCTATTACCATAGCCGTAACTTTCCGTAATGATTTCGTTTAGTTTGGGTTAACCAACTTTGGCGTTAAAGTCACCCATGACTATTATATTATTTCCTGAAAGTTGTATGGCTTTGTCGACAGTACTGTATAATTGCTCTAGTTCTTCTTCCTTCGAGGTCTCTGTAGGGGTGTAAACTTGAATGATGTTTAAGTCTAAATTGTTGGTATGCATTCTTAGCAGGGCCACTCTTTCTGACAGTCTCTTGAAAATTTTTATGTATTTTTCAGGTGTTTTTTTGATAATAAAGCCTACTCCATATAATCCCGGAGTTTCTCCAATGTGATAGAAAATAAACTTATCGTGTTCCTCTATTTTGTTACCAAGTTTTCTGACTTCTGAGAGATCAATAATATCGTACTTTACGTTTTTTAAAGATTCTGTTAGTTCCAGTAGTCGTGAGTAAGTCGATAGGATTTTAACGTCGTAGGTCGAAGGTATATAGGGGGTTATGATACTTGTTTTTAGTAGTGTTCGAAGAACCTGCGAATGTTTCCACTGGAGGGTCTCGGTCGTAATCTTCCACGGGGCCCAGCCGACTTGGAAGATATGGTTTAGTGTTTGTTTTTATTTGTAGTGTGTTTTACGTGGGTGTGTTCATTTATTTATAATTAAAGTTAAATAAGTTTTTAAAAAATAATAATGAATTTCATAATCTTCTATCAATTTGCGGTATGACGTTTATTTGAGATATTTTATTCATTTCATGGTACGTAAGCATTATTATAAATTTAAGCATATATTTTAATTGCAATTTGAAGTGTGGATTTATCACGTTCTTGGCGGTGAAGGAAAACCTGCATATCCGAGAAGTTTCCCAGTTGAGGTCATCCCGCATTGAAATCAGCGCAGCGAACACTTTTTTGGCCAAAAACACTCTGCGGCCTGTGCTCAGTAGTAACATGTATGTAAGCTGCTACTTTTTTACTTTTCATGGGACAATATATGCAGTTTTTATTTCATTCATATTTTTGAGTATGTTACTTTTTGTTTTCACTTTGCCGTAAATATTAAGGCTTGCAAAGATGAGTAGAACTCATTATCGTCAGTCTATCAAAAGTCCACTGAAATGAACATAGGCCTCCCCCATAAATTGTCAAGTAGCTGGATATTTGCTATAGTTGCCACGCTTGGAGGCGGATTGGCAACCGCAGCTATTAGTTTTAATCCATGTGTAGTATACATCATTATAGAACTGCATTTATGCAATTTTGAAGTCTACTCGAACTTAAAAAAAATATCTGCATCTATTTTATGATGCCAATCAATATTAACTAGGAGTAATGATATGAATAAAATACCTCAAAGAAACATTATACCGTAAATTGATAGAAGACCATGAAATTCAACATTATTTTGTTAAAACTAAATTAACTTTAATTATGAATGAATGTAAAGAGTAAAATGTAAAAAATAATAATAATAATAAATAAGGATAAGAAGGGGTATCTTTCAGGGCGATTGTCTGAGTCCAATCTGGTTCTGCCTCTCTCTGAACCCTCTCAGTACCTTACTGGAGGGTTCCGGGAGGGGATTTCAGCTTCGAAAAGGAGGTACAAAAGTGACCCACCTTTTCTATATGGATGATCTCAAATTATTCGCCTCCAGTCGCTCCCATCTTATGGAATTGCTGAAAATCACTTATGATTTTAGCAATTCCATTAGAATGGAGCTGAGGACGGATAAGTGTGCGGTCCTCCATGTCGAAAGGGGTAGGGTTGCTAACTCTGAGGGCATAGACTTATCTATGCCCATCAACATAAAGACCCTATCCGAGGCTGAAACATACCGATACCTGGGTATGTCACAGAACATAGGTATCGATGAGGCGGACATGAAACAGTCAGTTAGCGATGTGTTTTATGCACGCTTGACAAAAGTGCTCAACAGTCTTTTATCGGGTGTGAATAGGACACTTGCATATAACGGTTGGGTCATGCCTGTCCTCATATATACCTTCGGCATGCTCAGGTGGTCTCAGACCGAACTGAACGCTCTGGATAGAAAAGTCCGCACTGTTATGACGTCTCACAGGATGCATCACCCGAGATCGTCAGTAATGAGGCTGTACTTGCCGCGGAAACATGGTGGGCGCGGCTTTTTGAGCGCTCTCACTATGCATAATCGTGAAGTGTGCAGCCTCCGTAATTACTTTCTGGTGAGATCGGGTGATCCATTCTATAGGGACGTCATTTCGTGTGATAAAGGGCTCACTCCTCTATCCTTAGCCAACGAGCAATGGCAAGACCCGGCAGTACAGTGCATTTCCGACCGGGAGACCGTATGGAAGGAGAAGGAGCTCCACGGGAGGTTCTACAAGGCTCTACATGAGCCTTCCGTAGACACAGTCGCCTCCCTCCTCTGGCTACGTTTCGGTGACCTCTTTGGGGAAACCGAGGGTTTTGTCTGTGCGATACAGGATCAGGTTATTAAGACCAACAATTATCAGAGATACATCCTAAAGGATGGCGCCGTCAACATCTGTCGAGCTTGTCGCCATCCCGGTGAGTCACTTAGGCATGTCATCTCCGGATGTTCGGCGCTTTCTAACTCTGAGTATCTGCACAGACACAATCTAGTAGCCAGGATTCTACACCAGGAGCTCGCTCTGAAATACGGCCTCGTGGATCGGAAACTGCCGTATTATAAGTACTTGCCGGAAGCCGTGCTCGAAACTGACCGTGCCAGGCTCTACTGGAACCGGGCCATCATCACAGACAGGACTATTCTTGCGAATAAGCCTGATATTGTGCTGATGGACCGGGCACAGTCAAGGATATTTTTGGTCGACATTACCATTCCTTATGACGAGAACCTCGTGAAAGCCGAAACAGATAAGCTGACTAAATATCTGGACCTGGCTCACGAGGTGACCGACATGTGGGGTGGTCTGCCGACTGAAATTATTCCTGTGGTTTCTTTCCCTTTCCCCCTAACCCTCGGCCGTCAGGTCTCCCCTGCCGAGGGCTTCCATCTGGTTGGGTTTTTGTATGTTTATGTAGTTTTTATGTATTTATTTTATTTTATTGATATTTATGTATGTTTACAATTTTCATTTACAATTATATATGTATACTGCCCAACCAGATGAGAAAACTTTAAAGATAACCCAAAATAATAATAATAATACATTTTGATTCCAAGACAATTTACCTTTCTTATGGATACATCGGATGACACGCCCCATATAAAAATGGTAGGTGTTTCTAGACGTATATATTCATGTGTTCCTGTAGGATATTATATATTTGCCAAATACCAATCATGCACGTCTAATAGTCTTTTAGAATTCGAAAAAAATCTTTGACAGGCATAGAGACACAGACACCGGGGTGACTATAAAAGTGATTGAATTTTGTTAAATTTGGCATGGAACAGCATTTAGTGATGTGTCTAAATTCAAACTCACGCAAGTGAAGCTGAGGGTAAAAAGCTAGTATTTAATATGTCCTTTATTTGAACTACGGGCATTCTTATCGGATACTAGCCATTTGCACAGGTTCACTCTCTGTTCTCTCACGCTCGTTGTACGAAAAACCACCATTTTTCTGACTCAGGACTATTACTTAAAATTCCATGATCAGCAGCTGATTCTGGTACGCTACAGATAATTTCTTGAAAGAAAAACCAAATACCTAATTGATTTTTAGTCCGACTCTAGATTCGAACCTGGTACCTTACGATCAGCCTTTGCACTTAAAATCATCAAATCAACGAGGCTGTCAGTGGTTATGAACGTGTGAAGCTATAATATATTTGCGTTATAAACAACGCTCAAAAATGATAATCCAGCAACATGGCGTTCAGGTCACGTTCCCTAGATTAAATAGAACATTACATACTTCGCAATGTATTTTAAACATGTTCGTTGTTGTTTTTATATTCAAGTATAAACAAGGTTACAGTCCACCTAAAAGTGTTAATGCGTGGTAGAGCCATATTGTTGCAGTCTACTCGACCGCGGATTGACCATGCTGTTACAGAATATCAGCGTAAAATAGCACCATCTTGCTGCTGTGTTTCGTATGGTGAGGAAAACCGAAGACCAGGAACCAGTTAAAAGGTAACAGGTAATGAAGCATCTCATCTTGATTAATATATGTAGATGCCTATGGGCCACAGCATTCTCTTACTATCAGGTGGACGTTTCATACCCTTATTCTATAAAAATATTATTTAATCTAGGCACTTACAATAACTCAGTAGTAATTAATGTGTTTTGACTGGGAGTAAATGCGTTAAGACATTAAACCCGCCTTTGTAAACCTTTTTAATGCAGGTTTTACATAAAGTATTAAACAAATAAATACATATTAAAAGACATCTTTAAATTTACACAGTTTCATTTAATTCTAGGGATCCGCACTGGCTTCACCTGGGTGGGATATTATTATTGTGGCATTGTTAAGATTTAGGAAATTCATCGAAGACAAATTGTTCAATAAATTTTTCAATTACTCAAAAAATATCACATATAATATGCACTTATTCCGACAATATGTACTTGGCCATACATGCACTTGTTCCGAGTGAGATCCCAACAGAATACCGATTCTGATTTTACTTACTTCCAGTAATGTATGGGTATGGAATGGATGCGTTCATTCGGACTACGCTCTCACGAAATACCAGTGTAAAATAGCAGCCCTATGCTGCTGTGTTTCGTATGGTGAGTGCAGAGAACCGGACACCCATTTTTACTGGAAATGAGGCATTCGATCAGTCCTCACGGGTGACAACGCATCTGCATTTTAATTCGTAAGTGAGGGTAAATGTAGGTGCCTACGGGCCATAGCAGTATCAGGTAGACTGTGATCTATGGAAAGTCAAAATATCTTCTGTCATATCCCATAATCGAATCTCACGTCACCCACTGAACAGACGGTATGGCGGTGGAAGGACGACATGATTCTCTTAGGCCCAAAATAATGAAAAATGTCCCAAATCTTAAGATTTAATGTTGCAACATTAAGAGAAATCGCGGTTTAAAAGTATTAAAAGTCATGCGAAAATGGAATTAAAACTTTTGAATTTTATCCGACTTTAGAAAGAAGACTTTAAAGCTCTTTGCTAACGCTTTGCGATTACACGTATTCTGACTTTACGTTGACTGAAAAGATTTTCTAATCTGTTAAAAAGGATTTGGGTGTAACCAAGATGTATAAAGTTTTCCGATTTTCGATCCATGTTGTTAGAAAACTTGATTTAGAGGCCACCGATTTAGATATTATTTTTCTTCATTTCCCGAACTCAAATTTATTATTGAGTGCATGCTATAAACCACCAGCATCTAAAACTACAACCTATGATTTTTTTTTAATATACTTCACGACATTGACTCAAAGGCATTATTCTCACATTACATTATTACTGGTGACTTTAATTTACCCTACCTGGAATGGTCATCTGATGGCCCATCTTCGAGACCTGTTAATGCAGCCTTTATGAATTTGAAACAAATAAATACATTAAAAAATGAAAACAGTAGAATTCTTGATCTTGTTTTATGCAACTCACCTTATTGCTCAGTTCATATCTCCGATGATCCACTTTTAAAAGCCGTTCCTCACCATCCTCCGCTGGACATTTTTCATGAGACAACTCAATCCAAGTATATGCCCACCAAACAGAAGACAAAACGAAACTTTTACAGAGCAAACTATGACCAAATTAATACTGCTATATCAGAGATTGATTGGGTTTCAGAACTCAGTTCTTCTTGTATAGATACTGTAGTTGATAAATTTTATAACAAAATTATGTATGTTATTGAATTTTATGTACCACTTGTCAAAGTTAAAACCAATAGATTCCCTAAGTGGTTCTCAAATAGCTTAATTCATACACTTAGGCGAAAATCTAAAATGTGGGCACGATGGAAAACGTAAAATTCGTTACGTGACTATCAAGAGTTCTCCCTATTAAGAAAACGTCTTTTAATTAAATGTTACAATAAATATATAGAGAACGTTGAGGCTTCAATAAAGGATAATATAAAATACTTTTGGAAATAACTTGAACTTCAGATATAAAGGAAACAAATACGGGATATCCTCAAGTAATGAAGCTGGGAACCGAAACTTCAGATGACCCAAAAATCATTTCTGAAATGTTTTCACGTCATTTTAAATCCGTATTTGAACCGTTGTCAGACAATGCATATACATTAGCTCAACACGCAGAGGCTAATTTTACTGGAATAAACTTACATGACATACGTTTCACACAGTTGGAAGTTTGTACAGCTTTAAAAACATTGATCTAAATAAAGGCGCTGGACCTGACACAATAAAGCCAGTGTTTTATAAAACACACTTGTAATACAATTTGCATGCCGTTCAATATAATTTTTAACAAATGTTTGGAAACTGGAACATTTCCTCACACTCAGTGGAAACAAGCATACATTACACCTATTCACAAATCAGGTTCTAAGAACAATGTAGAAAATTACCGTCCAATATCAATTCTTTCGGCTATTCTTAAAATATTTGAGAAACTTATTCACGATCATATATATTCAATTTTGAAAAATACATTATTAGAGGAACAACACGGCTTTGTTAATGGTAGGTCTACACTGACAAATCTTCTTGTTTTTACTAACTTTCTTTTTAATATTGTAGTTTAGACTATAATTGTCAGATTGAAACTGTATATACCGATTTAAAAAAAGCATTCGACAAAGTTGATCACCTGTTACTTTAAAAAAAATCTTCTACAATAGTATCAAGGGTAATCTCCTACGTTGGTTTGCCTCTTACTTACAAAACCGCATACAGTCGGTAGTGCTTAATGGATACATTTCCTTACCTTTTGTAGTAACATCTGGCGTACCACAGGGATCAATACTCGGGCCACTCCTCTTTATCCTATTTATTAATGACATTTCAACTTGCTTTGACCACTGTAAATTTTTATTATACGCTGATGACTTCAAATTGTACTCTGCCATTACTAAACCTGACGACATAAAATTAATACAAAACGATTTAGACAGACTTGAAAATTATTGTAAAATTAATAAATTATTCTTGACTTATAATAAATGCAAACACATAACATATACTAGGAACAAAAATGTAGTACACGCGGACTTTTACTTAGGTGGTCACAAAATTGTATCAGAATCACGTATAATAGATACGTGATCTTGGAGTATATTTAGATACCAAACTCACACTAGATAGGCACATCGAAGAAATATTGAATAAATCCTACCGAATGCTAGGCTTCGTTACAAGTATAACAAAATCATTTAATCACAATGATACTCTTACCTGCCTTTATCAGTCATTGGTTACATCTCATCTAGAATATGTGTCCCCCGTTTGGAATCCATTCTACTCAGTTTATGAAGATAAAATAGAAATGGTCCAAAAGAAATTCATACGCATTGTAAATTATCGAATGCATTCACCTCGCGATTCCTATCAAAATCTCTTAACTAAATATCAAATGCTATCATTAAAAGACCGACGCACTTAAATTGACGCCACCACTTTTAGGAATATCTGTGTTGGTGAGATTAAGTGTTCACAGTTGTTATCCGAGGTAAGGTTTCGAATACCACCCAAAAACATACGATCAAAAAATTTATTTCAAATACCAAAAACCAGGACCAATATTAGTAAAAGAGCACCAGTACACAGAATGTGTGTCCTCCACAATAAAATGCTTAACGATATCGATATGTTCTCTGTCTCCCGTTCAGCTTTTAAAACTAAATTAAAAAGTACTGTAGTAAAAATTATGAATTAGATATATAAGGATATTTCGTATTGTAAATTTTAGATGATTGTTTTCTTTTTATTTAAGTACAGACTTGTTACCCTGCTTGTTGTGCAGACGATACCAATTACGACCTGCTTCATAATATAGATATGTATGTTCTTATTGAGACAGTTTGTAGGAAACAATTGTAATTACCATTGTCTTATTTTACTTGTATGTTTTTCTTTCATATCTTTTCTTACTGTTTTGTCTTCAATAAAGTAAATAAAGTGTTTATTAAGATTTAGAATACTGCATTTCAATTTCACTCCTTAAGGATAACCAGAAGTGCGTTGGTCTCTATATTGCCACCATGGATGATGGAATCGAAAAGCTTTTGAAGGACTTCAAGTACCGGTTTTTCACCCAGTTTTATAAACTCCGCTGTAATTCTATCCCCACTCTTGGTCTTTAAAGAGTTCCTCCTTCTCTATTAAATCCTTTTAAGCAAACTGCTTCTCAATCTCTTCAATTTTCTCTAACTTATCAAATGAGTCAAATGATCCAATTATACCTGTGATATTAGTTCTTTTTTATTGTTATTATTTAATGTTGGTATAAATAAGGGAAGGAAGGAAGGAATATAAATTATTCTTATAAGCGCACTAATTAAAAATATTTGTTGATGTGTTTGATGTAATAGATCTCATGTAAAAACACTTATAAGCACTCATCTAAAGGGAAACAAATAAGCTTAACGACTAGGAGCACTTATTCGATTTATCCTGCTAAAGAATGGTAAATAAGATTTTGTGATTGGTTTCTAGTGAAAACAATTAAAAAGGCATAACTATTTTCTTTAATAGGATAGGGTTACAAACGAGCACACAGGCCACCTGATGGTAAGTGGTTGCTGTGATGCATAGACATCTACATCTATCTTCAATAAAGAATGAAAATACAGATTTTTATCAGAGAGGATTTTTCGTATCATTTGTCAAATAACATTGGTAACGGATCTGTCTGCAATCAATACCTTGATCTAACAAATATGTTAACACGTTCACTGTCCGGTTTTAAAATACAATAGTAAGACAATAGCAATGACCTATATGTAGTGCACAGGACAGCGAAAGGATTAAGTTTCGTTATATTGACGAATTTGTTTTCGTCATACTGAAGGATTTTTTTAAATTTTCATTGTAATAAAATAACAACAAGGTGCCTTTGACAGCCGATGGCAGCCATGTTAAAACGGCTAATGGCGCAAATTTTTGACAGACGAGTTACGAGTCAATAAAATATTCGGTTTTTATCAAGAGAGGAAACAACCGTGGTAGCGGGGGTTATCAGGGGCTAAGCGCTCGCTAGCAATTTGCAATCTTAAATGCTGAATTACAGCGTGCCCAGCAATGAAGGAAAATATAACGAGTAAACCCGCATTTCTAAGAAATAAGAAAAAAATATTTCGCAGACATGTGAAAATAGCCAACATGCATTGGGGCAGCGCGGCGGACATTTCCTTGCCTTCCTGTGCCCCGTGTACCCGGAATGTATATAGGCTGTAACTTTAACATTAACCTTTATTTATCAATATGAGTTGACTGAGAGACTATACAGTTGAACAGCGCGTTGAAATGATTTTTTTTTATAGGAGGGTAACAGACGAGCACACAGTCCACCTGATGGTAAGTGGTCGCTGTGGCCCACAGGCATCTACATCTATCCTCGATGACGAACTGAAATTCAGATGCGTTGTCACCCGTGAGGACTAAGATGGAATGCCTCGTTTCCAGTAAAAAGGGTCTCCCGTTCTCTACACTCATCATACGAAACACAGCAGCGTTAAGCTGCTATTTTACGCTGGTATTCTGTGAGAGCGTAGTCCTTCCCCGGTCGAGCCGACCCATTCGTGCTACAACTATACCAGTAAAATAGCTGCATATATCAAAACGCTAGTTCAATAGGTTATGCCGAGACACTGAATTAGCACTGGGGTATTGGGGGCAGCGCGGGCTGCTCTAGGGACGTCCTCACACTGCTGTGTTTCGTATGGTGAGGGTGAGTGTAGAGATCCGGAGACCCTTTTTTACAGGTCATGAGACATTCCATCTTATTCGCAGGGGTGGCAACGTATCTACATTTTGATTCTTTATCTTAAGCGTATTTCTATATGTTTCTGTAAGCCTTAGCATCTACTAACCATCAGGTGTACTGTGTGCCCGTTTGTCCCCATCTTCTATTTATAAATATCATTATACTTTTCCTAGTGGGAAGTTAAGACAAATTCAGGGCCTTCTTATTATCTTGTTCATATATATAATTCTTTTTGTCTGTGTGTATGTAACTTAAGACCTTCTTAACGACTGGCCCGATTTTGATGAAATTTTGTGTGTGATTAAGTGGGTTCAAAAATGGTTTATGTTCACAATTGGAGCAGGTAGGTAGCGTTGTTGTTGAGATCCAGAAATTACCCCTGCGAAGGCAAGGCATAAAGCAACTGTTAATATAAAACACCTACAATGATAGAAGTACACAACATATATAATACAAATTGACAGTATTGAAGTAAATATACTCACCGGACAGTTACAAATGGTTTGCTCTAAAGGCTTTCTAAAAGATTGTTTTGCGGCAATGGCCAACGATTTAGTACCCATATTCCTTGCCTTTTTTCTGAACTTTGTTTTAAGAACTTATAATAGTTATAGCTTAATTGAATAAACTAATTTCATTGTTACTCCTCTTCATCGTCGTCATCATTACAGCCCTACACAAGCCCATCGCTGAACATAGGCCTATGTTCAATGTGCCTACCTCCTCCAAAATATGCCACAAAGCACGGTCCTGAGCCACCTGATTTCATCGAATTCATGTACGTTTTACCAGGATTTTAATTTAATTAGAATTTTAATCATCTTAAAATGTTAAAGATTATTCACTTTATTTTTTTGAATTAATACTTTTGGGGTAACAAACGAATTTTTTTTAATGGATTAAGAGTTACAAACGAGCACACAGTCCACCTGACAGTAAGTTAATGCTGTGGCCCTTAGCGATCTCTATATATCCTCAATTAATAATCAGAATGTAGACCCGTTTACACCCCTGAGGACTAAGGTGGTAATACCTCGTTTCCAGTAAAAGGGTCTCGGTTCTTTACACTCATCATATGAAATATACAGTAGCAATAAGCTGCTGTTTTATGCTGTAGTTCTGTAAGAGTGTAGTCATACCCCAGTGGAGTCGACCCATTAGTGCTACAGTTTAGTTCAGTAAGTGACTGCAGCTCATGAACCTCTGCAACCATCCTTAAATAAAGAATGCTACAAATACGTTGTGCCTTTAAGAACTACAAGTAAAATCCTCAAAGATGCAGCTATTTCTAATTTTTGAAATTATGAAGCGTGTGAGACTTCTCAAAAGTAATAATAAAAAATGTTCAACCATGACGAAGTCCACGGCGCTGGTGTTGTCGTACAACGTGTTAACAACCTATCAAAAGTTCACTGTTACACCTAGGCCTTCCTCATAGATTGCCTCATAGGGATATTTGCCATGCTTGGCAAGCTGGTTAGCAACCACAGTTCGTTTTAGTTGTTATTAAAAAAGACGTTGCTACCCTGCTGCCCATCTACTAGTTTGTTTCCCTCTGTCGCTTCTTCACATATCCAAGAAACGATATAGTATAGCGGATATTTTTATATCGCCGCAACACGGACTTCACATATCCACGAAATGTTAGGTATGTAATTGTTAATTTCTCAGACATGGAGATTTTTTTTTGATGTTTTCCGCTATCACCGAGTACACAACATACTAAAGTAGCTCTTTAAATTGCAATTAACAATTTCATTGATTCGAGGACATTTTCACTGACATACTTACGTCCACGCAACAATTAATGCTACAACATTCTTTACAAATATCGTTTATGAGACGATATCGATGATAACTTCGGCTGCATGACCACTTACCATTAGTTGTGACAGTAGTCAAGCATTTACTAAGAATGCTAAAATACCACAACCGTGCATCCGCCATGTAAGAATATCCACTACCCCATATTGTCCTGTCGGTATGGTAAGAGATGACAGGGGGAAAATAACATACATACATACATACGTATAATCACGCCTCTTTCCCGTAGGGGTAGGCAGAGACCACTTCTTTCCACTTGCTACGATCCTTATATACTTGTTTCGCTTCGTCCACTTTCATTATTCTCTTCATACATGCTCTACGGGTTAGGGTGCTCTTGACCTGGCTTTTTTTCAAGACGTCCCTGATTTGGTCTTGAAATGTCCGCCTCGGTCTACCCCTTCCAGCACTTTCATTCACCCTCGCCTTATACACTTTTTTCGGCAATCGTTCTTCATTCATTCTCTCGACATGGCCAAACCATCTCAGCATACCTTTCTCAATTTTTGTCACTACATCTTCTTTCAGACCACAACGTTTCCTTATCTCACTATTTCTTATCCTGTCACTCAGTTTAACTCCTATCATACTTGTTAACGCTCTCATCTCAACTACATTTATTCTGCTTTCGTGTTTCTTCTGCCATACCCAACTTTCACTTCCGTACATGAGTGTCGGAACCAACACCCCTTCATGTACAGCCAAACGAGCCTTGTTAGACACCTTCCGACTGCTTATAATAGAGTACAAAGCTCCATTCACCATGTTTTCTGCATTCAATCTTCTTTCGATATCACTCTCACACTTTCCATCTCTTGTAAACTTTGAACCCAGATACACAAATTCTTTCACCTGTTCAATTTGTTCATCACCAATCACGATATTGCAGTCTGTCACTGCATCATCTCTTTCAAACACCATCACTTTCGTCTTCCTTACATTCATCTTCATTCCCTTCCTAACAAAAGCTCCACTCATAGTAGTTACCATCTCCTGCAACTCCTCGGCCGCAGACGCAAGTAACACTTGGTCATCAGCATAGAGAAAACATTTGACGAGTAACTCATTCATTCTCAACCCGCTTTCATTCTCTTTTAAATCTGTCAAGCATATGTCCATGAACAGATTAAACAGCCACGGTGACGCTACACATCCCTGTCTAACATCTTTTCCGATATTTAACCATTCAGTGTATGCCTCGTTTATGCTTACCAAGCACTAGAATCCCTATAAAGAGATGGCAATGCTCGTACGAGGATACTGCTCATACCGTTCACGGACAGTGCTGACCACAATTCATTCCTCACCACTCTATCATAGGCCTTAAATAACATAAAAAAATAACAACTCAATATTATAAAAAAACTACGTTTGCCAACCTGCCCGCCTAAACCTGGCAACCATGGCAAATTCTCCTCTAAGGATCAATTTATGGAGGAGATATATATGTTCAGCAGTGGAAATTAAGTGAAGTTAAGCCTGTATACGTCCCACTGCTGGTCTAAAGTGGTCTGGATTTTAGGGCAAGGAGCAATATGTATTTTTAAGCAAGCAGTGGAATATCATAGGCCGTGTTATATGGAATTGATAGTAAATAAAAATAGTCAGTTAGTTTACAATATTTTACAACTCATAAATTTTTTGCGATATAAAATTATTCTTAAATTAATCGCTAGACAAAAGTCACCTATTAATAGGATTTCATGCACTGTTGAATTATCAAAACCGTTTTAAAATTAGTAACTCGTGCGTTTGACATTTAAATATAAATTTCTTTTGAGTGGTTTGCGAATTTGAACTTTTTTAATGTAAAGAATAAGGGTGACAAACGAGTACACAGTCCACCTGATGTTAAACGGATGCTGTGGCTCATAGGTAGACATCGAAATTTATCTTCCATTACAATTTAAAATCCAAATGCGTTGTTACTTGAATAGAATAATACCTCGATCTAGTAAAAAGTGTCTCCGTTTCTCTACAATCACTATACGAAACACAGTAGCATCGAGATGTTATTTTACGCTGGTATTTTATGAGGGCGTCGTCCTCCCCAGGTAGAGTGGAACTATTCGTGCTACAACCATAATATAGCTGCAGCGTGGCTCTTCCACATTTAACAATAACCTACTGTTCTTAATATAAAATTTATTTGAAATATTCAATTTGTACTACAATATAATATAGAGGAGAGAGAACGTGCGGTGAGTGGTAATGGTAAAGTTTTTTTTATAGGATAGGGTGACAAACGAACACACAGTCAACCTGATGGCAAGTGGTTGCTGCGGCAAATAGACATCTACATTTATTCTCGTTTGCGAACCAAAATGCAGATGCGTTGTCACCCGTGCGGAATAAGATGGAATGCCTCTTTCCAGTAAAAAGGGTCTCCGGCTCTGTACACGCGTCACACGAAACACAGCAGTGTTAAGCTGCTATTTAACGCTGGTATTCTGTGAGAGCGTGGTCCCTTCCCAGCCGAGCCGACCCATTCGTGCTACAGCTATACTACTACCTACTACTACTAGCATAGCTCGACCACGTACAGTAAATAAAGATAGTCATTTAATTTCCAATATTCATATTTTACTTAATATTTCACAACTCATAAATTTTTGCGATGTAAAATTATTCTCAAAGTGATCGCTAGACAAAAGTCGCCTACTAATATGATTTCATGCACTGTTGAATTACCAAAATCGTTTTGAAATTAGTAACTCGTGCGTGTAAGTAATCCATTACGGCATTTCGACCCGTAGTTATCATAAAGTATTAACTGGAGACTATGGAAAAAACCAAAAAGATCTTATGTCATCAATAGGTGGCGGTAAAAACTTCTCTTTGCTCTAATCTTATAATTAAAATTAAAAAAATTCAAAACAACTGAAACAAAAAGAGCTCATGATGTACAAACGGCTAAACAGATTTTCTTGAAATGTAGCTAAGAACACTTTGGATTAAGATACCTATGATACGAAAAAAACAAAATCAAAATCGGTTCATCTGTTCAGGAGCTATGATACCACAGACCGACACACAGATACAGATACACACTACTTTTGTTTACTCTCTGTTTTCGTCGGGAGTCAAACAGAGCTGATGATCTTCAAACGGCTGAACAGATTTTCTTGAAACATAGCTAAGAGCACTCTCGATTAAGACACCTTTCATACACATACAGACAGACACACACAGAACAGAAACACATCGAAGATGTAAGCCATGCAATTTCAACACATCAAAATAGACACTTTCCAAAAAGTATTTATATTTAAAAAAAACTGCATAACTGGAAATCACCTAGACCAGAAAATATACATAATTATTGGTATAAGAAGTTCACTACTATCCACAGGATTCTGTTTAATTTTGTAAATAAATTCATACAAAGCCCGCATACTACGCCGAAATACATTAATTTAGGCATAACTTATATTATGATACCAAAAGATCGTAGCAATCTTGACAACCCTGCAAAATATAGACCTATCACATGTTTACAAACATTGCACAAAATAATTACGTCTTGCTTAACCGAAACTATTTATGAACATATACAGGTGGAGGTGTACTAATCAAATATTAATACAAAAAACAGATACACTAAATGAAACGGACATAAATCGTACAAAACATATTTATTTTCTACTTTGCAATGAAAGTTTATACCGTGTAGTGGCGGTGTAAGAATATCCACTACCCCATATCTTCCCGTGGGTGTCGTAAGAGGTGATAGAGGGAAATTAAGGCAGAAGATGGCAGCAGCATCTTTCTGATAACAGAACACAAAACAATTCACAACATAAAACTACGGTTGCAATACGCTCAATATATGACCCATGGAGAGAGTTAAAAACTACGGCCCCCAGTCTCCGCCGGCCCCATTATTCCTGACTATGGTGGCGACCATAGTAACGACGGGGCAGGAGGTGCTAAAAATCTCTGATGGAGGTTCTGTTGCCACCTACGACGATTCGACGTAGCAACATATAACGCACGTACCCTGAGGACTGACGAGAAGATCCTGGAGCTGGAAAAAGGAATAGAGAAGTTGCGCTGGGATATTATAGGATTTATTGAGGTCTGTAGAAAGGCGTGGACACAGTATTCCTCGATTCCAGCAACTCGTTTGACCATCTCTCCCAAGGAGGTGTCGGATTTAACCTCTACAAGTCTCTCATTAACAACGTTGTAAAGATTGAGAGTGTGTCAACGAGGGTTACATACCTTATACTCAAAATCACCAAACGGTATTTGCTGAAGGTCATACAGATTTACGCACCAACCTCGGCACAACCCGTCGAGGACGCGGAGAAATGTAACAGGATATCTCTAGAGCCATGCATTCCTCCAAAAGCCACTATACAAAAGAGAGAACAGTGAGCTGAAGGTTGGGAAATTCGGGATAAGGTAACGGAACCCAAGGGGCAAGCAGCTGGTCGATTTTATGGAACTCTTTCTTCCACAAGCGGCCCCTGAGAAAATGAACCTGGTCGAGCCCCGACGGCTCCACAAAAAATAAAAAAGACTTCATTATGACGATTAGAGGGACTCTGTTCAGTGATGTCTCAATGATCGCTTGGATGAAAACCGTCAGCAATCACCGAATAGTGAGAGGCATACTGAACCTATATGTAAAGTCGGAAAAGTCACGTCTCCGACCCCCTTGTGCTCTATGGATTAGAATCCAAAGCCCCGAAATCTTTCAGCTCGAATTACAAATTCGTATCTAATTCGAACGCGCAAGTGCACTGTCTGAGCGCACTACTCATTCTCTCACGGTAATTCGCAAAACACGGCAATCGGAGAAAGCATTATTTAAATGAATTGGTTTATTCTGATATAATAAATAAAATTTAATATATAAATTTAATAATTGGTGATTTTGCGCCTCCCTTTGAAAGGCGCCCGGGGCAAGTGAACTACTTGCCCCTAGGGTACGCCTGTACCACTGCGTACCAAGATGGAATGCCTTTTGTTATTATTAATCTTCAGAAATGACAGCGCATCTGCATCTTGTTTATTAATCCAGGATAGATGTAGATGTAGAAGTCTGTGGGCCACAGCATTCATTTAACATCAGATGAACTGTGTGCTTGTTTGTCACACTTTAATAAAAAAGTATATTATAAAATCACTTTTTGTGAGCTTTTATTACGAGAGGGTTGATATATTCGTCGTCCTGATGTCAAAGTTAACCGTGCTAGCTTCATCCTTTAATATCAAAGTTGGCATCACTGGCTGTTTAAATTAAAAAAAAATCCTTACTTCAATAGAAGAGGTTGCCGAGTTTTACCACCTCAGAATCTCACTGGAAGAAGCGAGTCCCTAGTAGGCTGACTCCGTAAATTAGATTTAGACAAAAAAGGGTCAGTAATTGATTTTTAGTTTAGCTTAGTTCTCATAGTAGAATTATTTACCTAGAAAGTTACGCCTTACTTACGTTTACGCCAACCGTGACCAAACGCCGTATAGTGGCGGTGTAAGAATATCCACAGTATCATGCCGTGGGTGTCGTAACAGGCGTAAAAGGGAAATAAATCAGGAGATGGACTTTACATTTGGTACGAGAATCGCCAGTCCACTAGCTAAACTAGGTGATTAAGGTGCATCCTCTCTACAATGGAGAAGCCCATGTTTAACACTGGACTTATACGGGTGATAACGAAGACAAACGTATCTTTGTACATAATATGTGATAAGTTCTTGAGAGAATGCCCTTGTATATTTATAACCGATTGCAAAATGTAGCAACTATAATATCATCGAAATCATCATCATTACAGCCCACAAGTTAACTGCTGAACACAGTACACCTAGGGAGACCCAGGAATGCCACACGTCTTAAGCCACCTGCATCCGTCTTCTTTCCTCTTATCATTGCAACAGTTCAGTAAGCTGAAGTGGGATTGGACCGGCCGTGTAACTCAAAGAACCCGAAGGGGGGAAAAAAGATTCTAGAGTTACGGCCTCGTTCTGGCCCCTCACTAGACGGAGTGACGGTCTGATAAGAGATGCAGGTAGTCTTCTAAATAGTTACATTAAAATCTTCAGCCCCTATTTTTTCACCCATAGAAATTTTCCTTTAAGTTTATTTGGAAACATCCCTAAAGTTAATAGGAACTTATTCAATAAAAAATTAATCATTTAAGTTCAGCCTTTTCGAGAAATCGGTGAACACATAAAAACGGTCTCGTTTTTTTTTTGAACACTGTTAAAAACAAACTGTTCGTAAGTTTTATGAAAACATTACACATACTATCGAAAGTAATATCCGAACAGCAGTGGCGTTTTATTCGCGTTGCGTGAGAAAAACCACAACTTTTATTAAATCTCTCTGTTTGATCGTTACACAGGGTTTTGTAAGTACTCTCGCCGAGATAACATCTTTATTAGATTTACGGAATGATCTGATAATAAATAGACTAAAATTGTTTACCAGTTATTATTATTTTTGAGTTCCGTACTTACAAAAAATAACAATAAAATAGAATAAAATATAAGGAACTTGAGGGTAATATGGTCGGCCACCTTAAGCTTTGGCACCCCATAAAACCAAAACTAGGACGACAGCGACAAAAACAAAAACAAAAACATTTTCATGTGAAATGTTGCCAAGATGGGATTATATGGCTCGCACTATCAAAAAGTTATCAGATCTCATGTAGAGCCAAGCTTCTAACTCTACACGCCCTTACTTAACAAGCCCTAACTTCACGAACTCTACACCTTAGTCAAAATATGTGGCTTGGCCGTTCCCCTACCGTCACATAGGCGTAAGGGGACAAATTCATTCACTTTTCAGATACACTAAATAAAATTATTTTTTATGCAATACTTCTATTGAATAAAAAAGACATATAAATGAGACATAGTCCAAGAGCTCATGACGCATGTTTCATGACGTGTTTGATGCATCATAAAACTTTGTAGAAAAGTATCAGACCACTCAATAATGATATATGATTGTTAGTCTGGCCTACCTGGGTAGAATAGAATAGAATAGAATAATTTTTATTCAATATACATTACATGTGTAATTCTTATTGAAAGTCATTTTTTACTTTACCACTGGTTTGAAAAAAAACCCTCTGTCCTGGAAAGAACCAGCAAGAAACCCAGCGGAACTTTTTTTTTAAATAAATTTTACAATATAAATGATTACGAACTATTTACAAAATTTATTTTAGAAACTGCTTGGAAGCGACAACCTCATTCCCAGGGGTTATTATCAACCATGTATTTATTTATACTATAATAACCCTTTTTATACAGTTTCAGCTTAATAAAACATTTAAACTTGGTAATAGAGAGAACCTGTACACTTTCCGGGACCTTGTTGTAATAGCGTATATATTGCCCCAAGAATGAATTACTGACTCTGTGGAGTCGAGAAACTGGCATCACTAGCTTGTGTTTGTTCCTAGTGTTTACAGAATGGATATCACTTTTTTTACTAAAACTATCTTTGTTTTTGTGAATATACATTAAATTTTCGTAAATATACTGAGAGGCCGAAGTTAATATATTACTTTCTTTAAATTTATCTCTAAGAGACTCTCTCGGTTTTAGATTGTAAATAGCTCTAATGGCCCTCTTCTATAAATCAAAAATAGTTTCTGAATCAGCCGCATTTCCCCATAGCAAAATCTCATAAGAGATTATGCTATGGAAATAACTGAAATAAAATAATCTAGCTGTCTCTATACTAGTGAGACCTCTAAACTTTTTTACAGAATAGGCTGCAGAACTTAGTCTGCTTGCTAATTTGGATATATGGGGGCCCCCACTGAAGCTTTGCGTTGAGAGTGATGCCAAGAAAAACAGTGAATACAACAGGGCTTAATTCCTCCACATTTAAAAACACATTGGTATTCAGATTTTTAACAATCGTAGTTGTAAATTTACTACAATTAGTTTTATTTTAGTTCAAATGCAGATTATTAACGTTAAACCAATGCACTAATTTTGATATAGCATTATTCACTTTGTCACATTTAAATGATTGACGTTTAAGTTTAAAAATCAAGAAAGTATCATCAGCAAATAATACTATATCATGACTATCCCCGACAAGGTGAGGTAAGTCATTAATATAGACCGGAAACAGAAATGGGCCGAGAATCCAGCCCTGGGGGACACCCATTAGTACAGGTGACCCGGAAGAACTTTTACCATTGATAATAACTTTCTGCTTTCTATTACTTAAATATGAAATAATAAGTTTAAGCGCTGTGTTCTTGACACCATAATACTGTAGCTTCCTGATTAATGTCTCATGATGAACACAGTTGAAGGCCTTGGAAAGGTCACAAAATATACCCAAAGCATCCACTGAATTCTCCCATGCACAAAAATAAGTTTAATAAGCTCAACTCCAGCGTCAGTTGTCGAGCGACCCCTTGTAAAACCGAATTGATTTTTATGTAGCAATTTATTAATATTAAAGAAACTTAACATCTGATCTAAAATATTTTTTCAAAAATTTTACTCAATGTTGGTAGTACAGAAATTGGTCTAAAATTGGCGGGGTCTAATGTACTACCAGATTTAAATATAGGTATGACTTAACTATGTTTCATTAAATCAGGAAACACACTAGATTCGACGCTTATATTAAATATAGTGGCTAGATAAGGTGCTAATATATCTATTATAGATAAAATAACTTTAACGGAAATCCCTCATAAGTCTGCCGTTTTCTGAACATCAATAGTTTTAAAATATTTAATGATATCTTTTGGCAGTACTCTATGGAATTTAAAAGTATTTGAACAAGCTTTTATATTTTGTTTGAGCAATGATTCGGCGACAGTAGGAGAAGAATTTAATAATTTTGTTGTCAAAAAAGGAACTTCAGTAAAATGTTTCTCAAAAGCCATAGCAATTTCTTGATCAGATCGCGTTAAATTATTGTTAGTATTCAATTGAAAATCCGAGTTGCGCGGTTTGACCTTGCCCGTTTCACTATCTGGGGGCACTGAAGTGCCCCCGTCAAGTCGAGCAAAAAAGCGGCACGGCCGTACCATCCTTTTCTCGAAGCAGTTCAGGCCATTTCCGAAACCCCATAACTTCGTTATGGATAAAACTAGAAGCCTGAATTTACTTAATTTACTAACCAAGTAGGCATTGTATGAACTCGGTATGTTTCAAATTTCATTAAATTTTAACTAGTAGTTTAAGAATTATAACTAGTCAAAGTTTCTTAATTTTGTCACTCACTGACTGACCGATCATCAAAACTCTAAGGCACTTCTAGCAGACATAGAAACTTCAAATTTGGAATACAATTTTTGTTTAATATATAAATCAAGGAAAAATTAAAATATTTTAAAATTTCGGTCCAGTTTTTGAGATACACCAACTGCATAAATAACTTTGTAATCATATATAAACATATAGTATTACAAAGTTACATTTGCAGTGAATGAATCAGTGTACCTATATATGTATAATGGAATAATAGGTGAAAATAGCTACCTATATATAACTATCTAAAAAAAGAAATGATATGCCATCAAAAACATAACTTGTAAAAAAGCCAAGTCTCGCAACTCATTTCTTCTACCGTAAAAGTTGTGAGATCCATGTAATACCAAGTCGGTTAATTTATTCAGTTCATAGATTGATACATAGATTGACTTGGCAATCGCACTAAACAATCTAATTTAATATAATATGTATTACTTGTGATATATTGTGTTTTCATGCGATTGCCAAGTCAATCTCTGTATCAATCTATGGACTGAATAAATTAACCGACTTGGTATTACATGGATCTCACAACTTTTACGGTAGAAGAAATGAGTTGCGAGACTTGGCTTTTTACAAGTTATGTTTTTGATGGCATTTATTATTCTCCAGGTCATTTTAATTTTGTCGAATGCAGTTTTTATTTCGTTGCTTAAATGTAAAGCCTTAGCAGTGGAGCACACTTTTTTAAATATTTTAGAATATGTTTTTACATAATCTCTAAATATAACACTACTATTATATGATCTTACATTACAAAGCTCGTATAACCTTCGCCTACTTTTATAAATTCCTACTGTCGCCTATTCATTAAATGATTTGCGACTGTTAAAAGAGAAAGTTTTAGAAGTAAATATTCTACTAAATTCACAACTTATAATTTTGAATAATGTAGCATACAAATAATTAGTACTATTTTTAAATGAAAGTGATGGAAGTCTTTTTATTATATTACTTCTAAACCTCTCCAAGCGATGGTCATTTATTGGAATAAACACAACTTTCTTATTTTTCTGTTTTTTGTGTATGTAAGGTAGTGACACCAACTGTCCACAGTGATCTGAACTTAAATTTTGAATAATTGCTTTATTATGCAAGGGCTTAACATCTGTAAAAATGTTATCTATACAGGTCGCACTAGGCCCAGCAATACGTGTTGGTTCTAAGAATAAATTTACAAGATTATACGATTTAAGCAATGAGCTAAACTTAATACTAATGGAAGAAGTTTCAAGGAGATTGATATTAAAGTCTCCACATATTACAACAGACTTGTTCTGTTTACTAAGATTGAGTAAAACTTCTTCCACAATCCTTTCAAAATAGTCAAAAGGGTCATGGGGGTCTGTAAACACTTACAAAAATGAGGTGCTCGAGCTCGACACAAGCCATTTCTACAGTTCGCTCAACAGAGAGGCTCACAATATAATTACGTTCTTTATATAATAATGACTTATCTGCTAATATTAAGGTGCCACCACGTAAACTTTTTTCTCTATTGAAGGGACTGACCACCTAGTGATTTCTGGATTTCTGGAAATTATAATCTTTTAACCAATGTTCAGTAATACAAAGGATGTGTATATTGTTACTATTTAAAAATAATTCAACTTCCAATTCTTTGCCCATCTTGCCTTGTATATTTTGATGCACCAGGTGTAAACAATTTTTATTACTTATTTGTTGGCTGTATTCAAAATTAATTAAACTCTTATTATTGCTAGAGATTGCCTCTATTGTCACATTCACTAATTTAAATTAGTTGGAACTCATTCCAAATTAAGTGTCAAATGATTATGCTCAATAAAAGCAGTCTTGGTAGCCAAAAACTTGGCTGAGTTAAAAAATAAATAAGGTGCTTTGGGGTTCTTTCGAAAATGGGGGAATTGCAATATTTTCAAATTATGTTTTAACTAGACTATTTTTATATGCTCTTTTCTTGAAGGTCCCGAAGTCGAATCGGTCCGAAAAAATCGCTGGTGGTATGTAATTCCACAAGAAAGTTATGCGAAGAAGAAAAAAAATTATACTTGTAAATCGCACAGTGCCGGGCGGCCAATAATCCATATGGTATGGATGGTATCGCAAGTTTTGTCGCGATGAGCGATGGTGAATTGAGTGGCTGCAATAAGTCCGAACAATTCCTCATAACACTCTCCGTGGTGTATGCGAAAAAATAGGCAAAGAGATGCAACATCTCTTCGCAGTGCCGGTGAGTTAAAGCGATCAGAAAGAGCTCGGTTACAGATAATTCGAACCACTCTGCGTTTGATACGAACAAATAAAAGGAGCTGGCACTGGGGAGCCCCGGCCCAGAGATGGGAACAGTATTCCATGTGAGGCCAAACCTGCGCCTTTTAAAGTTGCAGGCAGTGTGCCGGCATGAAATGCTGTCACGCTCTGATGAACACGCCAAGCTTTTTGAAGAGAAGAAGAGAGGCCATATTGTCCATCTCTTCCCTGCACGTCATTTGATATATCGACGCTGAGGATTCCAATACTGGCTGTGGCAACAAGGGGAGTGCTCTGAAACTGAGGAGATACCACAAAGGGGTTCTTTTTAGCGGTAAACGCGCAACTTGTATCTTCTTGGGATTGAACTGGATTAAATTTTGTCGCCCCCAATCCGAGGCTTTGTTCAATAAAGTCTCAACTTCAGACATAAGTTTGTTCCGGTACTTCGCGACGTTTTCCCGAGAAATATTGGCACGGCCGGTGTATACAGCATCAGTAGGGCTGTCGTCCACATAGCAACGAATTTTACCGGTTTGCAACATATCAGTGATATGCAGAAGTAACGGCGTTGGCAATAGCACGCAGCCATGTGTAACATCAGCGTTAATACGCTTGTAATCGGGGCATATACCATCTACTATAAACTTGATGCTCCAATCTACAAGAAATCTGGTGATCCAATTTCATAATTTCTCGGGAAGTCCATAGGAAGGGAGCTTCTAAAGAAGCGCTGTGTGCCAAACCCGCTCGAAGGCCTTCGCTATGCCCAAACTAACGATCAATGACTCCACCTTGGACTCTACCTCCGTCCATCTATGAATCCTCAGTCAAAGCCTCAAGTTACCACAAAAGTTGGCAGCTATAATGGATTCCATTATTTTGGAGAACAAGGAGATGATTGCGTTAGGCCTGTAGTTAGGCGGGGCTCAGCGGTTGCCTTTTTTAGAGATCAGATGTACCAAAGCTATCTTCCATGAATTCAGGACTACGCCTAGGGAATAGGGGTAACGGAAAAGACGCGTTAAAATTGGTTCCGGGAGCATACGTCTTCTGCACAATAGGAGTGACTCCATCAGGCTCAATCGACTTGTTAAAGTCCAGAGAGATGAGTGCCTGGAGTACCACATCAACGACAGAATCAGCAACAACGTTGAGATTATTCGGCGAAGAGCAAACAAAGATCATCCAGTCCCAATCGACCAACCTATAGTGCTAACTAAACACGGCGACAGCCAACAGAACGCAAATGCGAGGTAGCGTGAGTGGTACCGTACTCCGGATCAGACAATGATCCGAAGAGCCAAGATCGACGGACACCTATATCCGTCCGGATTAAAGTTAGCATAAGGTGCAACAGGGAAAGTGCATGATCCTCCACATCTGGAATCCACGTAGGCGAAGTAACCAGTTGTGTTCTGAATATATATTATCTGCCATATGCCAAGGCAAATCATAAAAAAATCATAAACAGATCTTCAAACAGATCCCGCATGATCGGTTAAACGGGAACCAAGCCATCCAGAGTGGTTGGCGTTAAAATCACCGAAGATCACGATCTCTCCAGATGGGACCTGTTGTAGCTCGGAGTCTGCAGCATTTGGACGTAGTCAATAAGTAAGTCTGTGTCGGTAATACTTATATGTAACCTATAAAGGCACCCGTAGACGCGGGGATTTATGTTGCTGTCTACGCGTAGCTATAGGATGGACAGGTCCATACTTTCAAGTTTGCTGAGGCGTTGAAAACAGATGCCCTCTCTCACGTATACGCAAACTCCAGCACGGGGCACAAAGGAGTTTTCTAATGTGTATCCCGGGTAGGAGGGATAACAAGTATCAGCCGTTTAGGACACCTGCGTCTTGGTAAGAAAAAGCAAGGCCGGCTCTGCGTCGGCGTGAGTAAACCACGCTCAGGGAGAGTAAGGTAGCGTTGGCGTGGATGTTTAGCAGGGGATCTCCGTCATTAGAAGTGCTGGTACCCTCCTAGGGTAATATTTATTTAACTCCACTGTCCTGTTTGGGGGGAGGGGGGGTATTGGGCCACTGGCCTTACCAGGTGAAACGCAGAAGTAGACGTCTAAATTACGCTGGTAGTTTATGAGATCGTGTACCACCCCGGTTAGAGCCAGCCCATCACGGCTCTACCACTGTAAACGCCTTTACTCCCCATCCGAACGCTCGCTGCACACCTCGCTGCTCTTAATTTGTGAGCCTACCTTAGTTACATACATGTTATTAAAGTAAAGATAAATGCTTTCTAACATTTTTGTAAACGCATTTTGAAAACAAATAAAATGAAAATAGTTTTAATCAAATCTTGTTTTTGTTTAACTTTTTTAATGAAAAATTGGATTTAAATCAGGTCATCACCTGATTTAAATCCAATTTTTCAGGTGACGAATGATTCGCGTGCTCAAAATGGATGCCTGGGAGGTGGTCGTGGAACCAAGGAACCACTCCTCATCGACGTGGTCATTGGCAAAGTGGTTAAACGCAACCGTCGGAACTTCTCCGCCGCCTGGATAGACTATAGAAAGACATTCGACTCGGTGCCCCATACATGGCTAAAGAGGGTTCTCCAGCTGTACAAGGTTGACAGTACAGTTAGAGACTTCCTCAGGCAGTGTATGGGACAGTGGAGTACAATCCTTTGTCATCTAGGCGAGCGGATGACGAATGCGGAAAGCTGCATAAGGATAAGAAGGGGCATCTTGTAGGATGATTGTTTGAGTCCAGTCTGATTTTGCCTCTCCCTGAACCCCCTCAGTACCTTACTGGAGGACTTACCGGGAGGGGATTTTAGCTTCGGAAGGAAGGGACAAAAGTACCCACCTTTTCTACATGGATGATCTCAAATTATTCGCCTCCTGTCGCTTCCATCTTATGGAATTGCAAAACATCAATTGTGATTTTAGTAATTCTATTAGAATGGAGCTAGGGTCCTCCATGTTGAAAATAGAAAGGTTGCTAACTCTGAGGGCATAGACTTATCTATGCCCATTAACATAAGGACCCGTCCATTAACATAAGGACGGACGTTTTTAACAGTGGTAGAGCCACGTGGCAGCTTTTGCTGTCGCAAGGTGGGCCGGCTCGAACCGGGGTGGTACCACGACCTCACAAAATACCAGCGTGAAGTAGAGGTTTACCTCTGCCTTTCGCTTGGTGAGTGCAGGTGGCCGGAGGCCCTTTTTACCGGAAATGAGGCATTCCATCTTAGTCCTCACGGGTGACAACGCATCTGCATTTTGATTCGCAAACGAGGATAGATGTAGATGTCTATGGGCCGCAGCAACCACTTACCATCAGGTGGACTGTGTGCTCGTTTGCCACCCTTATCCTATAAAAAAACCCTTTCCGAGGCTGAAACATAAGGATACCTGGGTATGTCACAGAACATCGGTATGGATGAAGCTGGTATGACACAGTCAGTTTGCAATGTGTTTTATGCACGCTTGACCAAAGTGCTTAACAGCCTTTTGTCCGGTGTGAATAAGAACACGCATATAACGGTTGGGTCATGCCTGTACTCACGTATACCTTTGGCATACTTAGGTGGACTCAAACCGAACTTAACGCCCTGGATAGAAAAGTCCGCACTATTATGACGTCCCATAGGATGCATCACCTGAGATCGTCGATTATGAGGCTGTACTTGCCGCGGAAACATGATGGGCGTGGCTTTTTAAGAGCGCTTACCATGCATAATCGCGAAGTGTGCAGCCTCCGTAATTATTTTCTGGCGAGAGCGGATGATCCGTTCTATAGGGACGTTATTTCTTGTGATAAAGGACTTACCCCTCCATCCTTAGCCAACGAGCAATGGCAAGACCCGGCAGTGCAAAGCATTTTCAACCGGGAGACCGTATGGAAGGAGAAGGAGCTCTACGGGAGGTTCTACAATGCTCTACATGAGCCTTTCCTAGACACAGTCGCCTCCCTCCACTGGCTACGTTTCGGTGACCTCTTTGGGGAAACCGAGGTTTTTGTATGTGCGATACAGGATCAGGTTATTAAGACCAACAAGTATCGGAAATACATCCTAAAGGATGGCACCGTAGACATCTGTCAAGCTTGTCGCCATCCCGGTGAGTCACTTAGGAATGTTGTCTCCGGTTGTTCGGCGCTTTCTAACTCTGAGTATTTGCACAGACACAACCTAGTAGCCAGGAATCTACACCAGGAGCTCGCTCTGAAATACGGTCTCGTGGATCGGAAACTGCCATATTATAAGTACATGCCGGAAGCCGTGCTCGAAAAACTGAACTGAAAATCAGCGCCATGGAAAAAAAATTCATGGCATTATGCTGAGTGTGCTCCTGTTCCCAGATGACGCCTTGACACATACGAGTATAGGTATTGTATAGTTTGTAATATGTAGTATATTGTAATTTGTATTGTATAGCCAACATTATTTGTAAATTATGTTTTTTTTTATGTTATCTGTGATGGCGTCATTTTTAAGAATAAACCTTTCTTTCTTTCTTTAAAATGACCGCGCCAGGCTCTACTGGGACCGGGCCATCATCACAGACCGGACTATTCTTGCGAATAAGCCTGATATTGTGCTGATGGACCAGGCACAGTCAAGGATATTTTTGGCCAACATTACCATTCCTTATGAAGAGAACCTCGTGAAAGCCGAAACAGATAAGCTGACAAAATATCTGGACCTGGCTCACGAGGTGACCGACATGTGGGGTGGACTGCCGGCCGAAATTATACCTGTAGTCGTCTCTGCGAACGGGTTAATCCCAGTCAGCCTCTCGGGTCATCGGAGGCGACTGGGACTCCGTGACGGACCGCCCCAAGCTCAAATGCAGAAGGCGGTGCTCCTCGATACCACCCGCATCGTCCACCGGTTTCTTTCACTTTCCCCTTAACCCTCGGCCGTTTGGTCTCCCTTGCCGAGGGCTTCCATCTGGTTGGGTTTTTATATATTTATGTATTTTTTATTTATTTATTTAATTGATATTTATGTATGTTTAGCATATTTATTTACAATTATATATTTATATTGCCCAACCGGATGAGAAAACTTTATAGATACCCCATAATAATAATATTATTATTGGTTGACGAAAGTCCTTGCATAGTATATTATTATTGATAAACGTAGGTATTATATTATTGATTAACAAATACAAATAAATGAATTACGCATTGCCGTAGGAATCCGACTAGGAGCGGCGATTTGTCAACCCCATCAGTGTCCCTGTGGTAGCAGCGTCGACAAGTTTGGGCTCCACGGACTTTCATGTAAAAAAAGCGCTGGTAGATTTTCACGACATAGTTCTTTGAACGATGTCATCCGAAGGGCTCTTGTCTCTATAAATGTTCCCTCGGTTTTAGAGCCTTGTGGAATATTTAGAGACGATGGCAGGAGACCCGACGGTATGACATTGGTCCCTTGGGAGAGAGGTAAAGCCCTAGTGTGGGATGCTACTTGCGTAGACACTCTGGCGGTCTCTCATCTCAGGGGTACCTCGTTTAGAGCCGGGGCGGCATCAGAGGCAGCTGAACTGAGTAAGTGGCGCAAATATGAGTCTCTGAGAGATGACTACATATTTGTGCCATTTGCTGTAGAGACTATCGGTCCGTGGGGTCCACGTGCGGTGAAGTTCCTAAAGGAACTCCATCCGCGGCTGGTCGTTGCTGCTGGTGATAAGAGGGCTGGTTCTTTCCTTACTCAAAGGCTAAGTATAGCCATTCAGCGGGGAAACGCAGCCAGTGTTCTTGGCACGATACCGCGGGGAGTAGGACTATATGATATTTAAGTTTCTAGTTTTAGTTTTTTTTTTAATTATAGTTTTTAGTATTGTATATTTTAATAATGATATTATATTATTGATTAACAAATACAAATAAATTTATTAAAAAAAAATAAATGAATTACTAGTGTCAATTAAAATGAAGCGTCATTTGAAATAAAATAATATTTCTTTCATGCCAACATAAGAAAAAGTGCGAGGGAGAAGGATATTATTCCATCTCACTTCCTTATTTCACCATCAAGGCCGTCTACACGATGACACAAGGGGTAGTGATGAAGAAATCTTACATTTTTTGTCGCCTAGCTCCCATCCGCCAAAACCGTACCGTCCGATAAAGAATTTTGTTCCAATAAAAAAAATGTTGATAATAATAAACCGCCTCCTAAGCGTGGCAATTATTGCAACTCCTTCCCAATGGTCAATCTATTGGAGAGGCCCATGTTCAGCAGTGGCATTTTGATGGACTTTATTGAATGAAATAAGCGGCAACTCCATAGGTAATAGAGGTCTAAAACTGTGGTAATAGTATTATTGCTATTCAAACATTTTTTATCTTCTCTTTTTGTCTGAAATAAATGAAATAGTTTGATAACCCAGATATTTTTCTGTTACACAAAATTGTGTTAATAATTTCGCGGTCACCGTTGCTCATATGTACACAATATGTTGCCTTATTAGGAAACTTTCGCAAAATTCTCATCCTGCAACTTCGCCAAACAATACGCGCGAGATAAAAGAAATGTATCTTTGTTTTTCTTTCCATTTAAATATTGTTCATAATCCATCTTAGCCCTCAGAAGTGACACGCGATAGTCTTTTTAACCCCCGAAGAAAACAGAGGGGTGTTATAAGTGTGTATATGTTTTAATGTATGTAATTCATCTAAATAAATAACAATCAATCGTCGCATGTATGAAAGATCATCACTTGAGAACGGCTGGGCCGATGTTGATGAATTTTGTGTGTGTTTGAGTGGATGATTAAGATTCATAATTGTTCTCGTGGTCCAGAAATCACCCATGCGAAGCCGGAGCAGATCACTAGTTTATAATAAAACTAAATTGGAATTATATAATTATTTATGAGTAAAGGTCGCCTTTAGATTAAGTATCAATTAGATCGCTAGAGGACAGGCCTTTTTTACATGGGAAATGCCCACACATACCCGCCTCATGGATTCAAGGACGGGTTATGTCGGATTCACACCGACTACATCACCATGGTGTTCCACCTTATGTGTGTACCACCCGCATATTGGTGGGGCCACGGGAACGCTTCGCACTCATCCGCGGCCCCACCAGTGCCGGCCTTCCCATGGCAGCCTCTCCTTGGAGAAGGACTTCTCATTACCCTTCTCCTTCTCTCAGGTAAGACGCACAAGGAACACAAGGCACGCCTTACTCCACGGGCTCCAAATCTCCACCTGCAAAACGGTATATTCAATTGAGGTGGAAAACATGAAAAATTGTTATGAGACTGAATTAGAATGTCTTAATTCAGAAATTTTATCACTTTAAACCTTATTACAAATTATGTCAAATAAATATAAATCAGCAGGGAATGAGATAAAGAACACATACTGGCCATGGATAATCTAGTAAAGTCATCTAAATATAACGAAGAACATTTTGACTTTTGACTCCTTATTAAAATAATATGACAAGCAGTAATACGTCATTTTCTTTACCTACACTCTATGACAGTACCATAACAAAGCAGATAAGTTTCAAAAATAATTACTATAATGAAAAAAATAACGTTATTGTGTATAGTGATGACATAGGCAAAAACTTGGGAATGTTATTAAAAATAACTGTTTAAAAGGGCAACAGACTGATTTATATGTACTACGTACTAGAGAAGCCATTTTAAACAAAAACTGTGTCCTACTCTATGTCTTCGTGCATGCGCGGGAGTAGTAGTCGCGCATGCGCGAAGACTTTAATTTGATATAAAATAAGATATTAATATAAAATAAATATAAGAATTTAATATAAAATATCTTAATTTCATCTAAATTTATTTTATGGAATTTACAAATTTTCAATTTACGAAATATTAAGTTTGTACGGATTGCAGTACAGTTCAGTTGAACATAGTCAATATTCGGAATGGCTTCTCTAGTACGTAGTACATATAACTCAATGGCAACAAATAAGTAATTACTGCATGCCTGGAGTGTCGTTCGGTGATATTATGAATATAATTTTAACCAGTAAATTTAGCCCAAATAGTATATTAACTATTTTTGTTGGGAGAAGAAGCAATATGAACAAGAATCAATTATTAAAACACATTGAATATCTTAATAAATTAAATGTGGATAAAGTTATCCTGTTTAAATTGCCTTACATAGAGGGGTGGCCTTATGAAAATAAACTAAGATATAATTTAAATTTAATAATGAATAATGTGACATGTAATAATAATTTAAAAAAATACTAATAATGTAAGAATTATAATGATAAATTTTGGTAGTAGTTTTTGACAAGAGATAGGTACTACCTATCAAAGTATAGTTTAAGAATTGTAGCAAATAGGCTGTCTTATTATTTATATTCTAACCCAGCCAAATTTTTGACTACCTTGACACCTGCTTCTATTGAGCAGCAAAATAATTTTACAACTGATTTGGAATCAGTTCCCAGTAATTTAAATTAGATAATAAGACAATAGAGGTAATCCCTAGTAAAGATAACTTAAATAGCTTAGAATACACAAAATAGCTGAATTAACACTACTACTTAAAACTGTATTAACTTTGTACATCAAAATATATAAAGTATGGTAGGCATAGAACTAGAAATTGATTTATTTTTAAATAGTAACAATATACATATTTTATGTTTTACTGAACAGTGGTTGAAAGATTTTAACTCCATATTTAATTCCAGTAATTACCAGGTGGTCAGTTCTTTCAATAGAGATACTAAATTACGTAGTGGCTCCTTAATATTAGCTAATAAATACATATTATGTAAAGAACGTTCAGGTATTGTTAGCCTCTCTGTTGAGGAAACTGTACAAATGACATGTGTTAAGCTAGAGTACCTCATTGTTGTCTGTATGTAGAGACCCCCCATGTTCGAAGTATGATACCTTGGAAAAAAATATGGAAGTTTTAGTTAGTTTGATAAACAGATAAATATCTTGTAGTATGCGGAGACTTAAATATCAATGTCCTAGAAGCTTCCATCGGTATCAAATTTTGCTCATTATGCAAATCATACAATCTTGATAATTTATTCTTTGAAGATACACGTAATGCAGGGTGTAGTTCAACTTGTATTGATAATATTTTTACAGATGTACCAATAAAGAAATTCATAATTCAAAAACTAAGTTCAGATCTTTGTAGACAATTGGTTTCATTGCCATATGTGCACAAAAAAGAAGAAATTGAGAAAATTGTGTTTGTTCAGATTAATGCAAAAACACCTAGAAAGATGTAAAAAAGTAATATGGTAAAAAAACCTTCCATCGCTTTCTTACAAGAGCAATTCAGACTATTTATATGGAGTATTATTTACCCTTATAAGCAATTAATTTAATCTAATTTACGTCTAAAACATTCTCCAGTAACAGTCGCAAGGCATTTAATGAGTGGACGAGAGTAGGAATTCATAAGAACAGACGAAGATTATATGAAATTTACCATGAAATATCATATAATCTTTCCGATACTTTTAGAGAATATGTAAAAAGTTATTTTAAAATTTTTAAAGGTGTCTGCCACAGTCAATTCTATACATATTGGGTACAAAATTAAGACCGCTAAAAATTAAATTAAAATGACGCTGAGAATAATTAATAGCGAAACCGGTAAAAACAAACCTCGTAACACAAACTATCAATGGCAAAGTAATAATAAATTGACTAGATCAAATCAATAAGTCGTAGTAGTGTTTGAGAAATATTTCACTGATATTCCTATCTTGACAACAGAATCATTGAATACTTCTCCATCTGTCGACAAATCATTACTCGAACAGAATGTTAATATACCTGTTTAAAATACTTTTGATTTTAAAAATTATTACCACAAGATATAGTAAAATATTTCCAAACTCTTGATGAAAAGAAAACCGCCGATTTATGGTGGATTTCCGTTACAGTTATTGTGTTCATAATAGTTTTAATTGCACATTATCTTGCTATTATTTTAATAGTAGTATAGAATCTGGTGTGTTTCCTTATTTAATGAAACATAGTAAAGTTTATTTAAATTTATTTGAATATGCTTGTACATTGGATCTCGCTAATATAAGACCTATTTCTGTACTACCAACTTTCAGTAAAACTTTTGAAAAGATAATTTTTAATAAAAATAAATTACTCCGTAAAACTCAATTTGAATTCACAAGGGGTCGCTTCACGATTGACGCAAGTGTTGAACTTATGAAATATATTTTCAATGCCTGGAGAATTCACAAGATGCCTTAGGTATTTTTGTAACCTTTCCAAGGCTTCCAATTGTATTTATCATGAGATATAAATCAGGAAACTACAATATTACGGTGTCAAAATATTGCGTTTAGACTTATTATTTCATACTTAAATAGCAGAACTCAAAAACTCGTTATAAATGGTAAAGGTCTCTCCGGATCAGTAGCATCAATGGGTGTTCCTCGGGGTTCGATTCTTGCACCTATTTAGTTTTTGGTCTATATTAATGACTTACCTTATCTTGTAGGGCACTATCATGATATAGTATTATTTGCTGATGATACCTCCTTAATTTTCAAACTCAAACGACAGCCAATTAATTTTGGCAATATAAGTAATGCTGTAACTAAATAAGTACATTGGTATAACCCGACAATTTTCTCTTAAACGGCAATAAGACAAAATATTTAAAATTTACAATACCTAGTGTTAAACATTCAATTAATAATGTGCACTTAAATGGGAAAGAGTCGAGTCTCGCGGATACCACTGTTTTTCTTGGTATTACTATTGACGGAAAATTTCATATACATAAATTAGCAGGCAGACTTAGTTCTGCAGCATATGCTGTAAGAAAGATTAGAAGTCTCGCCAATATTGAAACGGCTAGATTAGTTTATTTCAGTTACTTTCATAGTGTGGTGTCTTATGGAATTTTGCTATGGGGTAATGCGACTGACATCAGAGCGTTATTTATTTGAAAAAGAAAGCGGCACGGACGATTTATAACATAAATTGTAATGAGTCCTTTAGAGAAAAATTTAGAAATAAACATTTTAAATTTGACAACGCAATATATTTACGAAAATTTAATACGTGTACATAAAAACATAAATAGCTTTGATAAGAATAAAGATGTTCATACTTTAAATAGTACGAACAAACATGAGCTCGTAATTCCAGTAACTAGACTCTACAGATTTAGTAATTCATTTATGGGGCAATGTATACACGCTTTTACAAAATCCCAAATAATGTACAAAATTTGTCAATAAGCAAGTTTAAACGTCTCATAATAAAAAACTTGTTACAAAAATGGTAATATCAAAGAATACATAAATGACAATAACCCCTGGGAATGAGGTGATCGTCAATATGCTGGTTCTATTCAAATTCATTTAAGAATTCTACAAACAAAATTATTGTGAAGTGAATATTTTTAAAAAAGTCCGGTTGGGTTTATTGCTGGTTTTTCTCAGGACAAAGGTATTTTCCGAATCAGTGATAAATAAAAAAATACTTTCAATAAGTATTAGGTAATAATTTATATTGAATAAAAATTATTCTATTCTAAAAGTTAGCAAATGATTTGGCTATTCGTAATTATTGTGCTATTAATTTTATTCATTAAATATAATGTATTATATTATTATTGAATATATAATTCATCTAATATTTTTCATATAAGTAAAAATTAATCGCCACATGTAAGATAGATCATCTTCTGGACCCATGTTGATGAAATATTTTAAGTGTGTTTGAATGAGATGTGTGTTCAATTGGATCCGGTAGGTGGCGCTGTTGTCGAGATCTAGAAATCACCAGTGTGTAGCCGGGTAGGACCGCTAATTTATAATTAAACTATATCAGAATTATATCATAATGATTTATGTGTAAGCACTCATTTTTGGTAAAATATAAATAAGACCGCCACAGGCCTGGTCTAATATGACACCAGCAGATAATTTATATAATAAAGTAAGACGTAACAATATTGTAATCTGTCGTTTTTGTTTTCTTTGGATTAACATATTACTGTAAAATTTTATTATGTTTGTATGCACTTTGCATGCTTAATTGAAACAAATTTATTTATATTTGTATATGTGTAATTAGATGCAAAAGGTTGATAGGCATAGGCTAATATTGACCCAAAACTGACTTAAAAGAAATGGTAGAAGGCAGTGGTAGCTGCAAGGAATCAGGGGGTTGTTTACACATATAACGTGCATTAGTTACACGGATAAATTTGTAGTGCGTGCACTGCTGTATTCCGGTCTAAAGGGTACAGAGAGCCAGTGTTTCAGTGTTCCAGGATGTGAGGCGTTCCATCTTCGTCCGCAGAGGTTACAACGCACCTGTGGGCTTCTTTGTTTGAAGTGGATTTCAGGTCACTTATAATTTTGTAAAATGGTCACGTGGACGTGTTAAGCCAACACATAAAATTACAATTAATTTCATAAGAGCCGGCGTAATCGAAATCGGTTATCCCGCGTTGTATATTTAATGTAACGTATAATTTAAAGGCACATATCTCCCGAGCTACCACGGTATCAGACTGTAGGGACAAAATTCAGCAACTAACTTGTTGTAAATTCCGAGGTGCATTGCAATTAATGTCGTTGCGCAAAACTGCCATTTTTCAATTTAACGCCGTCCCTGGAGCAGAAATATACTAACGAGGTCCCACGACATTTTGCAGTTTCAAGCGAGAGTTGAATTTCATTCAATTTTTAAATCCTTTGCTACACTCTGATATCATTTTAACTTATTTAGTGACGTTTTTGTCCACTCTAGGGATATTTTTATACAACTCCCGATTGTTTAAAACCGGAAATTACATTTTATTGTATAATTTCTAATGTAAGAAGACCCGTTTAAACGTGTAGCAGGAAGGAGATGCTAAAACAATTTTATGAAGAATTGATGCATGTAGGTAAATGGCTACACCACCTCCACCTTTTCCAATCCAATCATTCCTAACAAGTACAAAGCCGGGTAGTGGATATGAAGTATATTTACTTTGACGGTAAAGAAGGCTTCAGCCAACTTTCCGACACTAATATGGCGTGAATATGCTCGGGGGAAAATGAAGCTTCGAGTTCGGTGTAGTGGCTCGGGATACTTTGAGCGTTTATGTGGCATATACTCAGAGAGTTATTAAAAGACTGAAAAATTCCTTTGAGTCGTTGGTGTAAATCGAGCGCGCTATCGTTGAAAGAATCATCGCAAGAGTAAAATGACATGGTAGAAGAATCATTTGCAAAGCTCACACAGACTCAACATCAGACATAATTCATAGACTAAGATAATACATAAATTAAATAATTATTAAAAAAACATTTAAAAAATTTATATATATATATACTAGCTGACCCGGCGAACTTCGTACCACCTAACAGTTGATTCTTTAATTTTTTTTTGTTTTTTTTAAATACTTATTCTGCTATTCGCGACACCGGGTCAGCTAGTAAGATAAAAAAAGAAAAAAGAAAGTTGATAAGTCAACAATTACATTTTGTCAAAAAATAAAAATTATAAAACATTTAAAATTCTTTTAATAGCCACTAAAAATCACAATGAAAATTACAATTTCTGATTTCTTATTATGATACCTACACAAATATTGATATCAATATTTTTATACGATACTAATGTCACTCAATTGTTTTGCCTTCCCGGAACCCCTCCACTAGCATTTAACTTTATAGTATGGTATTAAATTTTAAATTGACTTATAAGTACTATTACGAACCTTTTGTATGGGAATATAGAAAAGTGTCGCTTTTAGACTTTTACAGGCAATTTTTTAAATTTTTCTCTCCGTAAGAAACATCTTCGTACTTCAAGGAATATTATAAAAAAAGAATTAGTGAAATCGGTTCAGCTGCTCTCGAGATTTGCGCTTAGCAACACATTCAGCGATTTTTTTTATATTATTATAGACTGAAATAAATATCTTACCAATTTCCATATTTTTGATAGACGTCTATCTAATAATCTATTGAAATTATTACACTTTTTAAAAAAAATAACAAAAATACTACAAAACTGAACGTTAGGATTTTTTAATAGTTTTAAATATCTAATAATTTAGTCATGTAAGTTATTTATGTTATTTCATTATTAGTAACTGAAGGCAAAATATACTACTTTTTCTATTTGATGATAGATGGCGCTGTTTTGAATACGAAATCAGTGTAGTTTCAAATTATTTTATCACGATTATAACTAAATTTTAAGCTTTATTTACAAATATGGTATTTATCTGATAAACATCCGTTATCCCGCCTACAACTAAGATATAACAGAAAATTAACATCTAAAGGAAATAAAATTCTTAACCTTCCTTTTTTATAGTTCCGTCGTCGGATAAAAAGTAGCCTATAAGTTTCCCCGGGTTACTGACAACCTACATACAAAATTTCATGTAAATCGGTTAAGTAGTTTTTTCGTGAATCCGGAATACACAAACAGACAGACAGAAAGACAGACAGACAGACAAAAATTCTAAAAACCACTAATTTGGCTTCAAAACCCTTTATTTAGTACCCTGGACTTGTTTTTTCAAGAATATATTACAATTACAGACACGACTTTTCTACAGATTTATTATATGTATAGAATAGATATATATATATATATATATATATATATATATATATATATATATATATATATATATATATATATATATATATATATATATATATAATAATATATACTATAAGCTATAAGCTAAAACGTAGTAAACATAAACAACACCATCCCATCAGTTAACCGTTTACAATATCTATAGTGGCAATATCTTTTTGTCTAATGATTTCTTATATTTACGCGAATATTTAAGTAAAACTAGTTTTACGAATTTTATCGCGTATGTTAATTTATTTTATATTCCCGACGTTTCGAGCACTTTACAGCACCCATGGTCTCGAGGGACTAAGGTGTTTGACGTGCCAATGTCATAGTTAACCACGGCTACCTCCAGATTAAAAATCATTAATTTTTGTTCCGATCCATGCAGTATTAACTTATCACGCAGAGAAACTCCGAGCATAACCCTCTCCATAGCTCGCGGAGCCATCTTGAGCTTCCTCATACGGCCAGCAGTGAAGGACCACGTCCCAGACAATCTCATTTTCAAGTTTAGAGGTATAAGTGACGAGAAGATATGTCGTAATTTCCCGAACGCTGCACAGTCGAGTTGAATCCGTCGATTGACCTCTCGGTCGAAGTTGGGCTTACTTCGTCGGACTATTTGTCTCAGGTAAATATACTGGTCAACAACTTCAAACTTAGTGGTCCCAACAACTACCGACATAGGTGTGACATGGACGTTACACATGGTCTTTGTTTTGTCCATGTTCATCTTAAGGCCTATCCGTTAGGAGGCACTATTGAGGTCATTCAGCATAGTGCTTAGGTCCTCCAGCGATTCTGTCTTAAGGTCTATATCGTCGGCAAGTCGAAGGTGAGTGATGTTCTTGCCATTGGTGTTAATACCGTATCATTTCCAGCCCACATCTTTAAAACGTCTTCCAATGCAGCAGTGAAGAATTTCAGGGATATAACGTCACCCTGTCTTACAACTCTCTGCAGTTGGATAGGTTTCGTACTCTGGTTCTGTACTCGGATAGCCATCGTAGCTCTACTGTACAAACACTTCTGCACTTCGATATACCTATCGTCAACTTAGCACCGCTGAAGGGATTGTAGCACCGCTAGAATCAGAGCTTTCTCGTGGTCCACATATGCAAGACAAAGTGGCAGATTGTATTTTTCGGTCTTCTGTACAATTTTCCGAAGAATATGTATGTGGTCTATGGTGCTAAAGCCTTTTGGAAAATTAAATTATGTACCTATATAATTTTAAAAATAATAATTATCATGATGATGAAATAAGAGCCGTGGTAAGGTGGGTCAGGAATTAAGCACACCAATGAAATTGTTAATTATAGATTTTTTGTATATAATGGTACAAATAAATGAATGTATTAAATTGTTCTTTAATGAGCTGATTTACCACGTGCTCGGCGATAAAATAAGAGAAATAAAATAAAAGGAAGTCTTCGAAAAAATACATTTTTGGATGAAATTTGAACTTCACAAACATGCACAAGAGCAGCGCGACAGACTTTTTTCTTATTAAAAAATGTTATTGCTAAAAACTCAATATTGATGTCTTCTAAACTTTTTTGGCATCTTCATTATACAAAGAAGCTAAAATGGTTTATGACTTAGTGTGTTATGAAAAAGAGAGTGTATAAAATACTCGTATCTCTGAATTTAATAGTTAAGAAAATGATAGGACTAGTACAACCATCACGATCCTAAGTCCTTAAATAAATATAATATTAAAAAAAGATGTTTCCAAGTAACAAAAATCACAAGTATAAATGTATTAAACAACTCTAGTTATTTCGCTGGAACAAAATCATATTAATCTAAAGAACTTGATAAATTACGTATAAATCGTTGCGTGACTACTTGGACGTAAAAGTAAATGTCCTTACTAAGATATCATAAAGGAGTATTGTAGTTAATAATAATAAAGACGTCGAAAATAGGCAACGATAAAGAAAACTTGATGAATACTAAAACTACTTTCGTTGAGTTATTCGGGCTTAATCTTTCGCGAAATTCATTCATTCATCCTTATGGGAAACGATGCTACTATATTGTTATAAACGAGAGTACAACGAGCCGAAGTTTCCGACCCCTGATTTATTACGTCGCTTGTTAAAGACATAAAAAATAATCTAATGAGAACATAATAAAGTTTAGGATATTTCTTTTTATGCAATCTAAACAAACCATCGACTATTTCTGATGTCTATCATGTAAACTAATAAACTGTTTAATCGAGTCACAGAAGAGAATATATACGAGTACGTATTACTGCTTATGAGATGAATGACTATTTTTAACGGCTTTCTTTCCATTCATTAAAGGTAGGTACTAAAATTTCCGAAAGTATCCAAATTTTTTTTATAGGATAAGGGTGACAAACGAGCACACAGTCCACCTGATGGTAAGTGGTTGCTGCGGCCCATAGACATATACATCTATCCTCTATTACAAATCCAAATGTAGATGCGTTGTCACCCGTGAGGACTAGGATGGAATGCCTCATTTCCAGTAAAAAGGGCTTCCGGCCACCTACACTCACCAAGCGAAACGCAGAGGTAAACCTTTACTTCACGCTGGTTATTCAGCGATCCGAAAATGTAATCATTAATAGATGAGTGTTGTATCATTTACCCAAAAAGAAATCTAATTGCCAGTAGCAATACTCCTTGGTGGTACGCGTCCTTTTCTAACCAGGAGACCGTGCGAGTAGTACCATCCTCTTACCTATTTCAATTACCCCAGAAGGGGGTTAATGTTTTTCGAGTCTATTTATTTGGTACGCTCTGTAACATAAAAAGTTTGATTGATTTTAACATATGGTGTGTCGTTGAATCATCTTTGTTAAAAATTTCATCTTTTTAGGAAACTTGAAAAACCAACCAAATTTTGATACGTACAACGTGAAAAGTTGTCATTACAATTTTAGCAGGAATGGTAGAAATAACAAGGATAAAGAAGGACAAGTGATTGCAGGACACAGAGTAAATGGGGCTCTTTAGTATATTGTGGGAAGTCAGAATGTTTAAAATAACCGGCCATGTGCGAGTTGGACTCGAGCATGACGGGTTCTGTACCATCATAATACAAGTATCTAATAGGTGAGCGCTTTTAATTTTTAATTAATTGTTATTTTCATTATTTTTTGTTATAGCGGCAACAGAAATACTCATCCTGTGAAAATTTTAACTGTCTACCGATTGCAGATCATGAGATACAGCCAGCTGACAGACAGACGAGCGGACGGACGGCCGGCCAGACGGACTGCGGAGGCTCAGTAAAAGGGATCTATTGTTTACCCTCCGGGTAGCAAACCCTAACAAGGCACTTGAGGGGATTCACAATAATTTGTTAGTCCTTACCTCAATGTATGGTAGTGAAAGTTGCGTGGGTGAGAAACTGTGTGATAAAAATTTGCTTTGCAAGATGATGTTTTGACTAGGCCTACAAATAATTGCTCCAGGTCTGGATATTTTTCCTTGAGCAATTTGTGTTTGTAAACTACCCTTACGATACAGCAGAAAATTCTAGTTTGGGGGTAACGTTTTTTTTTTAATAATAAATAATAACTAGGATTAAAAAAGGAATGCTTCAGTGGTTTGGTCATGTAAAAATAAATAAACGAGGAATAATTAACAAAGCAAATTTATGTTGTAGAAGTGAATAGCAGAGTCGGCAAAAGTCTCCCTGGACGGAAGTTCATCGACCAAATTGGCGATATATTGAAGATAGGCCAAATTAAGGGTAGCCTTAACCAACGAGCATGTATGCCTAGATATACCTACGTAAAGGAAGCGAAAGAGGTTTGAGGTCGTGCCACATGGAAAGCCGTAGTCTCTGCCTGCCCCTCTGGGTGATAGGCGTGAGTGTTTCTTTTTTATTAGACTCAACTAACAGTTTACACAGTACTTCTAAATGTAAATTTTACTGGATGTTTATTAAAACTTTAAAATACAATAATTATCATGCTGCCCTACACCCCGTGGTATCTTGCCAAGAACGCTGGCTGCGTTTCCTCGCTGAATTGCTATACTTAGCATTTGAGCCAGAAAAGAACCGGCCCTCTTATCACCACCAGCAACAGCCAGTCACGGATAGAGTTCCTTTAGGAACTTCACCGCACGCGGAACTCACGGACCGATAGTTTCTACAGAAGATGGCACAAATATGTAGTCATCTCTCAGAGACTCAAATTTGCGCCACTTACTCAGTTCAGCTGCCTCTAATGCCACCCCAGCTCTAAAGTGTCTACGCAAGTAGCATCCTACACTATTTTACCTCTCTACTAAGGGACCTATGTCATAACGTCGGGACTCCTACCACCGTCTCTAAATATTCCAAAACGCTCTAAAACCGATTTATAGAGACAGATCAGCACTTTTCTTACATCAAAGTCCGTGGAGCTTAAACTTGTCGACGCTGATGTGGCTGATTAATAATATATATAAGAAGATAAAATAAATACGGCGATGCGCAAGCTTTCCCCAGATTACTTGATGGTAAAGCATGTAATCAGTGACTAGATTTCTTAGTCGAAACAGCTAGAAGGCGTGCCTGATCTTGGTCACTATGGAAATTATGAAACAAATCTTTCTGAACGCTCTGTACCAACGGAATATAAGACTGTTATTATTGGTTAACTTCCAGTGGAACATTTTACGCTGGGACAGAGCGTTTGTCATGTCTGCCCTGCCTCCGTAGCAAAGCGCAGGTCTACTTTATTATTTAATACTATGTTACACAAGTCACTGACACTATGCACGGAAGCAAGGAAAGCAGGCAATCCAACGCCAGAAATTAAATTAACTACAAAAATATGATATAATAGTGCAACCAACACCGTTGACCGCCAGTTACACTTATATTATTACAATTTATGTTATGTTTTTGTACATTTGTCATTTCAAATTATCTGTGTGATGTAGTAATTTATCAACTATAATGTAAACTATCCAATTTTCCAGTTACCGGTAAATGAACGTTCGCAAATCGCAATATAATCTAATTGGAAGAAGTTACTACAGTAACTACTTCCAATTAGATTATACTACCTTGAATTTAATGTAAAAACTGTAATATGTATTACTTTATTAGGCAAATTGTTAATACAAAAAAACTATAATATTCTAATTTCAAAGAAAGCTGTAGCTCGTGGCCACATACAGCTAATTATAGTCCATTATTTTTAGCATAAGAAAGGGGTCAATCTCGGAAAGTGAGATAATAATCAGCTGAATTTTCGTATATTATATGGCGTTCTAAAAGTTTTCTCAAAAGTCTCATAAAATCTCGTGTCTGCGTCGTAACTTATTCAAGGTCAAAAGCCAATAAAATAGTTTTTTGCGATTATCTCGGTTTCTATTGCTCCAACGTCGTTGTTTATAGTAAAAATTGTAGAGCATAAAATTTGCTACAAATTTATTTGAAATATTTTTATGCGCTCAACCGTTTCTGCGGTAGAGGACGGTGAGCGCACAGCGCTCAGTCATACGTACTGTAATCCTAGGTCAACCGCGAAATCTGTGAATACTACCTTGAAATTTGAATAGTTTGTATTATTTATCAGTTTTTAATTTTCTACATATATTTTATTATGCAGCTTGTAGCTTATAAGCTCTCATTCTGAGGTTGATCGCTAATTTGACTGTACTATTATTCCGAACATTGGTTTCTACACATCATATTGTCATTATGTATTAAATAATCTAAATGTAAATGTCCTAAATTGTAAATTAATTTGTATGCCCACTTTTTCAACTCTATTGCGGTTAGAATTTAGGGACACAGTAAGATAGACAACCAATAGGCGCGAAAACTAAAAATTTTCTTCTGCCATTCAGGGAGGTAAGCAGAGCCTATGTCTCACTCGCTCTCTCGTAATAAATGCAAATTCATGCTTTTTGTTATCCATTATCTGGATTTAATCGATCTAGGCGTGTAAGACGTCTCTCAGCCGACTCTTCTAGGGGTGACTGGAAAAATCTGAACAGTTACAGATGCGAAGGAATGCCTTCAACATAAATTTGCATTGTTAGTGTTTGCTCGTTCGTTCTTTCTTTTTTTTATAGAATAGGGGGAAAACGAGCATGCGGCTCACCTGATGGTAAATGACTACCGCCGCCCATGAACAACCGCAACACCAGGGGAATTGCAGATGCGTTGCCGGCCTTTTAGAAAGGTGTAAGCTCTTTTCTTGAAGGTTCCTAAGTCGTATCGGTCCGGAAAATTCGCTGGTGGGAATTGATTCTACACGGAAGTTGAGCCAGGGAGAAAACTTCTTCTAAATCGCACAGTGGTGGACCGCCAATCATCCAAATGGTATGGATGGTAACGCGAGGTTTGTCGCGATGTGCGATGGTGAAATTGAGCGGCTGGAATTAGTCCGAACAATTCCTCAGAGCACTCCCCGTGATAGATGCTATAAAATACGCAAAGAGATGCAACATATCTACGCAGTGCCAATGTATCGAGCCGATCGGAAAGAACTCGGTCGTCGACGATTCGAACCGCTCTGCGCTGGATGCGGTCAAGTGGAAGGAGCTGGCACTGGGGTGCCCCGGCCCAGAGATGAGAACAGTATTCCATGTGGGGCCGAACTTGCGCTTTGTAAAGTTGCAAGCGATGTGCCGGCATGAAATACTGTCTCGCTCTGCTGAGCACGCCAAGCCTTTTAGAGGCCAATTTGGCCTTTCCTTCCAAGTGACCACGAAACTGAACACTATTCGATATGTCGACGCCAAGGATTCCGATACTGGCTGAGGCAGCAAGGTGAGTGCCTTGAAACTGAGGAGATACGACAAAGGGGTTCTTTTTAGCGGTAAACGCGTAAACTTGTGTCTTCTGGGGATTGAACTGGACTAGATTTAGTCGGCCCCAATCCGAGACTTTGTAAAGCAAAGACTCGACTTCTGACACAAGTATGTCCCGGTATTCGGCGACGTTTTCCCGAGAAAAATTGGCACGGCCGGTATATAAGGCATCACCAGTGCTGTGGTCTGCATAGCAATGAATGACACCAGTTAGCAACATATCATTGATATGCAGGAGAAACAGCGTTGGTGATAGCACGCAGCCTTGTGGAACACCAGCGTTGAAAGGCTAGAAATTAGAGCATGCACCGTCTACTATGACCTTGATGCTCCGATCAGCGAGAAAACTGGTGATCCATTTGTAAAATTTCTCGGGAAGCCCATAGGAAGGAAGCTTCGAAAGAAGCGCTTTGTGCCAGACCCGATCGAAGGCCTTCGCTATGTCCAAACTAACGGCTATTGCCTCCCCCTTGGACTCTACTGCCTCCACCCATCTATGAGTTAAGTAGACTAGAAGATCACCAGCTGATCGACCCCGACGAAACCGTACTGGCGGTCACTAATCAGCTGGTGATCCTCAAGGTATCTCATGAGCTGGCAGTTTATAATGGCTACCATTATTTTGGAGAACAAGGAGGTGATGGCGATAGGCCTGTAGTTGGACGGGTCTGAGCAGTTGCCTTTTTTTAGGGATCGGGTGGACCCAAGCTGTCTTCCATGAATTCGGGACTACGCCTTGGGAGTAGGAGTACCGGAAAAGACGCGTTAAAACCAGTGCCAACTCCGAAGTACACGTCTTCAGCACAATGGGAGGGACTCCATCGGGCCCACTCGACTTGCTGACGTCCAGGGAGAAGAGTGCTTTGCGAACCGAGCGCTGTGTAAATCGCACATCCGGCATGGAGCACTCACATCGCGGGATGGTCGGCGGTGTGTTCCCCCCGTCATCTAGAGTCGAGTTGGACGCAAAAAGAGAGCTTAACAGATCGGCTTACTTCTTTGCGGCATGGGCCAGTGAGTTGTCCTCTCTGTGCAGAGATGGAAGAGATGGCTGACAGAAGTTCCCTTGGACAGCCTTGGCGAGAGACCAGAATGCACGGGTTCCCGAAGGAAGGCAAACTAGCTTCTCGCCAATTCTGCCCATGTGCTCAGACCTTGCCTTGGCAATGACACTTTTGAAGGACCTGGAGGTGGAATTATACTTCTTTTTAAGTGCGCTGGTGTTTACATCCCGAGACGTTGATGCGTCAGCTCAGGCCCGTTAGCATTTCTGCTCATAGCGTGATGCTATTTTACATGAGCGACCAAACAAACCATGGCTGGGATCTGCCTCCGATGGGCACCACAGAGGATGGAATAAAAAGTTCCATACCCTGAAGTACCACATCAGCATCAGAATCGGCAACAACGCTGGGATCTTCTGGCGAGAAGCAAACCCGCCCCCAAGGGAAGGATGCAAAAAAAGACCGCATCCCGTCCCAAACAGCTGACTTATAGTGACCAAACACGGCGGCAAGCTGCAGATCGCAACTGCGATTGGAGCGTGAGTGGCACCGTACTCCGGATCAGACAATGGTCCGAAGAGCCCAGATGGGCATCACCGGAGACCTGATATCCGTCCGGATGAGAGGTCAGCAGAAGGTCCAACAGTGAAGGTACATGGTCTTCCACATGTGGGATCCGCGTAGGCGAAGTAACCAGTTGTGTTAGACCATATGCCAAAGCAAAGTTATAGACAGATCTACCCGCATGATCGGTTAAACGAGAACCAAGCCATTCAGCGTAGTGGGCGTTTCTCTGCGGATGGGACCTGTTGTAGCACGGAGTCTGCAGCCATTTTGACGTGGTCGATGAGTCGGTCTGTGTCGGAATTACCGTTATGGGTCCTATAGAGGCACCCGTAGACGCGGGGATGGTCGTCGCTGTCTACGCGCAACCATAGGATGGACAGGTCCGTACCTTCAAGACTGCCGAGGCATCGAAAACAGATGTTCTCTCTGACGTATACGCAAACTCCAGCCCGGGGCACAAAGGAGTGTTCCAATTTGAACCCCGGGTAGGAGAGATATGAAGTATTAGCCGGAGAGGACACCTGAGTCTCGGTTAAAAAGAGCAAGGCCAGCTTCGCCGTCTCTAGATGGTAATGGACAACGTTAAGGTTGGAATGAAGACTCCTGATGTTGCATAAATTCACGGATAGCGTGACAGGGGTTGCCTTGGTTGTATTGCATCGCTTGCCCCGAGCAGCATTAAACGCGAGCGGAACTTTGCCCCCCCCCCCCCCCCCCCCCCAGAATACGCGGGCAGCCTGAGCACTCACACTCAGGAGTGAAGTAGTTTGGTCGTGGATGCTCAGCGAGGGATTCTCCAGGGGTGCTGGTACCATCCTGGGGTAGTCTTTCATTTAATTCCACTACCATGTTGATGGGGGAGGGGGGGGGGGGGAATAGGGCCTCCGGCCACCTGCACTCACCAAGCGCAACGCAGAGGTAAACCTCTACTTCACGGTGGTATTCTGTGAAGTCGTGGTACCACCCCGGTTCCAGCTGACCCATCCGTGCGACAGCAAAATCTACCGCTTGGCTCTACCACTGTTAAAAATAAAATTTCTACGTGTCCAATAAAGTTTATTAACCGTGGCCACAATATTGACTGGCAAACAACACTTTTCTTTTACCATAACACGAATTCTTATTTCATTACTTAGAATAAGACTTGGGTAGGTAAGGACTTTGGTAAGGTGGGTAGGTGTGAAATAGTCAACAGCTGATTTGATAGCTCCAGTTTATTTATTCAATTAAAAATAATTTAAAATCAAATTTAAGTTAAATTACATTCAAAGCAGTGTGTTTACACATTTTAGATTACATTAATATTATAAACATATGTGTTTATAGAAGATTTAAGAACTTACTTGCATCACCCTACAGCTCAACTTAGCTTACAAGTGAATATCTATAAATACACATTTGAAGTAATTATCCCATAATGGCAAATGTCACTAAGGTTGATCTGATGCAGAAGGAACTTGAAGTTAGCTGGATGCAAAAGATGACAGAGTTTGAAAAACGCTTAAAAGCTGTATTAGTCCCATCCAATCCAACTTTGGTCCAGCTAAGTGAGGAATTTTATGCTTTTAAAGATCTAGTGAGCAACATGTTTAGTCTTCCGCAGCAACAATTTCAAAGGTGTACTAATGTAGTTGATGAAATAGATATGCGACAAAGGCGTAAAGTTGCTTCTTTTTAATGGTATTCCTGAAGAGCCTGGATTAAATGAGGAACAAGAGGTACTTGCACTTATTAATAATAAAATGGGCCTTTCACATATAAGCAAGTCTTCCTTGAAACGCTGCCATCGATTGGGAGCTCCGGGAAGTGATCGGGTAAGATCTGTACTTGTCCATTTTCATGATCACGATACTAATCCGAAGTCTGGAGATCTAAGGCTAAATTAAAGAATACATCATACACGGTATCGGAGTTTCTTACTAAAATACGACAGAGTACATATAAGAAGGCTCGCAGACATTTCGGCATGAAGAATGTTTGGACTCTTGATGGAACCATAAACATTAAACTTCCGGATAGTACCCGCATAAAAATTTTCACTGAGGAAGAGTTTGATATCCTTCTTACTAAATGGCCCCAGCCTAGTTCCACGTCTGACACTGTGCAGCAAGGCCCATTAGAACCCAGTTGTCAGCAAGATGAGGCCAGGCGTAAACAAGTCATCCAGGCCGTTCAAAGTGTGGAAAGCAAGAAGACACGTCGTGTGGTGCCCAAAAAATAATTCCACTGTCGTCGGCAGTTTGTGTATTGTATCTTCGATTCTTAAGTTTTTTTTTTATTTTCTCTTTTTTTGTTGTTTCGTTGTTTGTGGTCATTATCAGTTATCATTAGTTGAAGGTAATTGTATTATTTACGTTAAGCTGATTACACACAAGTTCTACAATAGAGTAGGTATACATAACATATAACATAAACACTCACGCCTGTCACCCAGAGGGGTAGGCAGAGACTACGGACTTCCATTTGGCACGATCCTGACAGACCTCTCTCGCTTCTTCCACATCCATATACCTACGCATACACGCTCGTCGGTTAAAGGTACTCTTGATTTGGCCCATTTTCAATATATCGCCAATTTGGTCGATAAACTTTCGCCTAGGGCGACCCTTCCCGACTCTGCCGTTCACATCTGCAACATAAATTTTCTTTGTCACTCTTTCCTCATTCATTCTTTCTACATGACCAAACCACCGAAGCATTCCTTTCTTAATCCTGGTCACAACATCATCTTGCAAACCACACTCTTCTCTTATTAAACAATTTCTCACTCTGTCATTCAGATTCATCCCTAACATACTCCTTAATGACCGCATTTCTACAGCATTTATTCTACTCTCGTGCTTCTTCTGCCACACCCAACTTTCACTACCATACATTAAAGTAGGCACTAGCACAGCATTGTGAATTGCCATACGTGCCTTTTTGGACACATTCTGACTTTTCACAATAGAGTGTAGAGCCCCATTCACTATATTTCCTGCATTCACTCGTCGTTCTATATCCTTATCATAACTACCATCCCTGCTAAACACACATCCCAAATACACAAACTCATCTACTTGCTCTACCAACTCCCCTTCTATTCTTATTTCACATATCGTTTTACTTTCTTCTCTTTCAAAAACCATAACTTTCGTCTTACTTGCGTTCACTTTCATTCCCTTTTCTTTTAATGTCCTGTTCATTAATGTAACCATCATTTGCAACTCGGCTGCCGACGACGCAAGTATGACTTGATCATCGGCGTACAAAAGGCATTTGACGGTTAACTCACCCATTCTTAACCCGCATTCTTCTACTTTCAAATTTTCCAAACAACTGTCCATAAATAGGTTGAACAGCCACGGGGAAGCCACACAGCCCTGTCTGACACCTTTATGGATGCCAAACCAGTCCGAGTAGGCCCCGTTGATCCTGACACAGGCACTAGAGTCCCTATATAGTGACTTCAATGCCTGTATCAAGCCAGCGCTCAACCCAAATGAGTTCAGTGTTTGCCATAACACATCCCTATCCACTCTGTCATAAGCCTTCTCCAAGTCTATGAACGCACAAAAAACTTTTTGGTTTTTGGCCAAAAACTTCTCCGCGATCATGCGCATGGAAAAGACCTGATCCGTACATCCCATTCCCTTTCTAAATCCCGCTTGCACATCCCAAATTTTTCCATCAGTTTCTTTCATAACTCTTTCAATTAGTACCTTAGCATACAGTTTCCCCACAATGCTAAGAAGGCTGATACCACGGTAGTTTTCACAGTCCTGCTGTGATCCTTTTCCTTTATATATTGGTACTATCACGGCTTTGCACCAGTCTCCCGGTACCCGCTTAAGTTCCCAACATAAATTAAACAAGGTGTACAGCAGGTCTGCTACCACTCCTTCTCCAGCCCTTAGCATTTCGAGAGATACTCTATCATAACCGGCTGCCTTACCTGCTTTCATACTTTTCATTGCTTTCATTATTTCATCTATACTTATATCTCTATCTATTTCCTCTTCTTCCGGAATTTCTAAATCATTTAATTCAAACGTTTCATCACTCATAAACACGCTTTCAAAGTATTCCTTCCATCTCCTTAAACTCAAAACTTCGTTATTCAGAATACGGCCATTCTGGTCTCGTATAGCATTCATTCTAGGCTGTTTTGAATGTCCCCTGGTAGTTCTTACGAGTTTCCAAAACATTTTAATGTTTGCCTGGAAGTTATCCGATATTCTTCTATCATTCTTATCCGTTCTTTCTTGCTTTTTCCTTTCAACTACTTCTTTTACTCTCTTATTTAGGTGTCTAAAGACTGCCTTTTTCTTTTCAATATCACCATTCATACTGCTAGAATTACTAGCCTTGGTTGCTAGTAAATCTAGCCATGCTTTCTTCTTTGCTTCAACTTCCATCCGTACCTCATCATCCCACCATAACGTGTTATTTTTCCTTTCATTCTTTCTCTTACTTACACCACATACTTCGGTAGCTGCATCCACTAAACCTTTCTTGACATTATACCACACAGTCTCCAAGTCTAAATCATTCATACACAATTCAGCCACACCACTTATATTTTCTCTCAATCTACATTTGAACTTCTCTTTCACACCTTCATCTTGTAACCTCTCTGTTCTTATACGCTGTAACGCAGTGGTAGACACAGATGTCCGATGCCTCCAACGTCTGAAAAGACCATTAATTCGGCATAAGACCAGGTAATGATCCGTCCCTACGTTAGAGCCCCGGTAAACCCTTGTATCTACCACCGTGCTCCTCATTCTTTCGTCAACAATTATGAAATCTATCATACTTCTATCATCACCTCTTTCCCATGTATACGTGTGAATCTTCTTATGACGAAAGAAAGTGTTCGTCACAAAAAGACTCTTTTCCACGCATACGGCGAGAAGGCTTTCACCATTCTCATTTATACTTTCATCACCAAACGTTCCCAATATCCTTTCATAACCAAGCCTCCTCACCCCAACCCTTCCATTAAAATCGCCTAATATCACAATATTTTCATTAACCTTGCATTTCATTAGCACCATCCTTACCAACTCCCAAAACTGCTCTCGGATATAAGTGGGCTTAGACATGTCTGGGGCGTAGACCCCTAAAACAAACAACTTCTTTAAGCCCACTTTCATTCGTATCCATAGCAGTCTCGGGCTTACACATTCATACTCTTTCACACAATGACCCATTCTTTCTGAAAGGATGATACCGACTCCCTGGCATGCCCGCTCGGTCTCGTCTACACCAGACCAGTACGCGGAATACATGCCATGTGTAGTGACATCCTTTCCCTTCCGTTTCGTCTCATTTACACATAACACGTCTATTCCTCTATCATGCATCATATCGCATACTTCATCCATCTTATCATTCATTCCTCCACATACATTCAATGTAGCCAGACGGGCTTCCGCAATCCACTTTTCGCCCCTCCGGGGGACAGAACGTGACGGGTGGCGAACCTCGTCGCCGGTTTTCCTCCCGGAGATTCTTCGCACCCCTGCCCCATTAAAGGGGCGCCGGGAACTCGGGGCCATTTCTTTAATTTTGTGCCTCATGGTGCGAAAGTAGGGTGTGGTATTTTTTTCCGCCGCTACCACACGGCGAGGAGCCGAGTCAGTTCTTTCGGCTTTGTCGCTTGTTTAGCACCACCCGGGGGACACGTGTAGGGTGGGCCTAGGATTAGGTGGTCGAAGCCTACGGACGCGAGCGACTCATCCCCCTAGGTATACAATATGCAATAATGTAATAACGTTTATGTCAAATGTCAACAAAAGGTCCAAAATCAACTGAAGATCTGACAGCACAAAGAGTGTTTTTTATTGTAATTGGCTTTATAGGTCTGGGTTCTAGCCCTTCTGAGCCTGAAGTTACAATGTATAATAATTATCACTCATAGTACACTGCTTCACAATAATATTAATCTTGTATGTCGAAACTTAATAATTTTGTATTCCTTTTTGTATTGCACCTACTTCCTGCATTGTTAGCAACTTTTTGCTTTTTTGTGTCACACTGTAAAAATACTTTAAAGTTTTTTTTTTGCAATACTGTTTACAACTCGTTAATTTGTTTTTAAATAATTCTATTAAATTATCTTGTTAATTTAGTCACTAAACTACCTACTTAGATCAATTTTTAAACTTTAGTGGTCTTGTTATCAAGTAGTCTTAGTTTGTGTTGTTTACCTTTTGTTATTATTATTTTGGGGTATCTATAAAGTTTTCTCATCTGGTTAGGCAATATAAATATATAATTGTAAATAAACATGGTAAACGTACAAAAATATCAATAAAATAAAATAAATACATAAAAATACATAAATATATAAAAACCCAACCAGATGGAAGCCCTCGGCAGAGGAGACCAGACGGCCGAGGGTTAGGGGGAAAGAGAAAGAAATCGGCGGACGATGCGGGCGGTATCGAGGAGCACCGCCTTCTGCATTTGAGCTTGGAGCGGTCCGTCACGGAGTCCCAGTCGCCTCAGATGACCCGAGAGGCTGACTGGAATTAACCCATTCGCAGAGACGACTACAGGTATAATTTCGGCCGGCAATCCACCCCACATGTCGGTCACCTCGTGAGCCAGGTCCAGATATTTAGTCAGCTTATATGTTTCGGCTTTCACGAGGTTCTCGTCATAAGGAATGGTAATGTCGACCAAAAATATCCTTGACTGTACCCGGTCCATCAGCACAATATCAGGCTTATTCGCAAGAATAGTCCTGTCTGTAATGATGGCCCGGTCCCAGTAGAGCCTGGCGCGGTCATTTTCGAGCACGGCTTCCGGGAAGTACTTATAATACGGCAGTTTCCGATCCACGAGCCCGTATTTCAGAGCGAGCTCCTGGTGTAGAATCCTGGCTACTAAATTGTGCCTGTGCAAATACTCAGAGTTAGAAAGCGCCGAACAGCCGGAGATGACATGCCTAAGTGACTCACCGGGATGGCGACATGCTCGACAGACGTCAACGGTGCCATCCTTTAGGATGTATCTCCGATAATTGTTGGTCTTAATAACCTGATCCTGTATCGCACAGACAAAACCCTCGGTTTCCCCAAAGAGGTCACCGAAACGTAGCCAGTGGAGGGAGGCGACTGTGTCTACGAAAGGCTCATGTAGAGCCTTGTAGAACCTCCCGTGGAGCTCCTTCTCCTTCCATACGGTCTCTCGGTCGGAAATGCCCTGTACTGCCGGGTCTTGCCATTGCTCGTTGGCTAAGGATAGAGGGGTAAGTCCTTTATCACAGGAAATAACGTCCCTATAGTATGGATCATCCGCTCTCGTCAGAAAGTAATTACGGAGGCTGCACACTTCGCGATTATGCATGGTGAGCGCGCTTAAAAAGCCGCGCCCACCGTGTTTCCGCGGCAAGTACAGCCTCATTACTGACGATCTCGGATGATGCATCCTGTGGGACGTCATTATAGTGCGGACTTTTCTGTCCAGAGCGTTCAGTTCGGTCTGAGTCCACCTGAGTATGCCAAAGGTATACATAAGAACAGGCATGACCCAACCGCTATATGCGTGCGTCTTATTCACACCGGACAAAAGGCTGTTAAGCACTTTGGTCAAGCGTGCATAAAACACATCGCAAACTGACTGTTTCATACCCGCCTCATCTACACCGATGTTCTGTGACATACCCAGGTATCGGTATGTTTCAGCCTCGGAAAGGGTCCTTATGTTGATATTATCTTTGTATATTTTATTCATTATGCTTTTTGCAATCAGTTAACTGTTGGGTGATATATATGAATTGAGTCGTATTTTTATTATTTAGTTTAAGTAATTTATATTCTGTGTTATATAAGTATTATTTAACATATTGTTTTATATTTATCATATACATATTATTATTAATGTCAGCTACGTCGGATGATGAATCTTTTTATTCTGCACATGATTCAGATGTCTCGTTCGAGTCTTGTAATTATACTAATAGCTTGCCCTTCCTCCGTGATGAGCTTATTAATTTACTTACTCCTCGTAAAAAATTTCTAAATGTATGTCATATTAATGCTCAGAGCATACCGGGTCATTACTCTTATTTTGAAGAAGTTTTTTTCTATAGATTGTGTTCATGCAATCTTAGTATCAGAAAGTTGGCTAAAGCCTTCATTAATGTCCAACATGTATCCCTAAAATAACTTTGTTCTTGTGCGTAACGACCGGACTGAAAAAAGAGGTGGAGGTGTCGCCATATATCTAAGAGCAAATATTCCTTATAAAACAATTTTAGCTTCACCATCTCCTTATTCTGGCTCATTGGAGTTTCTGTTTCTGGAAATCGATATCAAAGGTGTAAAGGCAATTCTTGGGGTAGTATACTGTCCACCTGCTATTAACTTTTTCAACGCTTTTGAAAGCGCTCTCTCTATCATTTCATCTGAGTACACGCACTGCATAATAATGGGTGATTTCAATACTGATTTGTTGAGAAATTCTTCTCGTTCTCAAAAATTTCGGTCAGTCATAGAGTCAGTCGATCTCCACATTCTCCCCTTAGAGGCAACTCACCACAACTTTGACACTGATGACTCATGGATTGATCATATTATCACAGCTTCTCCCGATTATGTTATTAAGCACGGACAACTATCGGCTCCTGCTTTTTCACGACATGACCTTACTTATATATCATATAAGCTTGTTTCTCCTAAGCACAATCCCGCAGTACTATATATTCGTAATTTCGCTAACATGGATTCTGATAAACTTAAAAGTGACGCATATCGTATGGACTTAACCCCTGTTTTTAAATCAACTTCTATTGACGATAAAGTGTCCGTGCTTAATAATATAGTTCTTAGTCTGTACAACAATCATGGTCCTAAACATCCAGTAAGAGTAAAGCGTCCACCAGCTCCGTGGATGACTAGGACCGTAAAGGTGGCAATGACCAGGCGAGATCGAGCATTTGTGAAATTTAAGAAGCATCGTACTCAGGAGAGCTGGGATTGCTACAAAATGCTAAGAAACAGATGCAATAAGATGGTACGAAATGCTAAACGCCGTTATATCCGTTATACCCATTTTAGACCAATCTCAGTTTTGCCATACCTATCTAAAGTTGTGAAAGCCTGTGTTCACAAGCAAATCTCTATGTTCATAACCAAACATAACCTGCTGAATAAATATCAGTCAGGCTTTCGCGCAGGTCACAGTACTACCACTGCCTTGATAAAAGTCACAGATGACATTCGAATGGGAATGGATGAGCAGAAGCTTACAGTGGTAGTGCTTGTTGATTTTTCAAATGCTTTTAACACAGTCGACCACGATATCCTTATAGCCTTCCTAGCTAATCTTAGATTCTCAATCCCAGCTTTGGAATGGTTTTCATTCTATCTTCGCGGCCGCCAGCAATCAGTTCGAATAGGACAACAGTCTTCTACATGGGCTGACATTGAAACAGGCGTGCCGCAAGGCGGAATACTTTCTCCTATAATGTTTTCTCTATTTATAAATTCTATTACTTCAGTTCTCAACTGTTCGTACCATCTCTATGCAGATGATCTTCAGCTCTATGTGCAATCTAGTGTTAATGACCTTAACCATAATATTAACAAAATCAACCACAACCTTGATGCCATAAGAGATTGGTCGTACAGACATGGTATTTCGGTTAACCCTTTCAAATGTAAGGTAATGGTTATAGGTAGTAGCAGAATGTTAGCCAAGATTAATAACGATGATCTTTCTCCTGTATTTTACAATGGAACATTGCTGCCATTTTGTAAATCTGTAAAAAATCTTGGCTTACATATAGATCATACCTTAAGCTGGGGAGTTCAATTTTCTGAAATAAGCCGTAAAGTTACTGCCACCTTACGTTCTATTTGCCGTTTCAAAAACTTTCTGCCTTTTAAAACTAAACTTCTACTTGTCCAGACTTTGATATTACCCATTATTGATTATGCGGATGTGTGTTACCCAGATCTATCTCAATATCTTCTCGATAAGTTGGAGCGCCTTCTCAACAATTGCATTAGGTTCATTTTCGGCTTACGTAAGTATGACCATGTTTCTCAGTACCGTACTAAGCTTAAATGGCTTTCTATTCGTCAAAGGCGTAGCTCCCGAATTTTACAAGCACTATATTCAATTTTAAATGACCCAAATTCTCCTTCTTATCTTAAGGATAACTTTCAGTACCAATATTCTACTCATGATAGAGTTCCCCGTTCCCAAAATAGTCTTAAAATTCGTATTCAACCACATAAGAGTGGTTTCTTTAATTCCTCTTTTACTGTGCAGTCCATACTGCTCTGGAATGCCTTGCCTGTTGATATAAAAAAAAACCAGTAACAAATATTATTTTAAAAGACTAGTACGAGAATTCTTTAACAGAAATAATACCATCTGATATATTCGATTTTTGTTTTTCTCCCTCTTTCGCTTTGTAATTGATATTTTGTATAATATGTATTTTATATAATATGCATCATGTTATTTTATTTTTGTGTTGTATTATTTTATATTTAGTTAGAGATTTTGTATATATAAGTGTCCGCTTATATTTACTATTTTTTTTTCTCTATTACAAAGTAGATAATATTAAGTTGTATAATTTAAAAATATTTTATTTATATGCTTTTTGATATAATGTTTATGTTTAGATATAGTGTTTTTACTTATTTTTAATTTATGGAGTGGTTGCACCTACCACAGCTTCTCAAATCATCCAGGGTTGACTGGTAGAGAATGCCACAAGGCATTAAGTCCGCCCTTTATATCCCTTATTATAAGGTAGATGTAAAGAAGAATAAATAAATAAATAAAAAATAACACCTTAAGTAATGTACCACTAAGTAATGTGCCGAAGTTTGTGCGTAAACCTTTATGACCTTCAACGAATACCGTTTGGTGATTCTCAGTAGGTACGCAAGGTACGCAACCATCGTCGACACACTCACAATCTTTACTACGTTGTTCACGAGAGACTTGTGGGTGATAAATCCAACACCACCTTGGGACAGATGGTCCCCGGTGATAGAACAAGTTGCCGAATTCTAGGATTACCGTGTCCTCCTTCTTTCTTCGTTCCTCAGATAGTCCTATAATATCCCAGCGCAACTTATCTATCTCTTCTTCCAGCTCCAGGATCTTCTCGTCAGTCCTTAGGGTGCGTGTGTTATATGTTGCCAGGTAGAGTCTTCTTAGGTGGCAACCGAACCTCTACCAGAGATTCTTAGCACCCCCTGTTCCGCCATTACCATCGTCGCCACCGTAGCCAGGAATAACAGGGCCGCCGTGGACTGGGGGTCGTCTCTTCATAACTTTCATCAGGGGGGAGGGGGTTATTTCCCAAGATTGGCAAGCGGGTTATACATTTTTACTAAGTAATACGTCTTAGTGATCACATTTCTACAACCCTAATTTTATTGTAATGCTTCTTCTGTCATACCTAACTTCCACTAAAATATATTAATGTCGGAGTTAAATCAGAATGTTGAAAATTGAGAATAATATCATACGTGCCCTTTTTTGATGTATTCTTCCTACAATAGAGTAAAGAAGTACTCTGTGTGTATGTATGTTCTTATCATGTCAATCATTCGTGCTAAACTCGCATCCTAAATACACAAACTTATCCATTTGCGAAGGCAACTTTTCTTCTATTCTTTTTCCACATATCGTTTTCCTTTTTTGGATAGCATTAGGAAAATTTATGAGACTGACATGGAGTATCTTAATTCAGAAATTTCTTCACTTCATAATGCACTACAAGTTATGACAAATAAATATAAATTAGCTCAAAATGAAATAAAGGAACATATACTGGCCATGGACGAACTGGTGACACTGTGTAAATATAATGAGGAACGTTTTGAGTCATAAGTAAAACATCAGTGTGAGTGTCAGCGCTCATTACCGGTTACTTCAGGGACAGTATGTGTTAATAATATCGAGAAAAAGAATTCCTCTCCTACTTATAAACTCCATGACAGTTCCAGATAAATAAATAATTTGAATAATTTAAATGTTAGCAAAAATAATATTGTTGTGTACAGTGATGATATAGGTAAAAACTTAGGTTTAGTATTAAATAACTGTCTAAAGGAACACCAAATTACTAATTATTGTATGCCTGGAGCAACATTTAGTCAAATAATAAATAAAATTCTAATAAGCTGCCATAGTTCTAATAGTATATTGATACTTCTTATTGGGAGAAGGGGCAATGTGAATAAAAACAATTATTGGATTATATTGAAATTCTAAATAATTTAAATGTTCACAAGATTGTTTTGTTTACATTGCCTTACTTATGGGGTTTGCCACAAGAAAATAAATTAAGACATGACTTAAATATCCAAATGACTAATTTAATATGCAATAATAAAGTAAAACTGACATATAATTGTAATAATTATAAATTTCATTTATTTGATTTCAATAATTTAATTAAGAAGTTTTTGACAAGAGATAGGTATTACCTATCAAAGTATAGTTTAAGGTTGGTAGCAAATACGCTATCTTATTATTTATATTTTAACTCAGCCAATGATTACCTATGGCTAATGGCTACCTTGATACCTGCTTCTTTTGAGCAACAAAATAATTTTACATTTGATTTGGAACCAGTTCCAAGTAATTTAAATTAGATAATAAGACAATAGAGGTAATCTCTAACAAAGATAATTTAAATAGCTTAGACTACAACTTACCAATACATAATTATGTAATTTCACAAAATAACAATAATAAAAACTGTATCAACCTGGTGCACCAAAATGTACAAGGTATGTTAGGCAAAGAATTAGAAATTGAATTATTTTTAAATAATAACCGTATACATATTTTATGTATTACTGAACATTGGTTGAAAGATTACAACTCCATATTTAATTTCAGTAATCACCAGGTGGTTAGTTCGTTCAATAGAGATACTAAGTTACGTGGTGGCTCCTTAATATTTGCCAATAAATCCTTATCATGTAAAGAACGTAAAGACATTGTGAGCCTCTCTGTTGAGCGTACTGTAGAAATGGCAAACATTGAGCTTGAGCACCTTATTGTTGTCAGTGTTTACAGACCCCCATGTTCAAATTATGATACCTTTGAAAAGGTTATGGAAGAAGTTTTAGTTAAGCTTAATAAACAGAATAAATCTCTTGTAGTGTGTGGAGACTTTAATATCAATCTCCTGGAAACTTCTTCCATCAGTATTAAATTTTGCTCTTTGTTCAAATCCTATAATCTTGACGTGCATATATGAAGAAGATAATGAATCTGAAAGAAGCGAAAGAGGTATGTAAGAATCGTGACACTTGGCGATCTGTTCTCTCTGGCTACCCCGTCAGGGATTGTGCGTGAAGATAAGTAGTAAGTTATAATCTTGATAATTTATTCTTTGAAGCTACACGTATTGCAGGGTGTAGTGCAACTTGTAATGATACTATTTTTACAGGTGTTGTACCAATCAAGAAGTCAATAATTCAAAAACTTAGTTCAGATCACTGTGGACAACTGGTTTCATTACCTTATATGCACAAAAAACAGGTAATTGAGAAAAGTGTGTTTGTTCCTATTAATACAAAACGCCTGGAGAGATTTAGAAGTAATATGGTAAAAAACCTTCCATCGCTTTCTTATAAGAACAATGCAGACTATTTATATGGACAATTATTTACCCTTATAAGCAATGAATTTAAAAAAACATTTACTTCTAAAACATTCTCCAGAAACAGTCGCAAGGCATTTAATGAGGGGGCGACAGTAGGAATTCATAAAAGCAGACGAAGGTTATATGACCTTTACCATGAAAGATCATATAATCTTTCCAATGCTTTTAAAAATATGTTAAAAATTACTCTAAAATGTTTAAAAGACTTTGCTCCACAGCCAAATCGTTACATATTAGCAACAAAATTAAGACGGCTAAGAATAAAATTAAAATGACGTGGAGTATAATTAATAATGAAACCGGTAAAGACAAACCTCGTAACTCAAACTATCAATTAAAAATTAACAATGAATTGACTAAATCAAATCAAGAAGTCGCAGCGGTGTTTGAGAAATATTTCACTGATATTCCTATCTTGACAACCGAGTCATTGAATACTTCTCCAACTGTCGCCGAGTCATTACTCAAACAGAATGTTAACACCTGTTTAAAAGAATTTAGATTTGAAAAAATATTATCGCAAGATGTTGTAAAATATTTCAAAACCATTGATGTAAAGAAGACTGCAGATTTGTGGAGGATTTCCGTTACAGTTATTGCGTCCATAATAGATTTAATTGCACCTCATCTTGCTATTATTTTTAATACTTGTATCGATTCTGGTGTGTTTCCTGATTTAATGAAGTATAGTAAAGTAATAACTTTATTTAAATCTGGTAGTACATTGGACCCCGCTAATTTTAGACCTATTTCTGTACTACCAACTCTCAGTAAAATTTTTGAAAAAATAATTTTGGATCAATTGTTAACTTTTTTTAATACAAATAAATTACTTCATAAAAACCAATTTGGTTTTACAAGGGGTCGCTCGACGTCGGACGCCGGTGTTGAGCTTATGAAATATATTTTTAATGCCTGGGAGAATTCACAAGATGCCTTAGGTATTTTCTGTGATCTTTCCAAGGCTTTCGATTGTGTTCATCATGAGACATTAATCAGGAAACTACACCATTACGGTGTAAAAAATTTAGCGCTTAGACTTATTACTTCATATTTAAGTAACAGAATTCAAAAAGTAGTGATTAATGGTAAAGGTTCCTCCGGATCGGTAGTATCAATGGGCGTTCCTCAGGGCTCGATTCTTGGCCCATTCCTGTTTTAATCTATATTAATGACTTACCTTATCTTGTAGGGGACAATCACGAAATAGTATTATTTGCTGACGATACCTCTTTGATTTTCAAACTCAAACGACAGTTAATTAGTTATGACGATGTAAATAATGCTCTATCGAAATTGGTACATTGGTTTAACGCCAACAATATGCTCTTAAACGGCAATAAGACAAAGTGTATTAAATTTACAATACCTAATTTAAAACATTCGAATACCAATGTGCTGTTAAATGGGGAGGAGTTGAGTTTTGTGGATACCACTGTTTTTCTTGGTATTACTATTGACGCGAAACTTCAATGGGGCCCCCATATATCTAAATTAGCAAGCAGACTTAGTTCTGCAGCATATGCTGTAAGAAAAATTAGAAGTCTTACAGATGTTGAGACAGCTAGATTAGTGTATTTTAGTTACTTTCATAGCGTAATGTCTTATGGAATTTAGCTATGGGGTAATGCGGCTGATATTGAATCTATATTTGTTTTGCAAAAGAGAGCCGTACGGGCGATTTATAACCGAAATTGTAAAGAGTCCCTAAGAGAAAACTTTAAAGAAATAAACATATTAACTTTGGCATCTCAATATATTTATGAGAGTGTAATGTATGTGCATAAAAACATAAATAGCTTTAATAAGAATAAGGATGTGCATACTTTAAATACTAGGAACAAACATAAGCTTGTAATGCCAGTTACTAGACTCCACAGAATCAGTAATTCATTTATGGGGCAATGTATACGCTTTTACAACAAAATCCCAGAACATATTCAAAGTTTGTCAATAAACAAGTTTAAAAGTTTTATTAAAGAAAAACTGTACAAAAAGGGTTATTATAATATCAAGGAATATATGAATGAAAATAACCCCTGGGAATAGAGTGATCGCCACCATGCTGGTTCTATGAAAAATCATTTAAAAATTGTATAAACAAAATTATTGTTAAGTGAAATTATGTATAAAAAAAGTCCCGCTGGGTTTCTTGCTGGTTCTTCCCAGGACTGAGGTATTTTCCGAACCAGTGGTAAATAAAAAATGACTTTCAATAAGTATTATGTAATAATCAATATTGAATAAAAAATTATTCTATTCTAAAAATAATTATTCTATTCTATTCTATTCTTTCTTTAATTAAAAAAAATCGTCACTTCCATCTTACTTGCATTCACTTTCATACTCCATTTTAATGATACATTCATTTATATAACGCAACGAAAATATGATTTGATCCTCTTTATATGTACATTTTTGTACAGGCATTTGAAGTCTTACTCACCCATTTAAATTGACATTTAAAGTATTCCAATAACAGTCCATATACAGATTGAACAGTTACGGCAAAACTGCATATACACATTCATGGGTTACTTCTTTATATTTGCCATACTATGTCCAAGTGGGACCCGTTCAACCTGACAAAGACTAAAGTTCCCAAAATAATATTATACCTATGTATATCAGCCCAATGCTCAACCCTAACTTGGCCCACCTTTTCCATATATTGCGCGTAACTCTATCTGGGTTTTGGCCAAAAATTCCTCTTTGATCATAAGCGTAAAAAAGACCTGATGATATTTTTAAAACCAGATCGGACATTCCAATTTTTTTTCATTTGTTTCTTAAATGCCTCTTTCAATCCATACAGCATCAATCCTTAGCATACAGTTTCAAGCAATGCTAAGCAGGCTGATATCGTAGTAGTTTTAACAGTCCTGCTGAATGAAAAAAGTAAATGGAAAATTACAAATCCACATAGAGGTAGGATAATTTTACGGTCGACTTTGTTTCGGTTAGGTTGATAAATTTTATCTTTTGGAAACAATTGGGAGCACTACGTAACCTTCTTAAATAAAAGTAAAAAGTTCTTCGACAGTAACAATAATATAAAGGTTAAGATGTCGTAGAATATGAACTAACTCGTTTCCTAGCTTACCTACAATGCAATTTTTAATACTATCACTTAACTACATATAACATACGGCAATTAATATTAATATATACATCTATACATACAAATAAATAAAATGGAAATGTCTGTTTGTAATGTCAAAATAACAGCTTTTTAATGAATGCATATGAAAGTATATACGGTCGTTATAACAAAAACATCATTTTTTTTAGAATTTATCTGTCGGTCTGTTTATTCCGGCTAATCTCCGAAATGGCTGGACCGATTTTGACGGGATTTTCACTGACAAATAGCTGATGTTATAAGGAGTAACTTAGGCTAGTTTTATTTTAGAAAAATAATTCGGGTTCTGCGCAAAAAAATGAAAACACATGTAATCCAATCGTAATAAATTATAACACGGGGGCGAAGTCGCGGGGAACAGCTAGTATGCAATATATTTATGCTGAGCTGGTGTTTTCATACTGCTGCTGAATATATTTTTTAAATATGTTGTTAAGTATTTTTTTATTCGGTTGTAAAAATAATGTTTTGTAAAATAAGTTGCAGAAATGAATATTGTTCTTTCTTCATTCTTTCTTTTGTGTTTCAAATAAATGGTGGTAGAATACGCGCCGAAGGTTTACCGAGTTATATTCGCGTTATAGTAGTTGAATGGTCTTGCAGTACAGCAGGTTTAACTAAATTGACTTTCTAAAAAAAACAAGTGAGCTATGCACTAGTCGCATATGATGTGTGAAAAATGACATCTCACCTTGGTACTAATAAGCAACATTAACATAACAATCGATTACCACCAGCGATTATTCCGGACCGATGCGACTTAAGGACCATCAAGAAAAGTGCCTACTCATTTTTAAAAGGCCGGCAACGCATCTGCAATTACCCTGGTGTTGCGGTTGTTCATGGGCGGCGGTAGTCACTTACCATCAGGTGAGCCGCATGCTCGTTTGCCCCCTCTCCCATAAAAAAAAAACATCAAAATGATAAATACGTATAGCCAAAAAACCGGCAAGCGTATTTCAGAATAATATGATTACAGGGTATAGAACAAAAACTGTGTAAAAAGGGTTTTATAATATAAATTCATTAATAAATGTTTGACAATAACCCCTGGGAATGAAGTGATCACGTCAAAAATGTTTCTTAAATTAGGTATGAAGTAGTTTGTAGTACTTTGTAAATCCTGTATTTTTATTGTGTATCACTTTACTTTGAAAAAATAGTCCCGCTGTGGTTCTTGCTGGTTCTTTCCAGGATCGCTACCGTTTCTGTTACAGTCTATTAAAGTCCACTACTGAACACAGGGCTCTCACATAGATTGACTCATTGGGGGGATGGGGGATTATTTGCCATAGTTGCCATAGTTGCCACGCTTGGTAAACAGGTTGGCAACCGCAGTGTTTTATTTTAGTCGTTATTAAGAAAGTCTCATGCCCATCTCCCGATTTGTTTACCTATGTCGCCTCTTACGGCACCCACGAGATGATATTTATTTTATAGGATAAGGTGACAAACGAGCACACAGTCCACTTGATAGTAAGTGGTTGACCCATAGATATCCACATCTATGCTTAATAAAGAATCAAAATGCAGATGCGTTATCACCCGTGAGGACTAAGATGGAATGCCTCATTTCCAGCAAAAAGGGTCTCCAGTTCTCTACACTCACCACACGAAAATGAAGCGTTAAGCTGCTATTTTACGCTGGTATTCTGTGAGAGCGTGGTCCTTCCCCAGTCGAGTCGACCCATTCGTGCTACAACTGCACTACTAATATAGCTACAGCATGGCTCTACCACGTAAGAATGATGTAGTGGATGTTCTTACACCGCCACTACACTTTTCAGGACATAGGTTTTTTTTCGAACTAGTGGTAAAAATAAAAAAATAGTGAATAAGAATTCCTTGTTATCTATCTATTATATAAACATTAATTTTGTTTGTTCGTATATTCTGCGCTACCATACCGCTCATCAGATTGCGGTAAAACTTTGTCAACTTAATGCTTGCACTTGCGCAAAGGTTTATAGGTATAGTACAATTAACTTACAGTAGGTGGCGCGCATATCACAACAACAAATCTATTTTAAAGTTATATGTCAATCAATTTCAATGAATGTATTAGCATATCTAATTAAACTATATAAGTCTTCCAAATTTAAAACGATATTATTCCAAATTTATAACTATTTCTTTTGCGACAGCAAGGCGCCGTGTACCTACTAGTTAGTTGAAGTTAAAGTTACAACCTATATACGTCCCACTGCTGGGCACAAGCCTCCCCTCATTTCTGGGAGGGTTTTAGGTCAAGGAAATATCCGCCGCGCTGCCCCAATGCGTGTTGGCGAACTTCACACGTCTTCGATTTTTTTTTCTACTACTAACTAGTATTGAGAAAAATAATTGTTCTATTCCTACATTTGCGCACCGCAACGTTAACTACTTTCGTTGTAACTGTCAAAGTCTAAGTCTTATGAACATTACAACATAAATAGTATTCGTTGTGTTTTGATTAAACGCAGCGAGATTAATCTTAAAACGTAAGACAAACTAAGTAGATTCAAATAAATGATGTTTTGGGTAGAGCCGGTCGCTTATCTACCGCGCTCATGAGTTGCTAGTAGCCTCTATTAGTTTCGGTCTTACTTTTGTCTCAAATCTATCCACTTTATTTAGGTGCACTTTAAAAAGAAATTTTCAAATAGTTATTTTATGGTCAAGATTTTTTCATTATTATCATCATTACAGCCTAGTACTTCACAAGTACACGGATGAACAACCACAAACCACAAATATAGATTCATGAGTCACCAGCATCCATTAACTTTTAAATGTTTTATAAGGTTGTTTGTTACTTCAAAAGTAGGGGGCCGCGATGAGAGATCAGTAGAAGATCAGTGAGGGAAATATAATCGATAATAATATTATATTTCCCTCACTGATCTTCATAATCCTCCATATAAATTTCCCCACATAATCGTTTGCACAAAAATCGATCAATTTAGCGTAGTGGGTGTTGAAATTGCCGAAGAATACTACTAAACCGTTGAAGAATACAGAAAATAGAGAATCTATAGATATTTGGACGTGGTTGATGAGTCGGTTTGTCTCGGCATTTCCGCTGTGGGACTTCATTTAGGCACTCGTTGACACGGGGACAGTCGTCACTGTCTACATGTAGCCAAAGGATATGTACATTGTACACGTCCCTGTCTATTACAAGGTTGCCGAAGCGTCGAGAATAGATATCCTCTTCGACCTATACACAAACTCTGGAATTGAGTGTTCAAATTTGTAACCTAGATAAGATAAATAAGATGTGTCATAAAGAGAATACAACTGCATCTTGGTAAGAAAGATCAGCACGAGTCAGCATCATTGTGTTTGTTATTAGACGTCAAAAAGGTTTGAATGAAGTCCCCCTATGTTGCCGTAATTTACGGCGAGCATAGGGGCATCTCCCATGCTCGCCGTGAATTTCTCTTAGTCAGTTTACTGCGTTTACCTCTACGTGTGCGTATAGAGTGATAGCCCCAAAACTTCCGAAGCAACGTGTGTATACAAGCTCAGGAAGAGTGAGATAGCTTGGGCGTGGATGTTCAGTGCGGGATTCTCCAGGTTTAGTACTGGCCTCCTGATGGAGATTTTTATTTAAAACTGCTTACTCGAGTATGTTTTTTATTACCTACTTCCTACACTCACCAAGCGAAATGAAAAGGTATTAATACTTCTACTTCACGCTGGTATTCTGCGAGGCCGTGTCGATCCATCGACCACCCCGATCGAGTTGGTCCATTTTCTCCTATGTAGTTCTACCATGTTATATGGCATTTTTAAGAAATAAAGTATTTTGATGACATGTGATGTCCACCAATACGCTTTGAAGCAAGCAGCGCGGCGAACTTAGACCATTCGCTCCATAACGCTATCACAAATGAGAAGACGCCTGTGCCCAGCAGTGGCATATATATATATATATATATATATATATATATATATATATATATATATATATATATATATAACTTTTTGATTTCATATTTATAGAAAAAATAAATAAATCTGAAACGTTACCTCCACACCAGAATTTCCTTCTGTATCGTGGAGGCAGTTTATATAAATAAATTGCACGAAGACAAACACCCAGACCCGAAACAATTACTTGTAGGCCATACAAATATTTGTTCCGCGCGGCATTCGAATCCGCGACCCTCAGCGCTGCAACGCAATTCTAAGCCACTGCACAATGGAACCGACAAATATCAGTATCATTTCTTCTGATATGGTAATATTTGCAAATATTTATATCATAGCATTACAGAGTGATTCGATATTCAACAAGTGCCTCGCAATTTTCTACAGTCGGGTGGGTAGCCTTCGTCACTGTTATTGCCTATTTTGATTATTACTCTTATATGGAAAATAAAACGGGACGTTCAGTGTTAAGCGAAAGCCTGTTTACAAATCTACAATATCCATAGTCTGCCAAATTGCGTCATATATGTTTTGTTATCTGCTTTGCTCTTACAGCTGAGTTTTGATTTTACTAGTTTCTTTTTTGATTTACTATCAATCTACGTCTTCGATCGTTCGTGTTTGTGAATTTTTTGGTGTTTTTCAGATTATAGAATAGTTTTTCCGGACAAATAGCACTTAGGAACGTACAAGAAAAGAGCGTACTCCTTTTTTCCTCTCGTGTTACGGATGTTAATGGCCGGTGGTAGTTACAATCAAGTAAGCCTGATGCTTATTATTTTCTGCAATTGCTGAAGTCAAAACTTTTACCGAAAATTAAACAATTACATTTGTTAAAAATTAAGTGAAATGTTAATAAAAATATTACAAATTTTCAAAATTAAAACAGACTGTGCACTGCCCGGGAATCGAACCCGGGTCGCAAGAATGGGAATCTTGCATGATACCACTACACCAGCAGTGCTTGGCGACTTACACTCAATTTAAGTATTTTGATTTAAATAAAATAAATATTTATTGATCTACTAAAGCTATAAATGATCTTGAAACATGGTTGGAACCTTCTTTCAAGTGTAAAATCACCTGTGCCAGCAGATCCCGCTACTCCAAAGCCATAATACAGATAGTGATCCGTAAGATATGCATTGTAAAAGTGTCTTTGTTTATTCATAGTTTAATTTTTTAACCATTTTATCAAAAACTGTTTACAATTATATCTATTCATTTTATATATAGAGAGAATTTTGTTCATTTTATTGTATTTAAAATAAATATATATACATCCAAGTATATTAGGTATTTAGACCACAAAAATACGCAGTCGTTAAAATATTATAAAAAAAATACCTTATACGCCCCACAGCTGGATTGCATAAAAGTTCGCCTTGCTGCCTTAATGCTAGTTGCAATGAGTTTCTTTTAGTTTCTTAGACATACATTCCTTCAAGATGGTTTAACTTAATATTAAAACTAACAATTTCGTTGGTGCAGACAAGGATTAAACACAGTTTGCTCACAGTGCGCATTTATTTTCTACCGACTTCAAAAAGGAGCCGGTACTCCATTCGACTGTTTTTTTTAATTTATTTAATTTTATTTATTTAGACTTACCAACTAAGTACATATTAAAACATTTCGGCTAAATTTTATTATAACATTAGGTATATATATGTACTTAAATTATAGGTGAGTACAACACTTTAACATTAACGCAATTATTTTATTTAAAACAATACTAAAAATTGATGTGTGTGATTTAAGTTTTGTTAGAAGAAAAGACATTTTTTTAAAGTAAACCTATAGAATAAAGTTTTATTAAGTATGGTTTTTTTATGTGTGTTACCTCATAAATTTTTACTAGTTGAATCGATTTCGATGATTCTTTTTTATTTGAAAGCAGGTGCTTCACATGTAGTCCCATATAAATTTGTTCAAGGTTTGGATAAGTTTGAGTTATTCTTAATAATTTATATTGATGTCGGTTGTACAAAATTTTAAATTTTAAATTACTCGTATTTGTTTAAAACTTACACACATGATATATAGGCGGAATTAACATTTGAGGCATTCCCTGCCCTGAAGTGATGTAAGAAATTAAAATTAGCCATAAGAATACAAAAGTAAAATAAATATACATTTTGTAAGCGTATATACATAGAGCACATACGTATCTCATGTATTCCTTATGTATTCTTTATAATACGTAGGCTGAAAAGTTCGTATCGATTTATAGAAAAACACATTTGTTTGGCAAAATTCGATTTTATTATTCAACATACTTTCAGACTTTGAGGGACATACATCGATTATAGCGATCTTTCAACTTTTTAATATCATTTTTGTAGTACGATTTGTGTTTAGCCTCCAAAAAGGCCTCTGTTTCGGCGATTACTTTCTCATCGGCTTTAAATTTCTTTCCAGTGAGCATTCTCAGTCGCTGGAGGCCAAATATGGAGAATACGGTGGAAGCGGAAGCAATTCGAAGCCCAATTCATGCAATTTTGCCATCGTTTTCATCGATTTGTGACACGGTACATTGTCTTGATGGAACAACACTTTCTTCTTCAAATGGGGCCGTTTTTTCGCAATTTCGTCCTTCAACGCTCCAATAACACTATAGTCGCAGTCGCTGTTGATAGTTTTCCCTTTCCAAGATATTCGATGAAATTATTCCATGTGCATCCCAAAATACGTACGCCATAACCTTACCGGCCGACTGTTGAGTTTTTCCACGCTTTGGATTCGGTTCATCGCGTGCAGTCGACTCAGATGACTGCCGACTGGACTCCGGAGTGTAGTGGTGGATCCATGTTTCATTAATTGTCACATATCGACGCAAAAATTCACTTCTATTGCGATTGACACGTTCTTGTTTTAGGTCGATTGTGAGCTTGCGCGGCACCCACTTTGCACATAGGTTTCGCATACCCAAATATTCATGAACGATATGTCCAACACGTCCTTTTGATGTCTTTAGAGTGTCAGCTATACAAATCAACCTCAATTTACGATTTTCCAAAATCATTGTGGGAATTTTTTTTGATGTTTTCATCCGTAACAGCCTCTTTCGGACGTCCACTGCGTTCATCGTTTTCGGGGCTCATATGGCCTGTACGGAATTCAGCAAACCATTTAGGAATGGTTGCTTTGCCCGACGCAGAGTCCGGAAAATACTCATCAAGCCACTTTTTGGTATCAGCAGCACTTTTTTTCATCAAAAATAATGTTTCATTAACACACGAAATTCCTTCTTAACCATTTTTTTTTCAAAATAACAAAAGTTGCTTCACTCTAAATGCTGTATCTCACAAACTAATAATCAGACAGCTGTCAAACTTATACACGTTTCTTTAGAAGGTTGGTACTAATTAAAATAATATGGATTTTATTCTAGTGGCGCCATCTCATAGAAACGATACGAACATCATCCCACCTTTATAACAAAACATAAAACAAACGTAAAAAAGTATACATACTTGGTGGCGCTTAGGTTATCACGTTAAATAGCACAGCAGTTAATACAAGTTGATATATGTCTGTTAAAATAATAAAATAAACAATAATAAAAGGAAATAAAAAAATCATTTTTCAAACAAAATAAATAGCGTAAAAAATTGACAAGAAATAAATCATCCTTGGTAATATTAGTTTACTGACCTATAAAAGTGGCAAAAACGCTCAGTGCTCACGCAACATCGATATAGATAATTATAATACCTACACTTGACCATACATAGGTACGCGTAGGGCGATGTTAATCCGATGTTATCAGGGTAAGGCTCAAATTTTTTGCGCAGTCGCACAATGGAAATTAAAACGGAATGTGTCAAAAAGAAAAAAACGTTGTACAGCGGAACTTGTAAAGTGTAGTGCACATGGATTGTAAAATATTTTCGTACATTAACTGTGTTTTAATTTGATTTATAAATCAATAATAATAATTAAGTATACTTACGACACTATTAACGGGTAACGGCTCCATATAATATACCCCTCGAAATAGTGAGGGAGATCAATTACATAGTCTTAGCTCATTAAGATTGCATAGTGTGAGATGGCGGACCTGATCCTGTGATCCGGGTATACCCTGGACGAAAGTACTTAATTACCTACATAATTATTCGGGTATACTATTAAATAAAACTAATATAATATGCAAAATTCAAAAATATTTATTAAAAAAATAGTCTAGACGAGATGATACAAGGTGTCAATAACAGTATCGAAAAATGTAAATATATTGAGAGTTGTATACTCTTACATATTTCGTCACAATCTTCAGTTAAACTGTACTCTCCTGATTTGTCATCATCATCATCATTACAGCCTTTCATAAGTCTACTGCTGAACATAGGCCTCCCCCAAGGAATGCCACAAAGCACGGTCCTGCGCCACCTGCATCCATCGACTTCCTGCATGCCTTACCAGGTCGTCACTCCATCTTGTGGGGGGTCGCCCTACACTTCGCCTACCGGTACGAGGCTGCCACTCGAGAACATTTCTTCCCCATCGGTTGTCGGTTTTTCGAGCTATATGGCCGGCCCACTGCCACTTCAGCTTATTAATGCGTTGGGCTATGTCGGTTACTCTAGTTCTACTGTGGATATCCCCATTTCTAAATTTATCACGCAGAGAAACTCCGAACATAGCCCTCTCCATAGCTCGCTGAGCGACCTTGAGCTTTCTCATATGGCCAGCTGTGAAGGACCAAGTCTCAGTTCCGTAAGTCATGACTGGCAACACGCACTGGTTGTACAATTTCGTTTTAAGGTTTTGAGGTATGTCTGACGAGAAGATGTGTCGTAGCTTCCCGAACGCTGCCCAGCCGAGTTGAATCCGTCGATTGACCTCTCGGTCGAAGTTGGACTTACCTAGTCGGACTATTTGTCCCAGGTAAACATACTCGTTAACAACTTTGAGCTTAATGCTCCCAACAACTACCGGCATAGGTGTGACATGGACATTAAACATAATCTTTGTTTTGTCCATGTTCATCTTTAGACCTATCCGTTGGGAGACACTATTGAGGTCATTGAGCATAGTGCTTAGGTCCTCCAGCGATTCTGCCATAAGGACTATATCGTCGGCAAATCGAAGGTGAGTGATGTTTTCGCCATTGATGTTGAAACCATATCCTTTCCAGTCCAGAAGCTTGAAAACGTCTTTCAATGCAGCGGTGAAGAGTTTCGGGGATATAACGTCACCCTGTCTTACACCTCTCTGCAATTGGATAGGTTTCGTACTTTGGTTCTGTACTCGGATAGCCATCGTAGCTCTACTGTACAAACACTTCAGCACTTCGATATACTGACAGTCAACTTGGCACCGCTGAAGGGACTGCAGCACCGCCCAAATTTCGACGGAATCAAAGGCTTTCTCATAGTCCACATACGCCAGACATAGTGGCAAATTGTACTCTTCGAACTTCTGTACAATTTGCCGAAGGGTATGTATGTGGTCTATGGTGCTAAAGCCCTTTCGGAAACCGGCTTTTTCGGAAGGCTGGAAGTCGTCAAGTCTGCACGCGAGACGATTCGTAATGACTCCCGAAAACAGCACGTAGACGCGGCTCAGAAGGGAAATCGGTCTGTAGTTCTTAAGAGAGTGTTGTCACCTTTCTTGAAGAACAAGACCACTGCACTTCTGCTCCACGCCTCCGGTGTAGTGCCACCATGGAGGACGGAATTAAAGAGCTTCTGAAGAACTTCAAGTACCGGACTTCCACCCGCTTTCAGAAGCTCAGCTGTAATTTCATCCTCCGCTGAGGCTTTACCGTTTTTAAGGTGCTGGAGAGCCATTCTAATCTCGCTTAGACTGACGTCTAGGATATCTTCGGAATAGTGTCGGATGAGACTCGCTCTTGGATCGTTACTCACACTTGCGTGTGGCTCCAACGATGACGTGTACAGCTGCCCATAGAACCTCTCAATCTCACTCAAAATCTTAGGTGTCCCGGAAACGATGCTGCCACATTCTGTCTTCAGCTTTGACAGTTGGCTCTTTCTGGCGGACAGATCTCTGGCAAAGACTTTGGAGCCTTGGTTCCGATCGATAGCTTCTTCAATACGAGCTGTATTGAAGTTGCGTAAGTCCCGCTGCATGCATTTGGAGATCTGTCTGTTCAGATGCCTGTATGCTGTCAAGTCTGTTGAAGAATGCAGCTACATATCCTGATTTCTCAAGTGCAGTTAATTTAACTTTTTTAACTATTGAAACGTTGGTAACAATGTCAATATCTTTTTTTTTTCGGTATATTTATGAATTTTATATTACGATCTTGTTCTTTAATTGTCTTTACAAAATGAACTTCATAAAAAATGCCATCATCTTTTTTTTTTTAATCTTATCAAAAAGCCTATGCAATAGTTCCAGCTCTTTCTTTGGTAGTATCTTACTAATATACTATCTCTTATTTTATATAGTTCAGGGACATCTGTGTCTTTATCTTTTAAACTACATGAATCCGGATCAGCATGTGTAGTGTTATTTTCTTTGTTATTTTGAGACTACAAATTGGTACAGTCTATTGGTGTCAGTGGACCGTAATTACTTAAGTTAAAATAAGCTTGATTTTCAGGTGTGAATCATACCTCGGATAAAACTTTCCCTTTATTGTTTCAATTTGTCTCGTACACTTTTTCTGTCTCTATTTCTCCTATAGTCATCTCGTCAACAAAACTTGTGTGATAACCATCAGTATCGGCGTATTGAATCTCATTAGTATCAGGATCTTCAGAAGTTGTGACTGATTCCTTATTTATCTTCCGAGCTCTTTTACTTGATTTTATCTCCTTATTTATCTTTTTTTTTTTTAGTTCTCGAGTCACTTTTCTTACAGGTTTTAAGTTGATTCAATTGGTTGGTGAGAGTATTAATTTTTTTCTGTATCTTAATACAGTTTTTTTAAGACTGCTATTTGTCACATAAGTTTTTGTTTTTTTCCTTCAAAATCCTGTTTTCACGTAGTAATTTACTACGATATTTGCGACGTTGCCTATTATCAATATTAGGTACGACTAGCTTTTCCGCCTTTTCGTCTTTTTTTATTGCGTTTAGCTAAACGCAATTGCTTTCTCATTGGTATTTTTATTTTTTTAGCCTTTGTTCTCTCAACATTCTTCTTTTTCTGGATGGAGATTGTCTAAGGTTTTCGCAGTACCTTCGGCACATTTCAGCCACGGACAAAGGCAACTGAAAAATATTAATTATCAAATAGATTAAAAAAAATTGCAAGCACTTTAGTATGATTTCATAAATTGAGTAGAAAGTTGATGGGTACACAGCTTTACGATTTCCATTGTGACACGTCACACAATTTCGTGTCATACGTCGCACAACGAATCAAATATTTTACACAACTTAGACTAAAAAAAGTCATAATTCATGAAATTTACTATATTGCTCATTCTAATTGTTATATTTTGACAATTAAATACATGATAGATATGATTTACTTTCTTAAGTAAGGAAAACCATTTAAATTTAGAAAATATAACAAAGTAAACTTACAATTTCTTAATTACACGTAACGAGTTTCGACACGTTCGTCCATCTGACACAAAAACAAAATGGCGGAAGCATCCAGAAGTTAGTCGAATTTCATGGGCCTGTATTGCAATTTTAAATATATTGGCAGTTCCATGATAGAATATAACATAAATCCCAAATCAGCGTTGCACAACTGAAGTGTCACACTGGATTGGAATTTAGGACATTTTGAAATTAATAAATATATAATCAAAACGCGTTGATAATATAATAAGCTTGTTTTAGTTAAATTAAACCTTTCATATTCTGTAGACCATAAAATACGCAGACTAAACAACAGCGGTTTCTCAAAAATTTCGAATAGTTTTTGAAAAGTGTACGTACACGGACATCAACAAATTGTATGGAAGGAAAATATGAACATTATTACTTTTAATTATAAAATAGGGATATTATGGAATAATATTTAAATAAAAAAACAAACACGATAAACAAATAGCGAATTTCCTTGAGTTAAGAATAAAAATAAAGTATTTATTATTTTTGATATTTTATTTCTTCTCTTCAATTTCTCGGACAGCGCATTTTTAGATCGTGCGCAAAAAATTTGAGCCTTACGCATCAACGAATCATCAATTTCATGGTATTGTTTTTATTCAAAAACTTAATCACTTTAATTTTGAAATCTCTAGTTTAATAATCAAAACAAGTCAAATTTTGAAAAAAAATCATGTCTGTGTATTTTGACGACGTAAAATTGATACAAGGCTACTTAAAATTAAAAAAAGTTAAGACGTTAAAAAATAAAAGCGTGCAATTGCGCACGCGCTGTCACACCACTAAGTTATATATATGATTATCTAGCGTATTATTAACGTGTCCTATCACAAATAAAAAATACAATACAGTAATAGAAAGCGTCCAATTTCGCACAAATTATTACACCACCTTCTTATCACAACTATTCACGTATTAACGTGTCCTATCACAAACAAATTAAGAAACTTATTAAAGTGTTCACAAAACCAAACAAAAAACAACAATTAAAACTTAAAGGAGTTGTACGCGAAAAACGAAAATTAGGTCAAGCGACTCATGAACCATCCCCAAGGACGCCGTCGTTGGACTAAGTTACGTACTTTCTTACTAATCGTCGCACGCGCCAGAGAAATATGAATTTCGACACCCCGTCCTATTTTTGTCACTTCACGCATAGAGAATTATGCCTTAATTCCTTTATTTTAAGTAAAGTTTTCGCTTGAATTTGTTTTCACACACCTGCAGCGCCCGGTCCCTTTCTTTTTGAATTCGCACATAAAATTATGCCTTAAATTGTTAGCCGTGTAAGTACATTTTTTGCTTGATTTTTTACTTTATTTGAGAATTCGAATTGGCAACTTTTAAACTAGGTATCTTCGCCTTCAAATGCCATGGGTCTTTGACCTTCTAGTATTCATCAGGTGATATCCGTATGCATTTACATGATGTTATTTAATATTAAAACGAAAAAACAAATGCTACCGCGACTAGAATATTAATTGTTATTTTTTTTGTTGTGTATATTTAAAGAAATGTATGTAGCATATATCTTTTCATTTATTGTGATAACTTCATCGTCAGTCTGTATAACTAAAGTTATGAATACATAAGTAGATATTATATTAAATGTATACATCTGTATAAATATACATATATAACATATAAAAATTTAACAGTGGTAGAGCCACGCGGCAGCTTTTGCTGTCACACGGATGGGCCGGCTCGAACCGGGGTGGTACCACGACCTCACAGAAAACCAGCGTGAAGTAGTGGTTTACCTCTGCGTTTCGCTTGGTGAGTGCAGGTGGCCGGAGGCCCTTTTTACTGGGAATGAGGCATTCCATCTTAGTCCTCACGGGTGACAACGCATCTGCATTTTGATTTGTAATAGAGGATAGATGTAGATGTCTAAGGGCCGCAGCAACCACTTACCATCAGGTGGACTGTGTGCTCGTTTGTCACCCTTATCCTATAAAAAAAAATACATTCAGTCCCACAAATATATTTGGGTATCCAATGAGCTACTACGGCTTTAGATAATATACCTCTTCGATAAAAACCAGAATAACGGAAACCATTTCCGCCATCTGTTTAGAATTAATAGAACGTATGTAGCCAAATGCAGATGATAAATTATAGTTATTAATTACCGTACATCAATGCGCCGTCATGTTTGAGTGATGTATTGCTCAAGAACTTAGAGCTCTGAACTAAGTACCGACTATAATCCAACCAATATTGTTTCAATGTCAATCCTAGTCAACTTAGAAATTTTGAAACATTAATGAGTTGAGATGGCCCGAAATAATTTCAAGTTATTTATAATAAACAAAACTCAACCTAAAGTTTCCTGTAATATCATAATCGATTAAATAACAAATAGCTTTAAGTTTGAAATTAATTATCAGATTTACAAATACGTTAAGTTTAGCCGGATCCAAGTAGTAATGTACAATAAAATATAATTTTGTTATAAGACAAGGGAGACAAACGACGAGTCTACCTGGTGTGGTGGTAAGTCGTTGCTTTGGCCCATAAACATCTACATCTATCCTGGATTACGAATCAAAATACAGATGCATTGTAAGCATTAAGATGGAATGCCTGGTTTCCAGTAAAGAGGGTCTCCGTTTCTCTACAGTGTTAAGCTGCTATTTTACGTGTTTTACGCTGGTATTCTGAAGGGACGTGGCCCGGCCCTTCCCCGGTTGAGCAGAAGTATTCGTGCTACAACTATATCGTTCATATAGCTGCAAGATGGTTCTACCGCGTAACAAACTGGTGACAAAACTAAAAATTCAGACTGGAAATATAAAAAAAAATGTAATACAAATCAGAAAAAAAAACACATTTATTCGTGGTAATGCAGACATAAGAACAATTTGAAAAAAAAGTGTAATACAAAAAGTGTTAGATTTGATGATTCTTTTTTGTTAAAAAAGATATACTTAGGAGGTAGTTCAATATAATTTGAAGAAAAAACAATTGAACAGTACTTACGTACTAGAACAGCTATTTCAAACAAAAAATGTGCGCTACTCATGTTTTCGCGCATGCGCAGCAAAGAATAGTGTGGCGCACACACGGTTGGTTTTTATCATAGATTATACGTAGATAGCTTGATCAGTAGGTAATATTAGATTGTATTGTTAATTATTTAAATTATATCGAGTATACAATTTTTAATAATTTTCATATATTTTGGATAAAATACGTGCTATTTTAAAATAATATTACGTAATATCACAATTACATTTTAATAATATTTTATTTGGGAGCCGTGGCAGCTCAGATAGTTAATGCTCGTTGGAAGTTTCACAATACGCGAGAAACCCGGGTTCTATCACCGCCGGCACCAATGAAATTGTTAATTGCAATTTTAAGTGCTGATTTACCACGTGCTCGGCAGTGAAGGAAAACATCGTGACATATAAGAAAAAAAATATATTTCGAAGACATGTGAAGTTCGCCAACACGCATTGGGGCAGCGCGGCGGACATTTCCTTGCCCTAAAACCCTCTCAAAAATCAGAGGAGGCCTGTGCCCAGCAGTGAGACGTGTATATAGGCTGTAACTTTAAGTTTTTTATATTTTTATTTGAATATTTTTGAAGGTAACTATGTAAAATATAAAAAAACATACTAAGTGCTAAACATGCATTTAGTATGTTTTTTTTATATTTTTATATATACAAATTTGAAATATACAAAACTTATTAATACAACATGTAATTTACAAATATATTTATTGAGATTAGCATAAGAGTCGTTCTAAATGCTGGGCACGCCAGAGTTCAAAATTGATATATTTTTCCACATTTCCCTGTTTTCATGACTTGAACGAGGAAACCTAAAAATATAATAAAATAATAATCAGCAAATTTTAATATCAGAAACTCTGCCTACTTATGAATAGTTCTATTTGTTTCTACAAAAAAAAATGTACATAATTTAATCGACCTACACATAAGCACCCACAAAAACGTCACATTTGAACAAATCAATTTCATAACCTATATTCCATGACACGAGATGGCGCATTAGGAATAATTCATTTGCTTATTAATCCATAATACTTTTTTATTAATTAAGTACCTTATTAACCGATGAAAAGTTATTTCTTAGTAAATACACACAATGGAATATTTTATCAAGAATTTTTTTATACAATCAACAAAAGTGAGTGGACGTATAGTATGTGTCAACTCACTAGCGCCTAGCGAGTGACTGAGTAAAGGTAAAGTGCGTCGACATCGCCGCAATTGAATAGGACATCGTAATTCGTAACTAAATGCAGTGTCGCCTCTAGTACGTAGTACATTTTTTTTATAGAATAAGGGTGACAAACGAGCACACAGTCCACCTGATGGTAAGTGGTTGCTGCGGCCCATAGACATCTACATCTATCCTCTATTACAAATCAAAATGTAGATGCGTTGTCACCCGTGAGGACTAAGATGGAATGCCTCATTTCCAGTAAAAAGGGCCTCCGGCCACCTGCACTCACCAAGCGAAACGCAGAAGTAAACCTCTACTTCACGCTGGTTTTCTGTGAGGTCGTGGTACCACCCCGGTTCGAGCCGGCCGGCCCATCCGTGCGACAGCAAAAGCTGCCGCGTGGCTCTACCACTGTTAATAATAATAATAGCTCAATGGAAAAATCCAACCCTTAGGATGGAAAAATAAGGGATGGAATATTTGCCGTAACTATTTAGACGACAATCGAGATTGTGATATTCCTTAGTTTGAGTTTTACGACTTTAATACTTCTGTGCACTATATTTAAGCACTGATTTCTGAAGCTATGTTGTAAAATTTTTTAGTTCTTTGAAGTCAGCTTTTATTTTTTAATTTATGTCAAATCTTTTTTGCAAAAATGGTACTGAAGTATCACTTTTTAAATTAACGCTGATCACCTAATAAATCGTCACTTCAAATTACAATTAGCAATTTCATGGGTACCGACGGGAATCGAACTCGGATTGCCCGCAAACATTAGTTCTATCATTATACAGGCTATGAAAAATGTTAACAGTTTGCTAAACAATCAGATTCCGGTCGGTCGCAACAAAGACTCGCCATCTGCGCAGGACAGGCCTATAATGGCGGAGCTGTAATATATTTACGATATATACAACGTCCAACAATGATAATCCAGCAACATGGTGTCCAGGTCACGTTCACTAGATTAAATAGAACATTACATACTTCGCAACGTATTTTAAACACGTTCGCTTTTTTTTATATTCAAGTACAAAAGAAAAAACAATGTTACAGTTCACATAGGAAGTGTTACTACGTGGTAGAGCCATTTAGCAGCACTATCTCATGGTTACAGCACGAATTGGTCTGCTTTCGTATGGTAATTTCGAATCTCATCTTCATTCTTCATCGAGGATAGATGTAAATGTCTATTGGCAACAGCATCCACTTACCATCAAGAGAACGTTAGTTACCATTACAATCCTGCATTAATGATAGAGCCATGCTGCAGCTGTACACAACTGATAATAATAATAATTGTCGCCATTCCGGTGAGTCTCTTAGACATGTTGTCATCTCTGGTTTTTAGGCACTTTCTAACTCTGAGTACTTGCATAACCTAGTAGCCAGTATTCTACACCAGGACCTCGCTCTGAAATACGGTCTCGTGGTTCAGAAACTGTCTTAATATAAGTACTTGCCGGAAGCCATGCTCGAAAATGACCGCACCGGGCTCTACTGGAACCGGCCCATCACAGTCAAGGATATTTTTGGTAGACATTATCATTTTATAACGAGAACCTCGTGAAATTCGAAACAAATAAGCGAACAAAATATCTTGACCAAGCTCACGAGGTGACCGACATGTGTGGTGGTCTGCCGACTGAAATTATTCCTGTGGTCGTTTCTGCGAACGGGCTAATCTTAGGTCTAGACGACTGAGACTTCGTGACGAACCGCTCCGGACTCATATGCAGAAGGCGGTGCTCCTCAATTCCGCCCGCGTCGTACGCCGGTTTCTTTTCCTTTCTTCCTAACCCTCGGCTGTTTGGTCTCCCCTGCCGAGGGCTTCCATCTGATTTAGTTTCTATTTATTTATGTACTTTTACGTATTTACGAGTATTTTATATTATTCATATTTATGCACATTTATCATTTTCATTTACTTTTATATGTTTATATAGCCCAACCAGATGAGAAAACTATATAGATTCTCCACAATAATAATAATAATAATACAATTAATTCAAACAATGTCTTAATTTAAAAAGTCTACAATAACTCAACTAGTCTAATCTTTTAACGGTGGTAGAGCCACGCAGCAGTTTTTGATGTTGCATGTATGGGCCATCTCAAGCCGGGTTAGTACCACGACCTCACAGAATAGTAGAACTAGAAGCTCTGCTTCTTCGTTTCGCCTGGCGAGTGCAGGTGGCCGGAGGCCCAATTCCCCCCCTCCCCCCATCAACATGGTAGCGGAACTACACGTTAGACTACCCCAGGAGGGTACCAGCACACCTGGAGAATCCCTCGCTGAGCATCCACGACCATGTTATTCCACTCCTGAGCGTGGGTGCGCAGGCTGCCCCGCGAATTCTGGGGGGCGGGGGCAAAATTCCGCTCAAAAACATATCTGCTCGGGACAAACTAAGCAACAAGACCAAGGCGACACCTGCCACGCAATTAGTGAATTTCTGCAACATCAGGGGACTTCACTCGAACTTAAACGCCGTCCACTACCATCTCGAGACGGCGAAGCCGGCCTTGCTCTTTCTGACCGAGACACGGGTTTCCTCTCCGGCTGATATTTCGTATCTCTCCTACCCGGGGTACAAATTGGAGTACTCTTTTGTGCCTCGGGCTGGAGTTTGCGTGTATGTTAGAGAGGACATCTGTTCTCGACGGCTCGGCAGTCTTGAAGGTTCGGACCTGTCCATCCTATGGCTACGCGTAGACAGCGACGACCATCCGCGCGTCTACGGGTGCCTCTATAGGTCCCATAGCGGTAATGCCGAAACAGACCGACTTATTGACTACCTCCAAATGGCTACAGATTCTTTGCTACAACAGGTCCCATCCGCAGACATCGTGATCCTTGGCGATTTTAACGCCCACCACGCCGAATGGCTCGATTCACGTTTAACCGATCATGCGGGGAGATCTGTTTACGACTTTGCTTTGGCATATGGTCTGACACAACTAGTTACTTAGCCTACGCGGATTCCAGATGTGGAGGATCATACACCTTCCCTGTTGGACCTTCTGCTGACCTCTCATCCGGACGGATATCAGGTTTCCGTCGATGCCCCTCTCGGCTCTTCGGACCATTGTCTGATCCGGAGTGTGGTGCCACTCACGCTCCCCTCGCGGTTGCGTTCTGCAGGTTGCCGCCGTGTTTGGCATAACAGGTCGGCGGATTGGGACGGAATACGGTCTTTCTTTGCATCCTACCCTTGGGGGCGGGTTTTCTTCTCGCCGGATGATTCCAGCGCTGTTGCTGACTTTGTCAGTGATGTGGTGCTACAGGAAATGAAACTATTTGTCCTTCAAAAGAGTTATTGCCAAGGCAAAGTCAGAGCACATAGGCAGAATTGGCGAGAAACTAGTTCGCCTTCCTTTGGGCACCCGTGCATTCTGGTCTCTCGCCAAGGCTGTCCAAGGGAATTTCTATAAGCCATCACTACCATCTCTGCACAGGGAGGACGACTCACTGGCCCAAGACGCAAAAGACAAAGCCGAGCTCTTAGGCTCCCTTTTTGCATCCAACTCGACTCTTGATGACGTGGGGAATACATCGCCGACCATCCCGCGGTGTGAGTGCTCCATGCCGGATTTGCTGTTCTCACAGCGCTCGGTTCGTAAAGCACTCCTCTCCCTGGATATCCAGAAGTCGAGTGGGCCTGACGGAATCCCCCAATTGTGCTAAGGACGTGTGCTCCAGAGTTTGCACCGGTCCTAACGCGTCTTTTTCGGTACTCCTACTCCCAAGGCGTAGTTCCGAATTCATGGAAGACAACTTTTGTCCACCCGATACCTAAAAAAGGTGACCTCTCAGACCCGTCCAACTATAGGCCTATCGCGATCACCTCCTTGTTCTCCAAAATAATGGAATCAATTATTAACTGCCAGCTCATGGGGTACCTTGAGGATCACCAGCTGATTAGTGACCGCCAATACGGTTTTCGTCGGGGTCGATCAGCTGGTGATCTTCTGGTCTACCTGACCCATAGATGGGCAGAGGCAGTAGAGTCCAAGGGGGAGGCGTTGGCGAAGGCCTTCGATCGGGTTTGGCACAAAGCGCTTCTTTCGAAGCTCCCTTCCTATGGGCTTCCCGAGAAATTGTGCGATTGGATCACCAGCTTCCTTGCAGATCGGAGCATCAAGGTCGTTGTAGACGGTGCATGCTCCGACTATAAGCCTATTAACGCTGGTGTTCCACAAGGCTGTGTGCTATCACCAACGCTGTTTCTTCTGCATATCAATGATATGTTGCTAACTAGTAACATTCATTGCTATGCGGATGATAGCACTGGTGATGCTCTATACACCGGCCGTGCCAATATTTCTCGGGAAAACGTCGCCGAGTACCGAAACAAACTTGTGTCTGAAGTCGAGTCTTTGCTGAACAAAGTCTCGGATTGGGGGCGACTAAATCTAGTCCAGTTTAATCCTCAGAAGACACAAGTTTGCGCGTTTACCGCTAAAAAGAACCCCTTTGTCGTATCTCCTCAGTTTCAAGGCACTCCCCCTCTTGCCTCAGCCAGTATCGGAATCCTCGGAGTCGACATATCGAGTGACGTGCAGTTTCGTGGTCACTTGGAAGAGAACGCCAAATTGGCCTCTAAAAAGCTTGGCGTGCTCATCAGTTCGGGACAGTATTTCATGCCGGCACACCGCCTTCAACTTTACAAGGCGCAGGTTCGGCCTCACATGGAATACTGTTCCCATCTCTGGGCAGGGGCTCCCGAGTGCCAGCTCCTTTCACTTGACCGCATCCAGCGCAGAGCAGCTCGAATCTTCGACGACCGAGTTCTTTCCGATCGGCTCGATTCATTGGCACTGCGAAGGGATGTTGCATCCCTTTGCATTTTCTTTCGCATCTACCACGGGGTGTGCTCTGAGGAATTGTTCGGATTAATCCCAGCCGCCAAATTTCACGAACGCATATCGCGGCAGAACTCCCGATACCATCCACACCATCTGGATGATTGGCGGTACACCACTGTGCGATTTAGAAGATGTTTTCTTCCTCGCACGACTTCCTTGTGGAATCGATTACCATCAGCGATTTTTCCGGACCGATACTACTTAGGGACCTTCAAGAAAAGAGCGTACTCCTTTTTAAAAGTCCCGCAACGCTTCTGTGATTCCCTCCTTGGTGTTACAGCTGTTCATGGACGGCGGTAGTCACTTAGTATCAGGTGAACCGCATGCTCGTTTTTCCTATAAAAAAAAAACGGGCACCTGAACTACGATAAAACTGTATCTCGGGTGTATAGTTACATTTACAAATATTTTCTGTTTCTAATATAAAATTGATGACATTACCAACTAATTAGGGTTAATTCGGTAAAATATATTATCATTAATTTACTTAACTTTATCATTATTTTAATTAACTTAAAACAATGAGCAACTTTTGCTGATGGTAATTGTAGCACGAATGGGTCGGCTCGACCGGGGAAAAACCACGCTCTCACAGAATACCAGCGTAAAATAGCAGCTTAACACTGCTGTGTTTCGTACGGTTAGTGTAGAGAAGCGGAAACCCTTTTTACTGGAAACGAGGCAATCCATCTTAGTCCTCGGGGGTGACAACTTGATTCATAACCGAGACTAGATGTAGATGTGGGCCACAGTATCCACTTACCATCAGGTGAACTATGCGCTCGGTTATCATCCATATTCTATAAAAAAATGGTGATTCTCACAGCTTTTGATTGATGATGACATGAAAACGATGATCACAAAACCATTTTTTTTTCAAATTTCCCATGTTTATAGTTTGTATTCAAATATATTTAGTTTAAGATCAAACATCATGCTATTCCTGCAAAGTTGGCATACAGAATAGCACCTTTGAAAACAGTTAGTATATTGTGTACGGCAAAAACAAGAAAGTTCAAATAACCTATCGTTATTTGAAACTAAGATTTTAAATGCGTTTCATCTCAAAACTTTAACTGTAGACATAGATGGCATATTGTTGCGCTACGAGTATATTTCATTCCAATTTCGTACTTCCTCGTACCAAATACAAAATAACTACTTAAAACAACTTTAATTTATCTACTAACTAATTAGGTTATGTATATTATTTATACATTAGTAATGTACGTACTAAGTTTGCCTTTTTAATATATGTATTTTCTACTTGATTCTAATATTTTTTTAACATTGAGAGATGCCTACGCATACCCGCCTCGCAGGGCAAGGACGGGTTATGTCGGACTCGCACCGACTAAAACCCCATGGTGTTCCACCTTTGGCGCATATTGGCAGGGCCACGGGAACGCTTTCGCACACATCCCCACCAGCGCCGGCCGCCCCATAGCAACCCCTTCTCGGGGAGGACCTCTCCTCCTCATTCTCCTCCTCAGGCAAGGCGCACCAGGAACACAAGGCACGCCCCCCTCCACGGCCTCCTACTCCACCTGCGTATCGGATTCCCCGAGTCCGACACGCGGAGGCCATGGGCCCAAGAAAAACGAGCGCTTAGTAGCACCCGCTTTCCCGACCCCAGCGGCGGATCTGGTCTTTGGCTCCGCTGCCAACCAAGTTTCGGCCGCGGAGGGTAGGGAGAGCGGCGCCTCGCAATACCGACACCCCTCTTCCCCCGCGGCCCCACCACCACCGCATCAACGGTGCGGCCCCGTCACAGTCGTGGAGGATAGGGCGAGTGGCGCATCGCCATACCAACACTCCTCTTCCTCCGCGACTCCACCTCGGCTGCAGCGATAGCGGGAGTGGACACCCGTCTCACCGCAGCCCACCGACACACATCGGAAGTGGGCTCGCAAAGCCCACTCGAAGCGGCCACCTCAGGCCGGCCGTACACCACGGGCCAGCCAAGGGGTTCCACTTTGTTCACCACTGGTGACCAAGCCACGGCTACTAAGCCCCTCCGCCACGACAAAGCGGGAACCCATTCGGGGGGGTGATTCTACCTGCCTGCCTGATTCTCTTAGGCCTAAAATAATAAAAAATGACCCAAGTCTTAAGATTTAACGTTGCAACGTTAAGAAAAATCGTGTTTTAAAAGTATTAAAAGTCATGCGAAAATGGAATTAATACTTTTGAATTTTATCCGACTTTGGAAAGGAGACTTTAAATCTCTTTGCTAACGCTTTACGATTACACGTATTCTGACTTTACGTTAACTGAAAAGATTTTCTAATCTGTTAAAAAGATTTTGGGTGTAACCAAGATGTACAAAGTTAGTACAACTTTATTTCATTTCCATTTTCGCGTGGTGTGCACCCTGCATAACGCTATACTAAGTACGAATGCGAATTACGAGTATTTTTATTCGACGACATCGTTTTATTCGAAGAGAATCCTAAGATCATTGAGAGAATGATACGAGACCTATATCAAATGAAAGTAAAAAAGCTGGTTTGAAAATGAACACAAAAATAACAAAATAATGTCCAATAGATATCAGATACCAATAGCTGTTGACGCTGAAGTATTAAAATATGTAGAAGAATACACTTACTTAGGCCAAATCATATCACCGAAAAACCTAACATCCAAGGAAATAAATTTAAAAAAAAACCAGCCAAGTGCGAGTCGGACTCGCGCACCGAGGGTTCCGAACAAATCCGTAGGTTTATAAGTTTAAAATTATTAAAAATATTTTTATTATATGATGTAACTAAAAATTTATGCTTTTCGCAATTTTTCCTTTATCTGTGCTATAAAACGTTGCTTCGTACCAAATTTTAAGATTCTGAGTTCACGGGAAGTACTCTGTAGGTTTTGATTCCCTTGCGAATGTCGAAATTTGCGGCATAAACGGTTGTATCTTTTGATTGCGTTGGCTTACAAGTTTGATTTTTTCGCAGCTCCAAGGGATAGTAGATTTGAGTATTTGATATGAATTTCAGCTAGATACCTCTACGCGTTCCTGAGAAAAAGGGTCTTGACAGACAGACAGACAGATAGACAGACGGACAACAAAGTGATCCTATAAGGGTTCCGTTTTTTCCTTTTGAGGTACGGAACCCTAAAAACAGCGAATGGGTGGAAAAAGTATTGGTCAGTAAAGGAAATATTGAAGAGCACAGAATTGCGAATGGCAGGAAGTGTTTGAAATGTGTATTCTTACCTGCTTAGCATACGGATGCGAATTTTGGGCACTCACAGCTTCACACAGAAATGAATTGTTAACATGCCAACGAGCAATGGAGAGAAGTATGATTGGTATAAAGAAAACCGACCGGGTTAGGAACGAAGACACTCGGTACAAAACCCAAGTATCTGATATTCTACAAAGAATAGACTTGCAAAAGTGGAGATGGACTGGACACATGCTGAGGAATCGTCAAGAAAAATGAAGCCAAATTGTCACTAATTGGTATCCAAGAGATGGCAAAAGAAACAGGGGCTGGCGACGATTAGCACTCGACCGGAAACAATGGAAAAGTCTGGAGGAGGCCTTTGTCAATAGACATTCCAAAATCAGGGACTTTATATACTCAATATATTGTTATGCTAATAGTCTTGTTATGATAAGTCTTATTTTAATTAATTTAAATATTTAATAATAATAAACTCAATAAATGTAATTCTAATGATTAATTTATATAAGATGTATCATCAAAGACATTATTAGTTATCATTAATTAGTTAATTTTTAAATGTCATAATGTATTATATTAAAATATTTTAATAATGTTCATAATTGATAATGATATTAATGGTAGTACTAATTGAATAAGGTCAATTTATATATAAATAAAAATTAATTAGTATACATGGCATGGAAATTAAAGGCTATTTTATTTTTATTTTATTTTATTTTACTATATTATATACGCCGTGTAGTGGCGGCGTAAGTAAATTCACTACCCGTGGAACCCGTGGAATTAGCAAGAAGTGGCAGAGAGGAATAAAACAGAACAACAAAATAATATAAAACTGTGTTAGCTAAACGATTGCCAAACGTAGCAGCTATGGCAAATATTCTTAATGTATGCACTAATGGGCTGACTGTACAGCTGAAAGAACCGACAACCGATGGGGAAGAGAGGTTCCAAGTGGCAGTCACGAATCAAGCGGAGTGTGGCAGTACACTAAAATGTCTAACCATTATCTTAAAGATTTGGAATCATTAGTGCAAGGCCAGCCAACTTCAAACAAAGAAAACTACAGATGCGTTGTCACTTTTGAGGACTAAGATAGAATATAGCCTATAATTTTACTGGCTCTCAGCAGTGCACGCGCTGGTGTATGGCCACAATATTAAGTATGAGGGCGGTACCCACCCAGACTGACTCCTAGGCAGAACAGGATCGAGTCCTAACATCTAGAAACTTTTTAAATACACACACACACACACACATATATATATATATATATATATATATATATATATATATATATATATATATATATATATATATATATATATATATATATATATGCACATTTGGACATTCTCTTCATTATACATTAGTGTATAATAAAGAGAATGTCCGACACCTCGGGTATCACTATATCGTTACTCAATGCAGTAAGAGCTGCAATCAGCTCAAATGGCTCCCGATCCGCCTTCGCAGGAATACTCACATTCTGTCCACTTTGTATAGCGTGCTGTTTAATCCTTCCACTCCTCATTATTTAAAAGACCGTTTCCAGTATCTTTCCCTTACCCATAATCGGTTCCTTCGATCCTCTGTCAATCTTTCTCTCTCTACTCCTTCGCACTCTTCCTCCTTTTTTAAGAAATCCTTTACTGTAACTGCTGTACGTTTGTGGAACTCTTTACCTCTCCACATTCGTCGTGCTCAATCTCTTCATTCTTTCAAAAGTCTTGTTAAATCTTATTACTTAGAACGCTATTAGATAAATCACTTTTCCTTTTTTTGTACTCTTTTCATTTAATCTATTATATAATATCATACATAATCTTCACTTGCCTTTATTTGTATGTATTTTCATATTTTTTATTTTTTTTTTTTTTTTTGTACGCCCCCCTCTATTTTTAACTATTGTTTACATCAGTTCTCTACACTAAGGTTGTCTGGAAGAAATCACTTTCAGAGTGATAAGACCGCCTTTTGTACATTTTTCTAATTTAGATTAAATTGTATTCGTTTTTGTTTTGTTTTCTGGTGTACAATAAAGAGTAAATAAATAAATAAATAAATAAGAGGTCGATCAATACTGCGTTACAAATTAAACTGAACGTTATTAAATCTGAAAAGTTATTTTAATACAATGTGTGCAATCGTATCTATCACTAAAATCTCAAATGTGACACCTCATGGTAAGTGGATGCTGGCTCATATAAATCTACATCTTTCCTCGACTAAGAATCAAAATGTACGTTAGTCAGTACGTTATCATCCCTGAGGAGAAAGATGGATACACTTTGTAAAATACAGCAAAATTATGCCACCATTTTACGATAGCATTTTATGAGAGTGTGTTTATTCAACTAGTAAAAGTTGCATGTTGTCTACCGTCGGCAGTTCTTGTATTTCATTTTTTACGTCATTTTACATTACAAACTTTGTAATTTCTTAATATAAATTCCTGACCATTACAAATGTTGAACAGCCTCTTTCTTTTTATTAAAATACTGAAAAGGTCTTTTTTAATGTATTCATACCCAAATAGTGTCACGTCTTAAATTCTTAATCTGAAAAATGTGACCCGCGTCAGAAGTCAAACGCTTGTACAAAAGCATTTAATATAGCCATTAAAATTTCCATGCATACGTATAAATATTTCGGCCTTTCTTTAATAGGATCTTATATTCTCTGAAAAAGGAATATATATTTTCAGTATATATATGTCTGATGTTCAGGCCTGATTAAAGATTTGTACCAAAAAGACAGGACCTTGAAATAATTGTTACTTTATATATAATTTACTGTATAGTGGCGGTGTCAGAATATCCACTACCCCATTACGTCCCGTGGGTGTCGTAAGCGGCGGCAGAGGGAAACACACCAGGAGATGGCCAGCAGCGTCTTCCTAATAACGATTAAAAATATATAAAAACTGCGGTTGCCAACCCGCTTGCCAAGTGTTTCAACGATGAAAATATACCCCTTGTCGACGCCAGGTAGTCGACAGTCGACCCTATTGAATTTATTATAAGGCGTGAAATATTATGTTTATTGTATAGAACCATACATTATCGTACATTCAACCAATCACACTACACAAACACTCACACGTCTTTCCCCACACCCGACACTCATATACCTGATGGTAAGTGGTTGCTGTGGCCCATAGATATCTACATTTATCCTCGTTTGCGAATCAAAATGCAGATGCGTTGTCACCAGTGAGGACTAAGATAGAATGCCTTTTTTCCAGTAAAAAATGGTCTCCGGTTCTCTACACTCACCATACGAAACACAGCACGATGAAGCTGCTATTTGACGCTGGCTGTGAGAGCGTGGTCCTTCCCCGGTCGAGCCAACCCATTCGTGCTACAACTATACTACTAATATAGCTGCAGCATTGCTCTACCACGTAAGCATTGCTCTACCACGTAAGCATGGCTCTACCACTTTTCTTTCTTTTTTTCAAACGTGAACACCCCCTATGAGGCAATCTGTGAGCCAATCTACGAGTATATTCAGCAGTGGACTTTAATAGGCTGAAACGGCGATAGTAACTTTATACATAACAACTAATAGTTTTCTCCCAACCCGTGGCTCAGAACAGTGCTCAATGCTTTGTGGCATTCCTTGTGGGAGGCATATGTTCAGTCAGCAGTGGATTTATGAAGGGATGCTTATGATGACACGAGCAACCCGGATTCAATTCTGGCCGGTACTAATGAAATTATCGATTACAATTTTAGGTGCTGACATACCATGTGTAGGTTGAAACCTGCTGTAAGGTCCGACAATACGCATTGGAGCAGCTCGGCTAAGTAATTGCTTCAGTACATTCTAAGAAATGAGAGGAGACCTATGCCAATCTGCTGGACGTATAAAGCATGTAACTTTAAAACATTTATTTTACTATTCTGAGCTAGTGCTTGACTACTGTCCCACCTGATGGTAAGTGGTGGTGCAGTCGAAGATGGTGAAGCGCTCTAAATTAGCTTTACAAAAACGAATTCACTTTAGCCTTGAAGACATTTACATTGTAATCATATGAAAAGAGAGATGCTGGTCATTTTTTGAAGTGAAAACTGCTTTAGCGGCGTTGTGCACTTTTTTTTGTAATGGGTAAAAAATGTTAAACTCGCGTCAGGTCACGTGTCCTGATCGAAAATTCGTAAGACGGCCGGAGAGTAGACAGCCGGCGCGGCGTAGGATAGGAAGTAAGTTAGGTTTAATTAATTTTCATTTATTAATTAATATAATTTTAATATTTGTAATATGTTTATACTTTATAGCATTAACCTATATTTTCATAACATCACAATAAGCACATGTGCGGTGTAGGTTTACCAAACAAATAATTTCGAATGAAAATAAATGAAATAAGATAATAATAAATAATCTCCGCCATTCCAAAATATCAAAAATGCACAACGCTAATATTCAAGTTTTCACTTCTGCCGGCACTCCCGGAGTGCAACCCGTCGTTTTTTTTAACTGATCGAAGCCCGTACTTGATCGTCATTGTAATCAAACAAATGGTAACATTAAAAATGTTGTACAACCAACTTCAATAAAAGTAAAATGAGAACATTATCTATGTAGTCGAAGTTAATTTAATACGCATTATTAAGGATGACTCAAATAATACTGGTTAGGTCTGGATCAAATTTATATGTGACCACATGAGAAGCACCAGCTTTCCAATAAAAATAACAAATTAATTGATTATCATTTTTAATTTGTCACTAGCTCGAAACCTGTCCACTTATTTATAATGAACTCTGCTGTGTATTGGAGGTTCATGTAGTGGTGTCTGGAGTCATCTGTAAAAAATAGTCGAGAGGGGATATGTAATAATGAACCTATGGAAACAAGTAGGAGAGGAGATAAATCAAAATATTTGATCATTATATTATCTATATTATTTAACTAATATATATTTTATATATTTTAACTAATATTTTTGTAAGCTGTTGGTTTTACATAACATAAGAATAAAAATAAAATAGTTTGGAAAATCCAAAAGTGCACGCTTCATGAGAGTTTTATTTAATTTAGATGAAAAAAATCTGTATTCCTGACTTTTAAAAAATATTATTTACGTGTTTTAAATTTAGCGCTCTATTATTTAACACCAAGAGGGGGAAAAATATTTACCAAAATAAATCCATTACGCAAAGTAGAAATTGGATAAAGGCTGTATGATACATATTTCCTTTGTGTTTCAAGGGCTGAAAAAAATGAAAGCGCCTTTAAAATTTTATAGCAATAAAACTTATAAAAGTAGAAAATATTTTTAATAACCAACTACGCGTACTAGGCTATTGATATGAAATAGGGAATCAGTTGATGTAATTCTGAAGCTACTAAAAAAAAACCCGGTCTCTTCAAGACACACACTCTTCATTGTATTAATTATTACAAATATTGCAAAAATTTATTTTTGTTATTTTAATAAGAGCTTTACTCGGTATTTTTTGGAAATTGTATTTCAATTAAAAAATAATAGTATTATTACTCGCCAATAGATGTCAGGAATAGTCATATTTTTCAGTTTATGTTTAAGTTGATTATCGATAAAGAGTTACTGATTTGACTTTCATCATTGTACAGAAACATCGCCAATAGAATAAAAATACTTGCACAATGTCGGCTTCTTTACTAATGGTGTAACTACCGTATTATTTTTTCTAAATCTCGGTCATTGTTTCGTGTTTTTCTAAAAAAAATATACTTAGATGCAAATTAGACGCGTTGATAAAGTTCTCCCAATAATAGTTGTTCTCACAAAAGCAGGAACTTGAAAAAACAAGGAAAAGCATAAACGGACTGGAGTCTCATCTATATTCGAACCGGGGTTTTCTGATTTCCCACCCTAACTACTATAATCTTGTAGGTCGTGGCAAAATTTACCTTCGTATTATAATGATATTGTACCAGTTTTTCATTGCCTGAAAACACGGATAAAACGACATTTTCTAAAAGTGAATCCTAGCCAGTTCGATTATTTAATATTAGCTCTATTATATTATCTATCTATCTGTCTATGTATATATAATATGATCTATAATATTAGCTATTTGTCAGTGGAAGTCCCGTCAAAATCGGTGGAACTGTTTCGGAGATTGCCGGAACAAACAGACAGACAAAAAATTTAAAAAATATTTTATTGGTATTACTGTATATAATTTCATATGCATATAAAAAAAACTGTTATTTTGACATTACATACAGATTTTATTTATTTATATAGATAAGTGCAATATGTTTCTGATTGAGGTATTTTAAGATCAAAAAAATGCGATAAGTAGTTTTGACAGTACTTTCTTGATGTTAACCTAACATTACCCAAAGTTTGCTGAAGAGACCGAAACAGGATATAAAATATGAGGGTGCAAGGTCAGGACTATATGGTGGATGCATAAACACTTCCCAACTAACTTTTTAAATTTTTGCTGAGTGGCCAAAGATGTCTGTGGTCTGGCGTTATCATGATGAAATACCGCTCCTTTTCTGTTGATCACTTCTGGCAAATTTGTTGCTTGAGTCTCATTAGTTGTTGGCAATAGAGATCCGAATTGATAGTTTTGCCCGGCGGTAAAAGCTCATAATAAAAGATGCCCTTCCAATCCCACCATACACATAGCATCACTGAATTGCGTGTTAATCCGGGTTTTGCTACAGTCTGTGGAGCTTGACTTCCCTTTGATCATTATTTTCTTCGCACATTCTTGTCATAGGTGGTCTTCGCACTTTTTATCACCAGTTTCAATAGAAAATCGTAAATGAGTACACGATTCATTATGTTTCTTTCAGTGAGCCTGTGTGGTACCCAAATATTGAGCTTTTTTGTATAGCTAGACTTTTCAAAAGGATCAAAACTGTTTTTAGGTCAATCCTTAATTCCTGGGCTATGTCTAACTACTAATATGCCAATCTTGCTCCACTTTTTCAAAAATGGCATCGACTTTATCCGTATGAGGGCGACCAGAGCGAGCAGCGTGTTTGAGATCAAAATTTCCGGACTGAAAATGCTTGAACCAACTTTGTGCTACTCTTACTGATACTGGATTAAGTCCATAAACGTCACAAATATTTTTCTAAATCTACTGAATAACTTTGTCATATTCACTTAGACAGAAAAATAATTGAAAAATAGCGGGAAAGTGTTTTTTAATTTTAATTTTTCTTTTCTTAATGTCCTATTTATATTAGATTTTAAAATCGGTCATATATACACAGTACAACCAAAGACATTTTTCTTCAATTTTATACAAATAAAATACGAAGAAACTTTTTCCCCGACCTAATAATATCTCCCTAAGGAAATGGCGCCTGTTTATGGCAGAAAATAGCTTCCTGTCATGAGACGTAGGTGGTAGACAAGACTGAAATTTCAAATTTCAATATTATCCAGCTTTTCTATTAAATATTCTTTATAAATTTGGTACTGGTAATAAGTTGTTACATAAATTATTTCTTATAGATTTTTTAACCTTAGAAATGAAAGGACCTTTTTTATTTTATCAGTCTGTACAGGAGAATCCCATATCCACTTCTGGACATGGAACTCTCCCGTAGGAGGAAGGATTTTTCATAATCGCAACGATTGACTGTTGATTTGAATATTTTACATCTGTTTAGAGTGGGATGGTATTATCACTAATGACACCTCTTACTACACAGAAGTGACGGCATGAGGGTGAAGGATTCTCTTAAGCAGTTACCACACGGAGTATTCAAAATTCCCCAGGTTTAGCTAAATATATCTAGCACTGCAATAATTTGACACATTATTATTTTACTATTTTTATTTATTATTTATTCTTTTATACATCTACCTTATAATAAGGGATATAAAGGGCGGACTTAATGCCTTGTGGCATTCTCTACCAGTCAACCCTGGATGATTTGAGATGCTGTGGTAGGTGTTGCACCTAACCACTCATAAATAATTACTAAATATTTTTAAACTATACAAACTTAATATTATCTACTACAAAGAGAAAAAATTAATAGTGAATATATAAACGGATAAAATATACTTATATATGCAAAATATGAACGGATATAATATACTTATATATACAAAATCTCTAAATAATATAACACAAACATAAAAATAAAATAACATGACGCGTACATATTATACAAAATATTTTTTTTTTATAGGATAAGGGTGACAAACGAGCACACAGTCCACCTGATGGTAAGTGCTTGCTGCGGCCCATAGACATCTACATCTATCCTCTATTAGAAATCAAAATGTAGATGCGTTGTCACCCGTGAGGACTAAGATGGAATGCCTCATTTCCTGTAAAAAGGGCCTCCGGCCACCTGCACTCACCAAGCGAAACGCAGAGGTAAACCTCTACTTCACGCTGGTTTTCTGTGAGGTCGTGGTACCACCCCGGTTCGAGCCGGCCCATCCGTGCGACAGCAAAAGCTGCTGCCTGGCTCTACCACTGTTAAAAATAATTACCATACCACTGTTAAAAAATGTTATCAATTATAAAGCGAAAGAGGGAGAAAAACAAAAATCGGATAAATCAGGTGGTATTATTCCTGTTAAAGTATTCTCGAACTAGTCTTTTAAAATATTGTTTGTTACTGGTTTTTTTATATGAACAGGCAAGGCATTCCAGAGCAGTATGGACTGGACAGTAAAAGAGGAATTAAAGAAACCACTCTTATGTGGTGGAATACGAATTTTAAGATTATTTTGGGAATGGGGATCTCTATCATGAGTAGAATATTGGTACTGAAAGTTATCCTTAAGATATGAAGGAGAATTTGGGTCATTTAAAATTGAATATAGTACTTGTAAAATTCGGGAGCTACGCCTTTGACGAATAGAAAGCCATTTAAGCTTATAACGGTACTGAGAAACATGGTCATTTTTACGTAAGCCGAAAATGAACTTAATGCAATTGTTGAGAAGGCGCCCCAACTTATCGAGAAGATATTTAGATAGATCTGGGTAACACACATCCGCATAATCAATAATGGGTAATATCAAAGTCTGGACAAGTAGAACTTTAATTTTAAAAGGCAGAAAGTTTTTGAGACGGCAAAGAGAACGTAAGGTGGCAGTAACTTTACGGCTTATTTCAACTTTTTTCTTTTCTATTCCATTATATTCCATTCTATCCCACTGTATGCCGCTCCATTCCATTGTACTCAGTTCCATTTCATTCGATTCTATTTTATTCTGTACAACTTTATTGCATCCCATTCCATTTCATTATATTCTATTCTATTTTATTATATTTTATTCTGTTCTTTGCTGTTATATTTCGTTTTATTCTGTTCTATTGCATTAAGTTCCATTCTTAGTTCACGTCTTAGTTCCATAGGTTATCACTGGCAACACGCACTGGTTGTACAGTCTCGTTTTCAAGTTTTAAGGTATCCATTCCATTCTATCCTATTCTGTTCCATAACATACTATTCTATTCAATAGCTTTTACATTGTGATTTACATTAATTTTTGTAGAACAGGAAATAAAATTAACATACATTTCGGATATTTAACTTTGGGTTTAGAATATACAAAGAGCTCAGTGGCAACTACGAGTAGGAGAAACCATCCATTGCATAGTATTAATTTATAGTTAAAAGAACCCTTATTTTATGATATAAGGCTTTATTAAACAGGCTGTAGCGTATCATATTAAACCATAGGAGTGACAAATAACTTTGGTCTTTTTGTTTCAATTTGATTGCCAATTTGGTGTCCATGAATTGCTGCAGCGATAATTTGTCACGTCTATATTTAAAAAAAAATACACACATACGCACACCATGATGTTTATTCCTGGGTTTTATCATTTAGGGACTGCATTAAATCCTATCTCGCAATTACAGCGGATGCTTCCGAGACGTCTAAGTGGAATTTGCAAAACTGTACTAAGCCTCTTAAGTACTTAAGTAGCTAGAGTAATTACCTGTTTTACAACACAATAGTTCTGGTAATAAAATAATACGTATAAATGGACATTGCTAGAATTTTCAACTTATGGTTTTTTTATTAGAATTTTAATACTAAAATTAAAATTGGTTGAATGCTTCCAAACCTAAACATATACATATGTGGTAAAGCAACGCTGCATTTATAATATGGTTGCAGAACAAACAAGTCGGCTCGACCGGGGTAGGACCACTCTCTCACAGAATACCCGCGTAAAAGAAGCTTAAATCTGCTGTGTTACGTATGGTTAGAGTAGAAAATCGGAGACCTTCTTTTACTAGAAACGAGGCATTCCATTCTGTTCCCCAGGGGTGACAATGCATCTGCATTCTGATTCTTTATCCAGGATTAATATAGATGTATAGACATCGTGGTATGTCCGTGGTCGTTTGTCACCATTATTCTATAAAAGAAAATAATTTTTATGAGAATTGATATTAAATTACAGCTCTTCGCAAGTCCACTGCTGAACAAAGGCCTGCCCAGGAATTGCATAAAGCACGGTTCTGAGCCACCTGCATCCATCGACTTCCTGAATTTCTTACCAGGTCTTCACTCCATCTAGTTCTTCGAGCTATATGGCCAACCAATTGCCACTTCAGCTTACTAATCCGTTGAACTATGTCGGTCACTCTAATTCTACTGCGAATATCGTCTTTTCTAAGTTTATCACGCAGAGAAACTCCGAGCATAGCTCTCTCCATAGCTCGCTGAGCGAATTTGAGCTTCCTCCGGCCAGGAGTGAAAGACCAAGTCTTAGTTCCATAGGTTATCACTGGCAACACGCACTGATTGTACAGTCTCGTTTTCAAGTTTTAAGGTATACCTGATGAGAAGATGTGCCGTAATTTTCCGAACGCTGTCCAGCCGAGTTGATCCGACGACCTCTCCGTTCGAAGTCCGACTTACCTAGTCAGATTATTTATCCTAGGTAAACATACTCGTCAACGACTTTGAGCTTAGTTCTCCTAACAACTACTGTCACAGATGTGACATGGACGTTAAACATAATCTTTGTTTTGTCCATGTTCATCCCAAGACCTATCCGTTGGAAGACACTATTGAGGTCATTCAGCATAGTGCTTAGGTCCTCCAGCGATTCTGCCATAAGGACTTTATCGTCGGCAAACCAAAGGTGAATTTTGATGTTAATACCGTGTCCTTTCCAGTCCAGAAGCTTGAAAACGTCTTACAATGCAGAGTGAAGAGTTTTGGGGATATAGCGTCACCCTGTCTTACACCTCACTGCAGTTGGATAGGTTTCGTACTCCGGTTCTGTACTCGGATAGCCATCGTAGCCCTACTGTTCAAATACTTTAGCACTTCGATATATCGACAGTCAACTTAGCACCGCTGAAGGGACTGCAGCACCGCCCAAATTTCGATGGAATCAAATACTTTCTCATAGTCCACATACGCCAGACATAGTGGCAAATTCTACTCCTCGAATTTCTGTGCATTTTGCCGAAGGGTATGTCTGTGATCTATGGTCCTAAAGCCCTTTTGGAAACAAGCTTATTTGGGAGGCTGGAAGTCGTAAAGTCTGCATGCGAGACGATTCGTTATGAATCTCGAAAACAGCACATCGACGCGTTGTGGTTCATTGGATCGTTACTCACATTTGCGTGTAGCTCCAACGATGACGTGTACAGCTGCCCATAGAACCACCCAATCTCACTCGAATTCTCCTCCCCCCCCCCCCCTTGGGTTCCGTGGCCGTAAGTTAGGGTGACAAATGAGTACACAGTCCACCTAATGGTAAGTGGCTGCTGTGGCCCATAGATATCTACATCTATCCTCGTTTGCGAATCATAATGCAGATGCGTTGTCACTTGTGAGGACTAATATGGAATGCTTTTTTTCCAGTAAAAAGGATCTCCGGTTCTCTAGACTCACCATACGAAACACAGCAGTGTTAAGCTGCTATTTCATGCTGGTATTCTGTGAGAGCGTGGTCCTTCCCCGGTCGAGCCGACCCATTCATGCTATAACTATATTACCAATATAGCTCTTGGCTCTACCACGTAATTGTTTGCCTTAAGGACAATGCGGCCCTTTTTTTACAGAATAAGGATGTTGCCACTCTCAATCATGCAAATGAGTAAAAAAGCGTGTTAATTTAATTTTCTTATTTTAATTTACTGATGCTGTATAAAATGTGTTATGTGTTTTCAAATATTAAATTCTAATATTTGCATAACGGTAATCTTACAAGCTCTACTTTGTTATTCACATTAAGCTTCCTTGGATATCGGTTTATATATGGATTGTCTAACACGGTTTATCATAAGCTCGACAGTGAACGATCCTGCAACATTCTATCTGAGCTTTAAATGAAAATACCGAGAAAAGCGAAGAATCAGAAGCTATACTATTGGCTTATAAATTATGAATCGATGTGTTTCTACGCATGAAAACGATGTAAGCTTTACTTCATTTATATAATACAGGAGAGTGCTACTTCTGGAGGCAGGTAACATGTAATTGGTTGAAATGATTTTTTTTTTAAATTTGTGACTAAAATTAACGGTGTATACTAGTTTGAAGAGCACTCTATCCAGTGATATACTGACATTAATTAGGTAGTCTAACATCAATATTCTCATCACAAATACACTACTAAACACACTACCGTCGAAAATGAAGAATAATGACTAAACCGCTAAGCTAAGCTTAAGCTCTTTTACCCGATTGCGCGATATCAAAAGTTAGGGTTATTTTTCTTCCCAATCACGCGTATTAAGGTATTTATGTGAGAATATTTACATCTTCGCAGCATGCCAAAGCCTGAATCAATTTTAACTACTCTGATGTTTATACGATAGGTATAGGCTAGGTTTAGGACTTAGGGATTTGATGTCCCGATGTAAAAGTTTACCCGGAGTACCTGCAACTTTACATTATTACTATTGGTCTGATCTACGCAGAATGAGCTTACTGTATCCTGAGGTTTTGCAGTGGTATACTTGGCCTTAGTTTTAATTTTATTAACAACAGGATCCCAAGCAGGTGGTAGTACCCAACTTCCCTGTCTAATGAAAGAAGGGTGTTTTTAATTTCAATAGCCTCAAGTATCATCATTGGTAGGAAACAATGTTCTTTCGCGAGGTTTTGTGGTCTATCAAATCTGATATAGCACCGAACACCCAGAACATCAGGAATTGAAATTAAGTAAATTAAACGTGTTAAAATGCGTAAATGTAATTTATATCAATGTGTAGTATTCGCGTAAATATAAGAAATCATAATCTCATCATAATGAAAATATATCCCCGTGTAGTGGCGGGTAAGAATACCACACTACCCTAAATCTTCCCGTAGGTTTCGTAAGAGCAGAAGGTGGGACACGGAGGTAGAAAATAGGCAGCAGCATCTTTGTGATAACAGCAAAACAACAATAAAAAACTGCGGTTACCAAACCGCTCACCAAGCGTGTCAACTATGGCAAACATCCCCCCATGACGAAAGTAATGAAGAGACTGCCCCCAGGCCCCGGCGGCCCCGCTATTCCTAGCCAAGGTGGCGACCATGGTCACGGCGGGGCAGGGGGTGCTAAGAATCTCAGGTGGAGGTTCGGTTGCCACCTAAAACGACTAGAACTGGCAACATATAACGCACGCACGCTGAGGACTGACGCGAAGATCGTGGAGCTAGAAGAAGAGATAGATGAGTTGCGCTGGGATATTATAGGATTATCTGAGGGCCGAAAAGAAGGAGAGGACACGGTAATCCTTGAATACGGCAACTTGTTCTATCACCGGAAAGGCGACCATCTGTCCCAAGGAGGTGTCCGATTTATCGGTAATGATTGCGAGTGTGTTGACGAGGGTTGCGTACTTTATACTCAGAATTACCAAACGGTATTTGTTGAAGGATTTACCACCAACCTCGGCACATCCCGACAAGGAGGTGGAGAAAATGTATAAGAATATCTCTAAAGCCATGCATTCCTCCAAAATCCACTATACGGTGTTAATGGAAAGCTTTTACGCAAAACTAGGCACAAGAGAGAGCGATGAGCTGAAGGTAGGGAAATTCGTAATAGAGCAACCGAACCCAAGGGTCCAGCAGTTCGCCAACTACATGGAGATAGAGGGACTCTTTATGATGAACCCTATCTTCCAGAAGCGGCCCCACAGAAATTGGACCTGATCTAGACCAGTTCGACAAAAAATGGGATTGACTTTATTATGACGACTGGACGGGAACTGTTTATTGATGTCTAAGTGATCGCGAGGGTGAAAACTGGTAGCGATCACCGAATGGTTATAGGCACAATGAACCTAAAATTAAGTAGGAGAGGTGTCGTCTAATGAAGTCAACGCTCCGTTCCCCTCGTGCTCTAATCCAAAGTCCCGAAACCTTTTAGCTCGAGCTAGAAAACCGTTTTCAGTGCATAGAAGATTGCAATGCAGTGGACGATATGAATAACAAGCTCGTGGAAACTGTCCAAGCGGTTGGAGCTATGTTTTGCAAGACCCGCCGCAGAAGAACACAAAAACTCTCCGATCAAACTCTTAATCTCATGGCTGTTAGACGGGAGATGAAGCTGCAGTATTCAGTAGATTTAACAGCATACAGGCAACTGAACAGACAGATCTCCATATGCTTGCGGTGGGACTTACGCAACTTTAATACAGCTCGTATTGAAGAAGCGATCAAGAGAAACCAGGCCTCCAAAATCTTTGCCAGAGATCTGTCTACCAGAAAGAACCAACGGTCAAGCTGAAGACCGAGTATGGCAGCATAGTTTCCGGGACACCAGAGATTTTGAGTAAGATTGAGAGGTTCTATGGGCAGCTGTATACGTCATCGTTGGAGCCACACGCAAGTGTGAGTAACGATCCAAGAGAAAGTCTTATCCGACACTATTCCGATGATATTCCAGATGTCAATCCGAGCGAGATTAGAATGACTCTCCAGCACTTTAAAAACGGCAAGGCCCCAGGTAAGGATGGAATTATCGTGGAGCTTCTGAAAAAGAGTAGAAAACCGGTACTTGAAGTCCCACAGATATTCTTTAATTCCTTCCTCCATGGTGGCACTACACCATAGGCGTGCAGCAAAAGTGCGATGGTCTTGTTCTTCAAGAAAGGCGACAACGCCCTCTTGAAAAACTATAGACCGATTTCACTTCTGAGCCGCGTCTACATTCTGTTTTCGAGAGTCATTACGAATCGTCTCGCACGCAGACTTGACGATTTCCAGCCTCCCGAACAAACCGGTTTCCGAAAAGGCTTAAGCACCAAAGATCTCTTACATACCCTTCGGCAAATTGTACAGAAGTCCGAGGGGTACAATGTGTCACTATGTCTGGCGTATGTGGACTATAAGAAAGCCTTTGATTCCGTCGAAATTTGGACAGTGCTTCAGTCCCTTCAGCGGTGCCAAGTTGATTGTTGGTATACTGAAGTGCTGAAGTGTTTGTACAGTAGGGCTACAATGGCTATCCGAGTACAGAACCAGAGTACAAAACCTATCCAATTGCAGAGAGGTGTAAGACAGGGTGACGTGATATCCCCGAAACTCTTCACCGTTGCATTGGAAGATGTTTTCAAGCTACTGGGCTGGAAAGGATACGGCATTAACATGAACGACGAGTATATCACTGAATCGCTGCGGGACCTAAGCACTATGCTCAATGACCTCAATAGTGCCTCTATAAATGCTAAAATAAATAATTTAAAAAAATTCCAAGGTGCCTGTAGGATATTTTTTTTAATAGAAACAGAAACAGAAACTTTTTTATTCAATATAGATTATAAACAATACTTATTTTAAAGTCACTCTTTTGTGGAATTACTACTGGTTTGAGAAAAACCTCTGTCTTGGGAAGAACCAGCAAGAAACCCTGTGGAACTTTTTTTTAAATAACAGCTTAAAATCATGTAATCACAATAACCACTCAAAAAAAAATTAGAAATAGCTTGGTAGAGATCACCTCATTCCCAGGGGTTGTTATTATCCATAAATTCTTTAATATTATAATAACCCTTTTTATACATAATTTGTTTATTAGTTTTTGAACTTTGAGCAGGCCAAATTTTGTATATTTTCTGGGATTTTGTTGTAATAGCGTATACATCACCCCAAGAATAAATGTAATAGCGACTCGGTGGAGTCGAGTAACTGGTACTACTAGCTTGTGTCTGTTACTTTGTAGTTATTTTTTTAGATTACATAATGAAGTTAAATGTGTCCTGAAATAGCTTTCAAAATTCGTCATCAGCTCTTGAACTAAAAAGAACGCAATTATAATAACTTTCCTTTATTTCGTACCAACCTTATTATCTTTGTGCGGGATTATAATATTCGACACGGTGGAAAACAGCAATTTCGAAACATTGTTTCGATTAAACTTTTAATAAAAAGTAATAAAATAATTTCCACATAATAGCTTCAGAAGCCGGTGGCAAGACACAATGTACAGAAGAATAAAGCCACGAATTCAAAAGCCATTATATGGAATCTATTTAATTTTTAATTCTTTTCAGGTCGGCTTTTACTTTTAAGTAAAAATATTTGACCTTTTTGAGTGAACTAAGAACATCAGAGTGAAATAAGTACTTGGGATATCACACGTTCAAGGTAACAACTAAAATGTCGTCTAAATAGTTATCTAAATGAAAAATTTTATAGCCTTTTGTTACCCTTAGTGGTGGAATATTTTCTTCAAATCTAAATGGGACCACCCCTGAAGGACCTATTCAATTAACGAAGATTCTTTAAATTCAGTTATAGTCGAATTAAGAAGTAGAAAGGTTGATTAAACTGAGTTAATATTTACGAAATAGTTGCTACAATAAAAATAAGATCTCAAAATATGTAAATAAACACGGTTATTTATAATTTTCAATAGTAACCCTAACAAACAGCTACTATGTAATAAACAAACACAGCTGCCGAGTTGATACAATTTCGTTTCATAAAATGTTCTCGTAGCTCTCTAATGATGTTTCAAAATGAAGGCCATACTTTAGGGCTACTTTACGGTACCGTACACAGTTTGTTCATGAGGAGAGCTGATGCTCTCCTCATTATTGATATAATAATTAGTATTTCGTGGCCGCGCGGTATGATGGCATACACGTCAAACCTCGGTACGGTCCAAACAGTTTCTCTCGTGTGTTGCCTTGGACTGGACCAACATCAAAGACAAACCGCCATTAGTCACCATAGTCACCACTGCCTTTGTGTAAATGTTAGTTATGTTATAAAAAGCAATATAACATTAAATTCCCAATTAATATTGTAAAGAAATTATAATCATCTTACCCTTAACCGGCGATCCTGTATGTTTAGATGTATTATGTATTTCGCATTCAGAAGCAAGAGAGGTGTCAGGAGTGTACCAAATGGAAATCCGTAGTTTCTACCTACACTTCTGGATAACAGGCATGAGAGTTCATGTATGTCTATGTATATCTAAAATTTTCTACTTGTGAGGACCTTCAATTGGCTTTGCTATAACTATTAAGTATTATCTATCTTAATTATAGCTGTTGGTCTTCAGAATAAAGTAAAATAAAAAAGAACAATATAACAAAGGTTTGGTCAGACACTTTACTCGAACCCGGAATGAACACATGATCAGAAGTTGCGCTTGCAAACATTAAACCAACGACGCAGTCAATATGAAGTTTTTTTGGTCACATTACGTTAATTGTTATTAGAATTTTAATTTATACTATTTAATTTTAGTAATATAAAACATACTCATTGTTATGATATTATGAATTATGAATATCGTCGGCCTAATTCGTTAACCTGCTAAGTCCATTTTTGGCAAAATTGACTTTTTATACGATTCAAAAAGTTCAGTCTAATATCTACCGGAACTTTTAAGGAATAACAGCGACATAAGCCTAAAAAGGTGACAAATGCTATGCCCGAAAAACTGCTTTCTGACCACCAATCAATCTCTACAACGTTAACCTGGTAAACCCTATTGGGGCCTTAGTTTTGCACTGACAACGTTCCCAAACCTACGTGCCGTTTGAGACACGTCGAATTTTGTTGTGTTTTGGTCAAATATTTGGAGGATGTAAACTACTAATATAATTAGTACTACTAGTAATTAATTAATTAGGTGATTTTATAAAGGTTTTTTCGTTTAGTGTCTAAATCAAGTGTTTTTCATCACATTCAACTCCTAACAGAATAAAATAGAATATTTTTTATTCACTATTGATTATTACATAATACTTATTAAAAGTAATTTTTTATTTACCATTGGTTTGGAAAATACCTCAGTCCTGGGAACAATCAGCAAAAAATCCAGCGGGACTTTTTTTTTCAAACATATTTCACTTAACAATAATTTCGTTTATACAATTTTTAAATGATTTTTCATAGAACCAGCATGGTGGCGATCACCTTATTTCCAAGGGTTATTTTCATTCATGTATTTCTTGATATTATAATAACCCTTTTTGTACAGTTTTTCTTTAATAAAACTTTTAAACTTCTTTGTTGACATACTTTGAATATGTTCTGGGATTTTGTTGCAAAAGCGTATACATTACCCCATAAATGAATTACTGATTATGTGGAGTCTAGTAACTGGCATTACAAGCTTATGTTTGTTCCTAGTGTTTAACTATATATGTATTTTTATAGCTATTTATGTTTTATGCACATAAATTACATTCTCATAAATATATTGAGATGCCAAAGTTAATATGCTTATTTCTTAAAAAATTTCTCTGAGGGACTCTTTACAATTTTTTTAACGTCGAAAGCTGCTGCTAATTTAGCCGTAGATTGAGTATCATCAGCTTCCACAATTTCCTTTAATTCGTCATTGTTTACGGACGACCACGGGGTTAATTTTTCAGGTCGAGATTTTGAGAACGGAATCGGCCAAACCAAGGTGGTGTGTTCGTTTGTGGTATTTGCTCTGTAAACGTCGTTGATGCTGCGTGTCGCTTGTACCGCGTCGCTGCCACGATGGTATGGTCGTTGCGCTCGTTTTCGGCCTTTTAGTGGAGTTGTTAATTTTAAGGTACTAGAAAAAATAATTGCCATTATGATAGCCTAGTTCTGTTAATGTTAATTTGTAACTTACATAATGTGGTTTTCATTTTTACAACTCATATATGCTACAAGAGAAAACTCTTTTTTATAATAATTTTTGATGTGAAAAATATGTAAATTGCTATTTTTTGACCCCAAATTATAGATTTCGGCCTACAAGAATTTTAGTTTTCGTCTACTGCATTAGACAGGATAGAAAAGGTACAAACCTTAAAATTAATAAATGACATAACTAAACAGGAATACGAATAAAATTATTATCAACCAAGTGATTATTTTTTATGATGTTTGGGCTTAACTCCGACAAACATGCAACGACTTCGATGATTCTTTTTAGATTTGAATAAGTTTTTCCCTAAGATAGTCTCGTTTAAGTGTGGTGAGGAAGATTTCGCGCGACATACATAAAATTATACTATCGAATTAAGAACCTCCTTCGTTTTTGAAGTCGCCTAATAATTTTTAACAAAAACTAAAACTGCCTTCAGAAAGATAAATGTAATGTTATGGCGAAACAGTTTCGTAAATCTGTGCATTTGATCTCTTTGATCAGAGTTTTCGATTTTGTAACAATAACATAATTTTTTTTGTTTTTGGATGCGGTCTTTATACAAGATTATAATATTTTTCTGTGAATCATAACCTAAATTTTAACACAAATAACAAAATCAAAACAAAATCTTAAAGATGGCAATCAAATCCCGTTTATTTTGTACTTCCTCGTGTTTTAGCCCAAGAAAATCTGTACTTCTCAAATCCATTTGATGCAAAAGTCATATCCAATATTTTTTTCGAATCTGCTGTATTGCTTGATAAAATATCATGACACAAGGTGCAATTTATTCTTACCTTAATTTACTCTTTACTCTTCATTTTAACAGTGGTAGAGCCACGTGGCAGCTTTTCCTGTGGCACGGATGGGCTGGCTCGAATCGGGGTGGTACCACGACCTCACAGAAAACCATCGTGAAGTAGAGGTTTACCTCTGCGTTTCGCTTGGTGAGTGCAGGTGTCCGGAGGCCCTTTTTACTGGAAATGAGGCATTCCATCTTAGTCCTCACGGGTACCAACGCATCTACATTTTGATTTGTAATAGAGGATAGATGTAGATGTCTTTGGACCGCAGCAACCACTTACCATCAGGTAGACTGTGTGCTCGTTTGTCACCCTTATCCTATAAAAAAACCCTTTTATTTTCCTTCATGGAATTCTTGGATTTTGCAATTTTTCCTATTTTTCAATATTTCTTGTCTTATTTTAACTTAGTTCTAACTTTAACAGTTTTCCAATCTGCGATATTAATACCATATTTAAAAATTAAAATATTCATATATGATTCATGGTACAGGGAAAGAGTTAACTTTATCTTTATCTTCATAAAATTTTCGCTACTCCGCGGATAAAATTGCCGCAAAAGAAGTTGTACATGTACTTTTGAGCCTCTGTATTCTTTATTTAATAGTACTGCAGCCGGATCTTACAATAGTTTGTAGAGATGTACTAGTCTGTTTTATTGGAATATCAACCAGCAAATTTTCTAAAGTTTCAGCAATCTTGTTTGTTATCATCGGTGTTTGCGATGGCATCATCGTCGTCATTGTACTACTTTGAATCGTTATTGTTGCATTACTGGAATTTATTACCATTTTAGGCATTGTCAGTACTGTTATCATTGGTAGGCTTATTTGAGTTAGGATTACAAAAAGATCATCAAACGATATTAAGGAACCAATAGCCAAATAACTTCCTGCGAATGCAATGTTGAAATGTTGTTATCGATTAACGGTTCTGATGCATCTCTAAATGAATCCATAGTTGCCAGAACATCGTAAGTTAGAATACTTTTATCTTGGTCTGTGTTGCACAGACTTTCTGGAGACTTCAAGGGACTTAACGGTCTTATATTGCTTAATTGGAGAAGTAAGTCTTTGTTGGCCTGGTTTTGTGGAACGGTTTAAAAAAAAACAATTCTATAGTGTTAATATCATCTACATGGCTGGTATATTGTATTGACTTTGTATGAGTTTTGTTAAGTTTATATGGTCTTCAGAGTAAGTTTTATATAAAACGTCATCGATTTGTATCTGAGAAGACTTTCTTTTCTTCCTCCACTCTTTCAATATAATAGCAACTTTTATATATTTTTCTGCCAAAGTTGATTTTAAATATTTGAAAACTTTTCTTGTGTGTGGAATCTAGGTCTGCGTTACATATTGCTTTAGAAATATTGTTTTCTTGTGTCTTTTAATTATCACTGATTAGTCTTTCCGGGCTATTCTGGACACATTTTGAGTAATCCACTGCATTGGGATCAAATGAATAAAGTCCCTATTTTCTGAAACCATTTACTTATTATATTTCTTTACAGGATTTTTATTTGGAGAAGCCATCTGAATAAAAATATGTCTTATTGAATTTACTTCCTAAAACGTAACATAAATGAAATATATCATGAAATGTCTAAACCAAGGCAGTATTCAATTTTCGACCGCCCTATTCTTTCATACAATTTCAAGTTGGCCGAAAACTAAATAATAACTTTAGACTCAATCCAGTTTTCGGCCACGACCGAAATGGGTATTTTAGTTTCATTACTAAACGTTCCGTAAGAGCCGTGGTAGCTCAGATGATTAGCGTTCGCTGTAAGCTTCGCAGTATTCGAGCAACCCGAGTTCGATCCCCGCCGGCACCAATGAAATTGTTAATTGCAATTTTAAGTGCTGATTTACCACGTGCTCGGTGGTGAAGGAAAATATCGTGAGGATACCTGAATGTCTAAGAAATAAGAAAAAAATATTTCGAAGACATGTGAAGTTCGCCAACACGGGCAGTGCGGTGGACATTTGCTTGCCCTAAAACCCTCTCAGAAATGAGAGGAGGCCTGTGCCCAGCAGTGGGACGTAAATAGGCTGCAACTTAACTAAACGTTCGAATCGCAGTACTTGGTGACCGAAAACTGAATATAACCAAATAAATGAAAGGCAGAAAGTATTCAAGCTAAACTCGGGCTACTTTCCAGCCGCATGGGCGACAACCAAATAATAGGAAAATTTTATGTGTCACTTTCTGCCTACCTAATTTATTAACTTTTTCACAAAAATATTATAATAATAAATGGAAAAATACTGTATTAAGTTATTTATACAGTGAAATATAATCACAATATTAAATAATCATAGTAGATACAGGACAAAATTTACTTTTGGGTGAAACACGCGCCACTATTTTTTTGCTCGGTCTTACACGCTCTGACAGCTCCTGTACCGGCGACGAATTGAACTAATTATTATGAATCGCGTGTTGTGTTTACCCGATTAATTAATGTTGTCAGATATAGTGCAACTATTTACATATGCATTAAACTTCATTACATACGATAATATTTATTAAAACCTTTATTAAATCAAATTTACTGTATCACATGGTGCCCTACTCAAATTCCATAATTACTCTAATTTTAAACGTAAACGTGATGACGAAAAAGATTCAAATGCGATGAAAACATAACGCCAATCAATATACAAATGACTAATTTTGAAAAAAGAATTCCATGTTTTTTAAAATATAATTAATTTTAAATTAGCCAAACAAAAATTATTTTGATTTTAAATGGCCAGTACTGCAGAACGGCAATTTCATAGGTAAAGGCCCTTTATTACAGCGGTTGTTATTCTTTATGGCTAAATGGCTTGTTAGCCGATGCCGCTATATATATGAAAAAAATAAGAATTAAAAAAATATGAATTACAATTCTTATCAGTCTTCTTATCACTTGGATCCATAATAAGATGTTAAATATGGAGAAATATTTTACCAAAAGCTTTTAGGGTACGCATATAATAAAGCTTCTGGAGCACGTTAAGCGTTCTTTATTATGATATATCACTTATTAAGAGCAATATTCCTCGCCTTCCTTCGAGATTCTTCAGGAGATATTATTAAAATTTGATTATATCACTCCAAACTTCTTGATGTGTCTCGAGGGGAATTCGTTATGGCTTTTGAGCTAATATTAAAGGAAAGTTTTATAAGTTTGTCAATGGCTAAATATTTTTTTAATAAAACGTAGTACATAATCATGTTTTCTGGAAATTATATCGAGTCATATTATTTATTTAATATTTGTTAAAAATAATTGGAAATAAAAAATGTACAAGATAAATATATGATACCTTATCATACTTATTCCTACAGACATGATATTTTTTTTGAAACTTCATTTCAAGTCCCGTATGGTCTAGTGGCTAGGATACCTGGCTTTCACCCAGGAGGCTCGGGTTCGATTCCCGGTACGGGAAACATTATTTTACTTTCTTTTATGTTATTGACTTTTATATACGAGTATATGGTTCAATAGAAGCTGTGGTGACGGCGACGGATGACCAGGTAAGTCACATAATTTTACTTCATTGAACGGATGTAGGCAAAGTAATTTTTACCAACTTTTATCCATTATGATTTCCGGAATTCAATAAATAAATGCAAATTTCATGTTTTCAATGTAGATTGTTAATCTTAATTTGTTTTTGACACAGGTACTCCTCAATCGATGGCGCTACCTGTACTAAGTTACGCAAGACTACGTAAGATAACATTGAATATAACTATTTTAAACTAGCTGTTCATCGCGACTTCGCCCGCGTGTAATTTAGGGTTTTAATTATACTGCGCGGAAGCCTAATTATTTTTCTAAAATATATGTAGCCTAAGTTACTCCTTATAACATCAGCTATCTGCCAGTGAAAGTCCAATCGAAATCGGTCTAGCCGTTTCGGAGATTAGCCGGAACAAACAGACCGACAGACAGACAGACAAAAATTTTAAAAATTGTGTTTTTGTTATAACTACCGTATATACTTTCATATGCATTTAGTAAAAGGCTGTTATTTTAATATTACAAACAGACATTTCTATTTTATTTATTTGTATAGACTATAGATAAAGTCATAAAAGACATGCCATTATTTTTTTTTATTTTTTTTTGTTGTTTACTCTTACGATTATACTTCTGCCAGTGTCAAAAAATAAAATATTTTGTTTCAAAACCTTCTTCACAACATGCTGATGGTCACTTTGAGAAGTTCTTGGGGGATTTTGAAGACAGCAAAATCCACGGAATAGTCAATGACGACGACGACACTATTTATGTTCTTAAGGCATCTAAGCGGACAAAAAAAGCTTGTGATTTAAATCAACATCGGAGCACGTGTTTCGCCGTTCCCACTAATAGTTCACATGCGCAGACACATACACAATCGCATCACTTTTACGTATCAAAACCCACTTCATACCATTATTTCATTACGTTAAAACACGAGCAACTCATTGGCGTTTTGCATCGTGTAACGATGACATTGGCGGGTCGTACAGCAAGAAGGACCATGTGTGTGTGACTGTAAAAGGCATAATCCACATAAAACCCCTTGCTGTGCCGTCCCGGGAGAGGGCGCCAGACCTTAAGTCTAATTATAAACAAAGCCTTTAATTACATTAGGTCGTAACTAAGTGGCAGTTGTGCATAATACACAAGTACCCCGTATATTAATGTATTATATCATTGTATGAAAGCCATTTTAAAATTTTGAACGAAACAAAGCAACAAATAGAACGTAAGCCTACGTTTCAACGACAGGAAACTATTTGCGGCTCTTCACAGGCGTCATTTCCTTGAGAAGATAACGGCGCATAATGGACGTTCTAAAGTTTTATATACAAAACCTTTTTCATACCTGATACACGTACAAACATAACTTGAGATATTTTCGTCATTATTTATACAATACTATTTAAGCTATACAGGAATACTAATATTAAATTTACAAGAAGTTTTGCTGTGTAACTTTTTTTTATTAATAGTAAGGGTGACAACAGGTACACAGTACACCTGGTTGTAAGTGGATATTGTGGCCCATAGACATCTAACATTGATAAGGTATTACAAACGTTGTCCCCTATTAACTGTATAGTGGAGGTGTAAGAATACTCACTACCGCATATCGTCCCGTGGGTGTTATAAGACGCGACAGCGGGAAATTACAACAGAAGATGGGCAGCAACATTTTTGTGATGATAATAACTCAAAATAATAAAAAACACCGGTACACAACCCGCATGCCAAGCGTGGCAACTATGGCAAAATACACTATATGATGCAATCTATGGGAGAGGCCTATGTTTAGCAGTGGACTTTATAAGGCTGTAATAGATGGATAATGATTTCACCCATGTGAATTGAGATGGAATACCTCCTTATCAGTAATAAGGGTTTCGGTTCTCTACACTCACGTTTCGAAACACTGCAGCATTAAGCAGCTATGTTACGTGGTATTCTGTGAGAGCGTTGTCCGTCCCCGGTCGAGCGGAGCCATTTATACTGCAGGTGAAATGTCGCTCTACCATGTTCATGAAAAGGGTTTCTTGAACAATTTTCGCCTGAGCGAGATACTTCACATATTACTAGATGATATCTGATGTGTAGGACATACTTTTATAATGCCCCAAGTGTAGTTAATCAGCTATAATACCATTGAGTTATATGTACTACGTACTAGAGGAGACACCTCAAATCGATTGTTTGTAACACGCGTTAGAGTGCGCGCTCTCAAACTCAGTCTGTGTCAAGCGGTTGCTGCAACGTGAGAAGTTTTAGTGAAGAATTATTTTTAAATTAATATGCCTTTGTGTGCATTGAGATACAGTTCAAACAACTCGAGAAATGTAAGTAAAAGTCAAGGAGTGACTTTTCACCAGTAAGTTCAACATATTATTATTTTTAAAACACGCTTAATTTAATTATATTTTATCAACTGCAACGTATACGGGAATGTCAAAGAGTAAAACATTTTTATGCGCAGACTGAACATTATTGACGTATAATGTTAAGTAATTATGGGCAGTAAATATTAATATATAACCACGGTAGGAAATGTTAATGCATTAAAATTAATAGTTTTTATTATTATTTGGATTTAAAGGTTTCCTGAATCAAAAAAAAAGAAAGAGAATCATGGATCAAATTTGTTCAGAAGAATCACAGCGAAGAAATGTGGTTACCGTCAGATTATTCACGCATATGTTCCGTACATTTCAAAGAAAACAACTAATACTTCACTAAAACAAGAAGAGTATACTTAAAGAAATCTGCAGTGCCATGCGATAACGTAATTATATTATTATATAATATTGCTGGGATTTTTGTTTTATTTTGTGATTAGATGACGAACGAATTTTTTAATGTGTAAATTCAGTATATTTACGGGACTTAAGAGAGGCGGTACCCTCGGCGCGCGAGTCGTACTAGTATATGGCGGGTTTTTAATACTGTAACGCTAGAATTTTTACAGGCTTCCCAGATAACTAGTATCTTTACCGTAGTATCGCTATTAGTATCGCTGGAATCGTGTTATAGTTGTTACTTAAAAGCTATTCGCTGAGCACAATTTTCCGTTTCACTCGATTTTTATGCTCTGTTGATTTCTGAAAACCGTAACTAAATTACCATTTCAAATGTTTTATATCATCAGAATTTTGTTTAAGCATTCGACTTTAAATCCAGGATTTATTATAATAAATTTTCTAGTTTAGATTATATTTTTCTAGTGAATAAACTTTTACCACAGGTATCAATGATATTATATTTAAAAAAAATAATATGTTTGACAGGTATAATAGTAACTACCTAACTTTAACTGAAAAGGATTCCACCTAAGCCCTCAAGGATACATATCTGCATTTTAATTTACAATCTAGGAGAAATGAGCCATGTTTACTTATTATATCTGTATCATGTATACGAGGGTGGATTGAAAAGTACTCGGCCTAACACAGATCCATTCAATTCTAAAAATCAAATCTACACACATTATTTAGTTCAGTTCAGACTAGTTCATTGTGTGAAGTTCGAAACGTGTGCGATAATTAGTTGTAATTTTATAAATTTATTAACAAAGTAATCGGACATAATTTCCGCGAATGGAGCAAATCGAGCAGCGTGCCGTCATTAAGTACCTCCATAAGAAGGGGCTATCATCAAAAGCCATCCATGATGACATGGTCAGTACATTAGGCGATTGTGCTCTGTCATATTCATCCGTCAAAAAATGGATAGCAGAATTTAAGCGTGGTAGAGAGAGTGTGAAAGATGAACCCCGCTCTGGAAGGCCTTCGACGTCAACTACTGACGAAAATATTAAAAAAGTACTTGATTTAATAATGGGAGACCGCAGATTAAAAATTAGAGAGATAGCCGAGATTATAGGCATCTCTTATGAACGAACTCAAAACATCATTGTCAACGAGTTGGGTTTCCACAAGGTGTCTGCGAGGTGGGTTCCGCGACTGCTTTCAGTTGAACAAAAAAGGACGCGATTGACTATTTCACGCGACTGTTTGGAGTTATTTGAAGCCGATGCAGATGATTTTTTGAATTGTTTTGTTACTATAGACGAAACATGGGTTCATTACTGTACAACGGAAACAAAACAACAATCAAAAAAGTGGAGAAGACCTGGTTCACCACCCCCTAAAAAGGCTAAGTCGATTTTGTCGGCAAATAAGGTATAATATAAGGTAATATTTGATGGCTTCAGTATTCTGGGACTCGAAAGGTGTGATTATGATTGATTATCTTGAAAGGGGTCAGACTATAAACTCTGATTACTACTGCACCTCACTACGTCGTTTACGAGAGGAAATAAAAGAAAAACGTCGAGGAATGCTCAGAAGAAAAGTCCTGTTTCATCAAGATAACGCCCGTGTTCACACGTCAGTACAGTCAATGGCTGAAATTCACAACTGTGGCTTTGAACTGTTACCGCATCCGTCGTATTCACCTGATCAGTTTCGTTTGGCAGGCGGGTTGGCAACCGCAGTTTTTTATTATTTTGATAGTTGTTATCTGGAAGATGCTCGCTGCCCATCACCTGGTTCCATTTCCCTTTGTCACCTCTTACGACACCCATGGGACGATATGGGGTAGTGGAGATTTTTTACCGCTACTACATGGCAATTTGCCGTGGCGGTGATGGAAAAGTATAGAAAAAATAATTGCGAATAGAAACAGGCAAAGCCAACAAAATCTAGATAATATTAAATAACGTAAACAAGAAAAACATACATTTTACTTTTTAAAACCAACGAATCAATAAATTCATTAAGGCTTTTGTCTACAAACCAACTCGTTACACGAGCGCTGGAATTGTGTTATAGTTGTTACTTAGAAGCTATTCACTGAGCACAATTTTCCGTTTCACTCGATTTTTATGCTCTGTTGATTTCTGAAAACCGTAACTAAATTACCATTTCAAATGTTTTATATCATCAGAATTTTGTTTAAGCATTCGACTTTCAATGGCAATCCAGGATTTATTGTAATAAATTTTCTAGTTTAGATTATATTTTTCTAGTGAATAAACTTTTACCACAGGTATCAATGATATTATATTTAAAAAAATAATATGTTTGACAGGTATAATAGTAACTACCTAACTTTAACTGATAAGGATTCCACCTAAGCCCTCAAGGATACATATCTGCATTTTAATTTACAATCTAGGACAAACGAGCCATGTTTCCTTATCATCATCTGGTCTTAAGTCTGAGTGTTTGTTTCCTAACCTACACAGGAATTACATTATTTATTTCCACCTCTCTCTTTCTACCATCGGACAAGCACACGCCTGGCACCCCTTTGTTCTCTATATTCCAAGCATTAGAAATAAATGCTTCGCTTCCTCTTTCTTAATGCATACAGCAAGGGAGTAAGATTATGTGCCAGCGTCTGTTTCTGGTCGTTTACAATGTGGGTGTCTTCAAGACAATAGTGATTAGTCTTGTGTTGCGCTTAGACAAAGACAATGTAATTAAGGCATGGCTTCTAATCCTTTGGTGATAAGTGTTGTGTTGTGTAAGTGGTGGGATTGTAGTGAAGCAGTGGCTTATTATAGGTTAATACAACGATTAAACTTTATGTAAACTGGTGATCATATTCAATGATCGAATATTTATGAATTCACCTGAAAATATTTAGACAAAGTATTTGTAGAGTGTATTTTTAACTAAATTGTAAAAAAAGTCGACTAACCCATATCGTCTTTTGGGTGCAGGCAGCTGCTTTCTAGTAACAACGAAAACAAAACTGTGTTTGCCAACATGCCTGCCAACTATGGCAAATATCCCCCAATGAAAGAATTTATGAGGGAGACCTATATTATGCATTTTAGTAGGCTAACGGTAACATTAGTAACATTTTTCGACAAAAATCAAAAAGTTTAAAAGGAATTATTTTAATGCATATTTTAATGTAAAATTATATTAATCTCTTCCGATGGTAGTTTAGCTCGAGATCGTTTCAAGTAATACTTTGTACGCCCGGGCCTAAGGATGAGATTTGATGAGATTGAAAAACTCTTTTCAAGTAACAAAATAATATAAAAAAGAGAATAAACGTATCGAAAGTGCATTTTATCTACCTTTATATAATACTTTAAAAAAATAAATAGTAAAAAAATAGTAATTCATTAAATAATCATGAAAAGGAAATCGATAATATAATTAATTGGCTGCATACAAACAATTTAAAAATTAACCTAAACAAATCAAATTGTATACATTTTAATAAGATAAAAACTAATTTTAGTCTAAATATTAATAAAATTGACGAAACAGCACAAACAAAATTTCTTGGTGTGATTATAGATCAAAATTTAGACTGGAAGATACATATAGATCAGCTATGTAAAAGGGTTAATCGTTTTGTGTATGCGCTACGTACAGTAAGACCAGTAAGAAATGTTACTAATAAAAAAACAGCCCTAATATCCTATCGGGCGTATATTGAATCCATACTCCGATATGGTATAATAATGTGGGGTAATAGCACAGATTAGCGTAGGGTATTTATCGCACAAAAAAAGTGCATAAGGGCGATATGTGGTATCTCAACAAAAGAATCCTGTAAGCCGATATTCAAAAATCTTTGCTTACTAACTCTGCCATCGTTATACATATTTGAGATAAGTAAATTTGTAAAACAGCATACAGCTTTATTTAAAAAGTCCTCTGATATTAATCCTAGGCTCAAAAGAAAACGCAATAGGTTAATTCTAAGCGAAGTTCCGAAATCAACAAAATATAGTAAAAGCTGTTTATCAATGTGTGTACGTATTTACAACAAAATACCTGACGAAGTTAAAACACTAAATAATATGAATTTGTTTAAAAATAGACTGTACCTTTGGCTAATTGACAAACATTTTTATGACATTAACGAATTTCTGACATTGTAAGCTACATTCTGACATTGTATTCTGGTATTAGTGTGTTGCGATTCTGACATTGTAAAATATGATTTGAAATAATGTTTAATTTGTTAATTTTTAATAACTTATAGATCATTTTGTTGTTTAAAGTGTTTTATTGTTTGATGTAGGTAGTCATAATTTAAATATAATTTGCATGCTATGTTATATTAAAATAGCAAAACATGAGAGCATAATACAACTAAAACATCTGTATATTTACCATGTTTTATGCAAATAAAGATTTTTTTTATTATTATTAATATAACATTTAATTATCTTATTTCCCAGATGCGTGTTTAAATACATTTTGCAGAAAACTTGCTTAATCGATTAAAGTTTCTAAATTGCACGTCTAACACAGCTTATCATAGGTTATTGAACAAAACCTGAAATTTTATTTTGCAATGTCCTAGTAAATCCAAGATACTAACAACAATAAGCGGAACGATGCTGGCGGAACGTAAATTGTAACTTGATGCGTGTTTTCGTGCGGGAACAATGTTAGCTTTATTCGAATTGATTGAGGAAGCCTACCTATAAGGTATTGAGGTAAGTATTTGCGAAATTACATTTACAGTGGTATAATAATTTAAAATTATATTTTCATTTAAATTATTAATGGATATTCTTAAAGGTTATTTTTGGTCGACATTACCATCTCGTATGACGAGAACCTCGTGAAAGTCGAAACAGATAAGAAAACAAAACCTGACTCATGAGGTGACCGACATGTGGGGTGGTCTGCCGTCCGAAATTATTGCTATAGCTTTTTTATAGGATAGGGTGACAAACGAGCACACAGTCCAACCGACAGTAAGCGCTGTGGCTCACAGACATTTACATCTATGTTTGATAAAGTATCAATTCGTTATCACCTCTGAGAACAAGGATGATACAAATTATTTCTTGTAAAAAGGACCTCCAGTTCTATACATTCACCAGACGAAACACTGACAACATTTTGCTAGTATTCTGTAAGAGCGACGTCCTTCCCCGGGTGAGTCGAATTCATTCGTTCTACAGTAACAGTGGTAGAGCCACGCGGCAGCTTTTGCTGTCGCACGGATGGACCGGCTCGAACCGGGGTGGTACCACGACCTCACAGAAAACCAGCGTGAAGTAGAGGTTTACCTCTGCGTTTCGCTTGGTGAGTGCAGGTGGCCGGAGGCCCTTTTTACTGGAAATGAGGCATTCCATCTTAGTCCTCAAGGGTGACAACGCATCTACATTTTGATTTGTAATAGAGGATAGATGTAGATGTCTATGGGCCGCAGCAACCACTTACCATCGGGTGGACTGTGTGCTCGTTTGTCACCCTTATCATATTAAAAAAAGCTAGATTGGTTTTTCTTTGCTTTAGTTATTTACACTGCATAATGTTGTACTAAATCTTTGTTTTGTAGAAGAAAGCCATAAAAGCTATTTATTACCTAAATCTGATAAATACTCTAATAACGAAAATTCAATATAAATATATAACAAAAAATAAAAAATAAATGTTTTGTTAAAATAATGACGCAAATTCTGTAAATACTAGGTACAAGAACTGACAGTATAATTTTAAGGCTTTACTTTGTAGGTTCTTAGAATTTGAAAGCGGTCCGATATTATTTAGGTCCCAAGAGAAGCCATTAGAAAACATCGTCGGAGAGATACGAGAAAATTGACAATAAAACGTAATTTTAGCAACTAAGCAGCTATGTCTCGTTATTAATTTTTCATGAAAAATTTTATACAATTTGCCGAACATCATTTTATTAGCGCTTACAAAATAACGACTTCTTACAAATGAATATGTTCTCCTGGTAGATAGCGTTCATGGAAAAAATCTCTTGAATACAGTGGGTGTCTAATTCTATTGGTGCTCGTTACTTATCATAGAAAATACCTAAGAAAGTACCTAGCATAATGTTGCTATTTCATGCTGGTATTATATTTTTATAGAATAAGGGTTACAATGAGCACACAGCCCACCTCATAGTAAGTGGATGTGAGGTTCCCACCACATTGTACGCACGTACGTACATTTGTACGTAGTGTTGACGAGCTAAGAATGCCATGTGCCATTTAGTGCGATCTATATACTTGCCCCGGCTTTCAAGTTATATTTTTTATAGGAGAGGACCAAACGAGCATGCGGCTCACCTGATTGTAAGTGACTACCGCCGCCCATGAACAACTGCAACACCAGGGGAACCAGGAGAATTGCAGATGCGTTGCCAGCCTTTTAAAAAGGAGTAGGCTCTTTTCTTGAAGGTCCCTAAGTCGTATCTGTCCGGAACAAACGCTGGTGGTAATCGATTCCACAAGGAAGTTGGGCGAGGAAGAAAACAACTTCTAAATCGCACAGTGGTGGGCCGCCAAGCTTCCAGATGGTGTGGATGGTATCGGTAGTTCTGCCGCGATGTGCTTTCGTGAAATTTCGCGGCTAGGATTAATCCGAACAATTTCTCAGAGCACTCCCCGTGATAAATGCGAATGAAAATGCAAAGGAACGCCGCGACATCTCTTCGCAGCTCCAATAAATCTAGCCGATCGGAAAGGACTTGGGGTGTGTCTTCTTTTCCGCGAGAGAAAGGAAAACACACCATATACGTAGCGTACGTACATTTGTACATACAAATTGCAGTGTTGACTAGCAAAGAATGCCATGTGCCATTTAGTACGATGTGTATACTTCCCCCAGCTTTCTAATTATATAAGTATTAAAGTTTTAAGTAAATAAATTAATATAAACTTTGTCCCTTGGGAGACAGGTAAAGCCCTAGTGTGAGATGCTACTTGCACAGAGATACACTTCGGCAGCCTCTCATCTCAGGGTTACCCCGCAGCGGCAACAGAGGCAGCTGAACTGAGTAAGTGGCGCAGACATGAGTCTCTGAGAGATGACTTCATATTTGTGCCATTTGCTATAGATACTATCGGACCGTAGGTTCCAAGTGTGGTGAAGTTACTAAAGGAACTCTATTTGCGACTGGCCGTTGCTGCTGGTGATAAGAGGGCTGATTCTTTTTTCGCTCAACGCTGCTCGCGCAGCGTTCTTTGTACGATACCACGGGTAGAACTGCATAATATAAGATTTTGTTTTTTCTGCCGACTTCCAAAAAGGAGACGGTACTCAATTCGAGTGTATGTTTTTTTTTTTTTTTTTTATGTGTGTTACCTCATGACTTTGTACTGGGCGAACCGATTTCAATGATTTTTTTTATATGAAAGCTGATAGTTCTCGTGTGGTCCCATATGAATTTGATCAAGGTCAGACCAATGGTTATTGAGTTATTCTCAAATAACCTATATTGAAGTCGGCTGTACAAAATTTTTAATTTTAAATTATTTAAATATAAATTTTACTATAAACCGTCATTTGAAATATATTTTATAATAAATAACGATGGATTTAGAGCTTCGTGTTTTGTCTTAAGCAATTGTAATAAATTAAGTTTTGAAGAAGCCATTTTAGACAGTATTAAGCCGGGTCAATACAACGCTCCTATAAATTTAAGTTTAAAGCCGTTTGGGCGTTTTAAGAAACCTTACAAAGTAGAAGTGATAAACAAACTTACTTACTACCCAATGGTACGTGGCTACAGCCCACGAACACCTGCAACCACTTTTAACTGCACTTTTAACGTTATTTCTTGTTAATTGTTTCAGAAGTTTTTATCTGAAATGAATACAATGGTTATTCTGCCATCTATTGTAGACTATCCGCTTAGCCCCTATGCCTTTACATTATTTGATTCTTTCTTGTCACCAACGGGACAAAATCGGGCAATGATTTTGCTTATACTTCTACCATAGGGCTGCGATACCCTGTCTCTGTTGGTTAAGAAAAAAAAGTGGTGGTGGTGGAAAATTAAACAAAGTTTCCCTTCCTGATTTTCACAAAGCATAATAATGATAAGTACTCATGTTTTAAACGATTAGAATAGTAGAGTAAAGTAGTAATGTTTTTTATAGGTTAATGGTGACAAACGAGAACACAGTCCACCTGGTAAGTGGTTGCTGCGGCCCATAGACATCTACATATATTTTCGATATAGCATCAAAACGCAGATGGGTTGTCACCCGTGAGGACTAAGATGTAACGCCTCGTTTTCAGTAAAAAGGGTACTCCGGTTCTCTACAATCACCATACGAAATACAGCAGCGTTAAAATGCTATTTTCCGCTGATATTCTGTGAGAGCGTGGTGCTTCCCCGTTCGAGCCGACCCATTTGTGCTACAACTATACCTACTACTAATATAGCTGCAGCATCGCTCTACCACGTAAAAAATGTTAATATAATATAATGTTAATACCTATAAACGTCACACTGCTGGACATACGCATCTACTAATTTTTAGAGGGTTTTAGAACAAGAAAATGTCCGTAACGCCGACCCTATGTGTTAATAAGGTAGGGCATGTGTAGTTCATCGACGCGTGGTGGTGAACTTCGCATAACATATTACCTTCAATTAAAATTGCGATTTAATTTGTGCCAACGGGGATCGATCCTGGTTTCCTTGCGTACCGTGAAACTTTCAGCGAGAGCTTAGCTTAGGCTAAGCAGGCTATAAATTGTATAATATTATCTTTATTGAATATATATTATAAGTAATACACATTGAAATTTTTTTTTACCTTTACCTCTGGTTCGGAAAAAATCTCAGTCCTGGGAATACTCGGCAAGGAACCCAGCAGGATTTTCTTTTCAACGTAACTTTTTAAAACAAAGTCATAAATAACGATGTACTTATGATTTTGTATTAAATGTATAATGTATTAAAATGATTGTTCAATTAATCAATCAAAAGTATTTTGTCCGTAATAATTTTCGAAGGTTGTCTAAATTATTGTGATGTTTATAGAATGGCTCTCAGTTCAGTGTGTCTTCAGAACGCAAAGGCCTTCTCTAACATCTTCCATTGCTTTCTATATGTAGCAAACCTTCTACAGTTTTTTGAAGTCTGGATGCATCGAAGAACAGGAAGATTCACCTACAGACTTTTACACAGATAATGACCGGGAACGGGTGCTTCGGTGATTATTTGTGTAAGATTGGATTTTAAGCAATAGCGAACTGTTTCGACTGCTGTGGGTAGAACCAGAACTCCGCATCTCATACGATGGCAACATGTCCTGGTAAGCCGGATCAGTCAGAACCTCTCCCTACCAGCAGTCATGTCGGCGATGCTGAGCAGGGACTCTGCGTGGAGGGCCGAGGCCGCCTTCTGTGAATCCGTTATGGTCCAGAAGGATCGGCGGCCCCGAACGTCTAGTGGTGTAACACCGGAGGAGGACGGTGATGCGGAAGTGGTCTCGAGCACCGTGATAGCATTACGACTGTGCTGGGGACAGTAACCCCGGGATGTGCTTTAATAAAGCAAAGCAAGTGAGTGGCCCTGGTTGCGTTCTGAACGGAGATTACACCTTATTGTGATTGGTGACCACCGTGGGGTTTTGGCCGGTAGGAGACCGGCATGACCTTTCTGTTGCCCTCGCAACAAAAGGTATTCATGAGGATTTCATCACGATAAAAAGGCCTCCTCATAGATTGCCTCATAAGTGAATGCTTGACAAAGTTCTCACGCTTGTCAGCCGGATTGTCATCTGCATTTTTTATTTTTTAGTTCTTGTTAGCAGTTGTTCATCTCTTGATTTATTCTCCCCTATCACGTCTTAGGTCACTCAAGGGACAATATGGCGTATTGGATATTCTTACACTACACGGCTTGAATATGCAATAGCGTAAGTTTGGTGAAATTTTGAGATTTTTTTTTGAATTGAATTTTGGAATTTGAGAAATTACAAGGAGATATTTCGTTTCGAAAAGTTTTTTGCATTTTTGTACGACAAGATAGCTTGCCTAAATTCTTGGAAAATAACGTTTAAGTGCGAGTTCTGTGGAACTAGTTCCAACCAGTTCAGTCAACCAAAATAATTTTTTCTAAGTTTCAAAGTATAAAGAAAAAATTCAATATGAAGATTTCTCAAATTTTTGTCTGGCTATCGCAAAAAACATCGTTTATTTGACATAATTAAGCGATTACATAAAAATTCCATCTCTCTAATACAGAGAAAAGCACAGATGAGCCATAGAGGTAAAATAGAATTATTTCACATTTATGGTTCTTACGAAACTATTTACAAAAGCTTTCAAACTGGATTCAAAGCACCAACTGTTACATTTTTTCTTACCAATCCCGTGCTGAAATTATAGAACGAATCACTTTTTTTTTTTTTTATAGGATAAGGGTGACAAACGAGCACACAGTCCACCTGATGGTAAGTGGCTGCTGCGGCCCATAGACATCTACATCTATCCTCTATTACAAATCAAAATGTAGATGCGTTGTCACCCGTGAGGACTAAGATGGAATGCCTCATTTCCAGTAAAAAGGGCCTCCGGCCACCTGCACTCACCAAGCGAAACGCAGAGGTAAACCTCTACTTCACGCTGGTTTTCTGTGAGGTCGTGGTACCACCCCGGTTCGAGCCGGCCCATCCGTGCGACAGCAAAAACTGCCGCGTGGCTCTACCACTGTTGTTCAAAAAATGTATATGTTCCAAGTGTATTCAATTTCGGAGAAGACTTCCGTTGATGCATCATTAACGATAACCTTATCGAATTTGCTAAGTGCTAAGCTTAATAATCTTACAAAAATAAATAACACGCTAATTAATGGCGTATTTTTATTAATAATACATTTCAACTGGACAAACAAATGCTGCTAATGTATCTGATATGTCGGGAATTAAAAAGTTTAAATTAAACGTGATATAATCCTTTTAATTAATTTAATATGTATTCGCGTACATATTTAAAATTATTTTTACATTTTATATGATATGTTTTACATACAATATTATTTTTAACTTATCATACATCCGTAGAGAAGCGAGATACGCATCAATTCCGTACCAAACACGACTACGATACATCATTACAGCCTTTCATAAGTCCACTGCTGAACATAGGCCTCCCCCAAGGAATGCCACAAAGCACGGTCCTGAGCCACCTTCATCCATCGACTTCCTGCATGTCTTACCAGGTCGTCACTCCATCTCGTGGGGGATCGCCCTACACTTCGCCTACCGGTACGAGGCTGCCACTCGAGAACCTTTCTTCCCCATCGGTTGTCGGTTCTTCGAGCTATATGGCCGGCCCACTGCCACTTCAGCTTACTAATCCGTTGGGCTATGTCGATTACTCTAGTTCTACTGCAGATATCCTCATTCCTAAATTTATCACGCAGAGAAACTCCCAGCATAGCCCTCTCCATAGCTCGCTGAGCGACCTTGAGCTTCCTCATACGGCCAGCTGTGAAGGACCACGTCTCAGTTCCGTAAGTCATCACTGACAACACGCACTGGTTGTACAATTTCGTTTTAAGGTTTTGAGGTATGTCTGACGAGAAGATGTGTCGTAGCTTCCCGAACGCTGCCCAGCCGAGTTGAATCCGTCGATTGACCTCTCGGTCGAAGTTGGACTTACCTAGTCGGACTATTTGTCCCAGGTAAACATACTCGTCAACAACTTCGAGCTTAGTGCTCCCAACAACTACCGGCATAGGTGTGACCTGGACATTAAACATAATCTTTGTTTTGTCCATGTTCATCTTAAGACCTATCCGTTGGGAGACACTATTGAGGTCAGTGAGCATAGTGCTTAGTTCCTCCAGCGATTCTGCCATAAGGACTATATCGTCGGCGAATCGAAGGTGAGTGATGTATTCGCCATTGATGTTAATACCGTATCCTTTCCAGTCCAGAAGCTTGAAAACGTCTTCCAATGCAGCGGTGAAGAGTTTCGGGGATATGACGTCACCCTGTCTTACACCTCTCTGCAATTGGATAGGTTTCGTACTCTGGTTCTGTACTCGGATAGCCATCGTAGCTCTACTGTACAAACACTTCAGCACTTCGATATACCGACAGTCAACTTGGCACCGCTGAAGGGACTGCAGCACCGCCCAAATTTCGACGGAATCAAAGGCTTTCTCATAGTCCACATACGCCAGACATAGTGGCAAATTGTACTCTTCGAACCTCTGTACAATTTGCCGAAGGGTATGTATGTGGTCTATGGTGCTAAAGCCCTTTCGGAAATCGGCTTGTTCGGGAGGCTGGAAGTCGTCAAGTCTGCGCGCGAGACGATTCGTAATGACTCTCGAAAACAGCACGTAGACGCGGCTCAGAAGGGAAATCGGTCTGTAGTTCTTCAAGAGAGCGTTGTCACCTTTCTTGAAGAACAAGACCACCGCACTTCCGCTCCACGCCTCCGGTGTAATGCCACCATGGAGGACGGAATTAAAGAGCTTCTGAAGGACTTCAAGTACCGGTATTCCACCCGCTTTCAGAAACTCCGCTGTAATTCCATCCTCGCCTGGGGCCTTACCGTTTTTTAAAGGTGTTGGAGAACCATTCTAATCTCGCTCAGACTGACGTCCGGGATATCTTCGGAATAATGTCGGATGAGACTCGCTCTTGGATCGTTACTCAAACTTGCGTGTGGCTCCAACGATGACGTGTACAGCTGCCCATAGAACCTCTCAATCTCACTCAAAATCTCAGGTGTCCCGGAAACGATGCTACCACATTCTGTCTTCAGCTTTGACAGTTGGCTCTTTCTGGCAGACAGATCTCTGGCAAAGACTTTGGAGCCTTGGTTCCGCTCGATCGCTTCTTCAATACGAGCTGTATTGAAGTTGCGTAAGTCCCGCCGCATGCATTTGGAGATCTGTCTGTTTAGTTGCCAGTATGCTGTCAAGTCTGTTGAAGAATGTAGCTTCATCTCCCGTCTAACAGCCATGAGATTAAGAGTGTGATCGGAGAGTTTTTGTGTGCTTCTGCGGCGGGTCTTGCAAAACTTAGCTCTGACCGCATGGACAGTTTCCACGAGCTTGTCATTCATATCGTCCACTTCATTGCAGTCTTCTAGGCACTGAAAACGGTCTTGTAATTTGAATTGAAAGGTTTTGAGACTTTGGAACAGAGCACGAGGGGGACGGAGCGTTTACTTCATTAGACGAGACCTCTCCAACTTAACGTTTAGGTTCAGTGTGCCTCTAACCATTCGGTGATCGCTACCAGTTTTCACCCTCGCGATCACGGAGACATCACTGAACAGTTGTCGTCTGGTCGTCATAATGAAGTCAATCTCATTTTTTGTCGAACCGTCGGGGCTCGACCAGGTCCACTTCCTGTGGGGCCGCTTCTGGAAGAAAGAGTTCATCATAAAGAGTCCCTCTTTCTCCATGAAGTCGGCCAGCTGCTGGCCCCTTGGGTTCCGTTGCCCTATTCCAAATTTCCCTACTTTCAGCTCACCGTTCTCTCTTGTGCCTAGTTTTGCATTGAAGTCTCCCATTAACACCGTATATTGGGTTTTGGAGGAATGCATGGCTCTAGAGATATCCTCATACATTTCCTCCACCTCCTCATCGGGGTGTGCCGAGGTTGGTGCGTAAACCTGTATGACCTTCAGCGAATACCGTTTGGTGATTCTGAGTATAAGGTACGCAACCCTCGTCGACACACTCCCGATCTTTACAACGTTGTTAATGAGAGACTTGTGGACGATAAATCCGACACCTCCCTGGGACAGATGGTCGCCCTCCCGGTGATAGAGCAAGTTGCCGGATTCGAGGATTACCGTGTACTCCCCCTCTCTTCGGACTTCGGATAATCCTATAATATGCCAGCGCAACTTGTCTATCTCTTCTTCCAACTCCACGATCTTCTCGTCAGTCCTCAGGGTGCGTGCGTTGTACGTTGCCAGTTCGAGTCGTCTAAGGTGGAAACCGAACCTCCACCGAAAATTCTTAGCACCCCCTGCCCCGTCGTTACCATGGTCGCCACCGTAGCCAGGAATAGCGGGGCCGCCGGGTACTGGGGGCCGTCTCTTTGTTACTCTCATCATAGGGGGGGCATTTTCCATAGTTGCCACGCTTGGCGAGCGAGTTGGCAACCGCAGTTTTTTTTTATTGTAAGTTTGTTGTTATCAGGAAGATGCTGCTGCCCATCTCCTGCCTGTTTCCCTTTGTCGCCTTTTACGACACCCACGGGAGTATATGGGATAGTGGATGTTCTTGACCGCCACTACACGGCATACTACGATACATACCACGAAGAAAACCAAAGAAAACCCAAGAAAATCCTTCAAATATAATACGAGGGAACCCTTGAAGACAAACCGGTGACACATTCTGTGCTGCAGTAGTCGGCGCTCTGAGAATGGAGGAGTTACATACCTATGACTACCAAGCCATCATGAATACGTTCCGACGACAATGTCGCTGAATATGCTGCAATAGCCGCCGCGGCGAGGGTGCAGGAGTTACATATGTCTACCGATATATTACATGGTACCAGGAAGTCACCTACCACACAGCACTATCAGCTAAGCAAATAACAGCCTGACGTGACTCAATTCATATACGTGACTTAAGAATGTTCAACATAGTGCCATCAGGAAGTCACCTACCATACTGCACCGCCTGCTAAAGCAAATAACAGCACGACGTGACTCAATTCACTCTCGTGACTTAAAAATATTAAACATAGTGCCACGATAAAGTCACCTGCCTTACAGCACCGTCTGCTAAGCAAATCATGTCTTTTCGTGACTTAAGAATATTCAGCATAGTATAAAACCCAGGGTCTATTTGTTAAGACAGCCCAGTAGTAATTAAGTTAGTTTGTAAGTTAGGTAGTCCTTTATTTCTGTGTACTCACATTGTCACAGTAGTTAACTTGTAAGTTAGAAAATAAAAGAAATATAGGAAAAAGTCTTCGTCTCCTTCCACTTCAACTATCCTTAAGCCGCTGCAAACGTAAGTAGCCACTATGGAATTCCACGTGGACGAAATCAGGAGCTAGCAGTAAATAAAGGAAGCGATATGTTTAGCGTTAAGTAACGGTAATAAATTTAGTTTTGTAAAAGATGTTTAGGCGATATTAAGCCGGGTCAAAGCAACACTCCTATAAATTAAAGTTTAAAGCCGTTCGAGTTACTTAAGGCCCTCTTGCAGTACGGTGTGTAGGTATGACAACGCTGACTCACGTCTCGTAGTTGTCAGGTGAATTAGTACCAAGTCTGGATACTGGTACTGGCCTGAGCGGGTGAATCGATATTTTTGCGTATGGTCAAAATAAAAACTAATTTGTAACAAAAAATTGTAAGCCTTTTCATTTGTAATAACTTTTATACTGTTTGTGAACAGAAAAGAGATTGACTGTAATATTTACGATTTTTTACCGAGCCTTTCATTATGATTCGCTTGTCTGTCTTCACAAACTACTAGTAAACAATTAATGTAAAGTTACAGCCTATATGCGTCCCACAGCTGGGGACAGGCCTCCTCTTAATTACTTGCCCTAAAACTCTCTCAGGAACTACTAGTCCGTATGTTTAATTTTTATGCAATGATTATTTATTGCAAAAAATTACATTTCAGTAGATATACAGATTTATACATTTAAAAGTACTATAACGTCGCCTTAAGAGCGCTGTTTTATTATTTATACCCGAAATATTTATACATAAGTACTTTATTTAGTCTCACAAAATGTTGTAGCATGTTAAAGTGACAAAACAAAACTGAAGTTGCAGTCCAAATTTTTTATAGAATATGGTGACAAACAAGCACACAGTCCACCTGATGGTAAGTTAATGCTGTGGCCCATAGACATCTACATCTATCCTCGATTGAGAATCAATATGCAGATGCGTTGTCAGCCGTGAGGACTAATATAGAATGCCTCTTTACCAGTAAAATAGGTCTCGTCTTGTTCTCTACACTCACCATACGAAGCACAGCAGCATTAAGCTACTATTTCACGCTAGTATTCTGTGAGAGCGTGGTCCTGCCCTGGTCGAGCTGACCCATTCGTGCTACAACTATACTATTAATACATGTAGCTGCAGCATGGCTCTACCACGTAAAACACTGTGTACTCGATTATCATTCGACTATAAAAAAATCACACGTACTGGGGCACCGCAGCGAGTTAATTGCTCTATAACCCTTCCATAATGAGACTGTAACTCTGTTTTACTAAAATTTTAATCATTTCTACACAAACAAATAAGCGCCAACGAAGAGGTTATTAAACTGTAAGGAATTCTTAAGAGAGAGCTTATGAAGTCAAAACAAAACATACTTTCAGCGTTCCACGCAAGAAATAAAAACAGTGAAGCTGAAATTTATTAGAGCGAGAGTTTGCTACAGTTTTATGTACTAAAGATCGGACGGTTATTAACTCTCTTGGAGAAACTCAAAGAAGTTTGAGCTCACGCTGGCTTTTGATACAACGAAAGAACTAGTATTATTAGTTAGGTCACGATATTGAATGAAAATACATTATAGTATTATTAGTTTGGTCACGATATTGAACGAAGATACATTTTAATGTAAACAAATACATTTACTTTTTCATTCCATTTGCTGTCGATGTCGTAAGAGGTGACTAGGGAAATAGCGACAAATATTTGCAATGTGTGGCGTAAAACCATCTCGTTTAGGCCACTTACCACCAGTTTAAAAAAATTACAGCTTACAATTTGTAATTACGATTTATATTTTATATTTTACATAGAGATAAGGGTTTAATGAAAACTTACACAACACTCATTAATCGCATAAATCCATTGAGTATCGAGTTTTTAAATAAGAATAGTCATAGAAATATTTTTTCACAGAACTTAAAGACAAACCAGTTTTCCTTATTGGTAATGAAACAGTTGCAGTTTTTAATGATTTTAATTTGTCTCGACACTTCTGAAAGAAAAAACATGCAAATGCGAAATATTCATGTATGACAGAGGCAAAGAGAAAGTCTTTTGTTCAAAGACAAAAAGAGAAGTTACGTGGACAGCAGAACATGTTCACGAAGCAATCTGATACTCAGAAGGCTGCAACACTAACAAGTTATGATGTTGCTTACGAGTACAAAATTGCTAGAAGTAACACACAGATTACCTCCTATTTAGGGTTTAATCTGTGAAGTAACAGAACGATTATTGGATGGTGAATTTGTAAAAGATTGCATGGTGGCTGTAAGAAACATTATTTTTCCAGAAAATAGTAAAGAGTTTCAATTTTTAGCTTTATCACAAAGAACGATAACAGATCGAATAGACGCAATCGCTGAACAATTATCGTCACACCTGGAAAATAATTGTAACAAATTTAAATACTTTTCTCTTACCATGGACGAGAGCACAGACGTGAGCGATACTGCCCAATTGCTGATTTTTATTAGAGGAATTGATTCAGAGTTCAACATAACCGAATAATTTGCATACTTACAATCCTTGATAGGAAAAATCACTGGAAAAATATTTACGATTCTCGTCTTGAGGGTATTTCAAAGTTTAACTTGCCAATGGACAAATTATGTAACATAACCACGGATGGAGCACCCAATGTGTTGGGCAGCAATTTGGGGTTTATGGGTATATTTTGCAAAGAAAACCCTAATAATAATGTATTATTTCTGCACTGTTTGATTCACCAGAATGTGTTGTGTAAAGTTTCTATTGACATACAACCCGTTTTGAGTGTGGTTGTTAAACTTACCAACACAATACGTTCACGAGGTTTGATGCATCGACAATTCCAAGAATTTCTAAAATACACCGAAAGCGAGTTCTCTGATCTCCTCTACCATACTACAGTGAGATGGTTAACCTGTATTAATGCATTTGAGAGATTGTGAAACTTAAGAAAGGAGATTCAAGACTTTCTGATGGTGCAAGGCAAATGGGACGACTTTAAGATCATGTCTGACAAAAATTGGCATCCTGATTTCAAATTTCTTACAGATTTGCTATCACACCTAAATAAATTAAACTAACTGAACTAATTGAGATGCAATGCAATACCCATTTGAAGCAACTATTTCTTAACAGCAGCAAATTGTATTTTTATAAATCCATATCTAGGACATAACACCCAAATTGAGTTGCCCTCACCCAAAAATTAATGGCTATGTTTGGTACAAGCTATATGTGCGAACAAACGTTATCAATAATGAAACTAAGAAAAAATTGTCTTCTTAATAGGTTTTCGGATGACCACCTTTTTTCACTGCTAAAAAATTCAGTATCGCAAATGGAGCCAGATGTCATATCACATGTCCCCACAAAGACCAGCGCTCTGCAACCTCCTACTTCGCAGCTAACTGAAAAGTTTAATTTTAAAAGGTTATATTGTAATATTGCACAATAAATTAGTGTTTCAGAAAATACATACCTTTCAATATTTTTATTTCAGCAAATAATATAGCCACAAATGCAACAATTTGGCCCGCCATATATTTCGTTAGTAAATATTGGCACGCGAAGGCAAAAGTTTCCCCATCCCTGCAATAGATACTGCAGCTCGTTGTCTCTTAGAGTATTTACAAAATAGTATAATTGTGGCTGCAATTCCGGCGTAAAAACTACAGTTTCTAGTTTGTTTGATTTAAATTTTTAAAGGCGTTCTATTTTATAGTCAATTAAAACCTTTATGATTTTGTTAAAAGAGAAATGAACCGTTATTTTGTCTAAATACGCAAGCAATAAACTACCTTTTTTGGTCTTAAGCGCGACTACTGATCATGAGGTCCCGGGTTCGAATTCCGGGTTGGGCCAAAGTAAGTTATTGAATTTTTGTGTTAATAAATTCTCAGTAGTAGGCCGGAGTCAGGAAGTTGGCGGTGTACACCCCCGTGACTCGGAAAGCAGTGGCGAAAGCTAAAAGAGCCCTAACAAAATGGTTACATACCCTCAGCTACGATAGTACAGAAACCGAAATCTTTATCTTAAATTTAATTATATAAAATATATATTTTTTTATAGAAGAGGGGGCAAACGAGCATGCGGCTCACCTGATGGTAAGTGACTACCGCTGCCCATTAACAACTGCAACACCAGGGGAATTGCAGATGCGTTGCCGGCCATTTAAAACGGAGTAGGCTCTTTTCTTGAAGGTCCCGAAGTCGTATCGGTCCGGAAAAATCGTTCGGGGTAATCGATTCCACAAAGAATTTGAAAAAAATTGTGCGAGGAAGAAAACATCTTCTAAATCGCACAATGGTGGATTGCCAATCATCCAGATGGTATGGATGGTATCACAAGTATTGTCGCGATGTGTGTTCATGAAATTTGACGGCTGGGATTAATCCGAACAATTCCTCAGCGCACTCCCCGTGGTAAATGCGAAAGAAAATGCAAAGGGATGCAACATCTCTTCGCAGTGCCAATGAATGAGCCGATCGGAAAGGACTCGGTCGTAGCGATTCAAGCCGCTCTGCGCAGGGTGCGGTCAAGTGGAAGGAGCTGGCACTGAGGAGCCCCTGCCCAGAGACGGGAACAGTATTCCATGTGAGGCCGAACCTGCGCCTTGCAAAGTTGCAGGCTGTCTGCCGGCATGAAATACTGTCCCGCTCTGCTGAGCACGCCAAGTTTTTTAGAGGCCAATTTGGCCTTCTCTTCCAAGTGACCACGAAACTGGACGTCACTCGATATGTCAACTCCGAGGATTCCGATACTGGCTGAGGCAAGGGGAGTGCCTCAAACTGAGGAGACACGACAAAGGGGTTCCTTTTAGCGGTAAACGCGCAAACTTGTGTCTTCTGGGGATTAAACTGGACTAGATTTAGTTGCTGAAATACCTTAACTGTAAATAAACATTTTTTTTTCATTTTAGTTCAATTATCGAAAAGCTACTTCATAATTGAATCATAATCAATCATGAATCATCCATTTAATATGTATTGCTAAACAGACGCATATATTCATAGGTATTTGTATGCACTAATTATATATGTAAGTATTTAAATATGTATATTTGTATGAATATATTTGTATATATATGTCACATATTTGTATATATGTATAGTTTATTTATTAGTAAAATGTATGTATTATGTAGTTAATTATCATTTTTTGTAGTGTTATTTTATTTTATATGGCCGCACCTACGTCAAATTCTCACCATTCCATGGTTTGACTGGTAGAGAGTGCCTCAAGGCATTAAGTCCGCCCTTTGTATTTTTTTGTTTTAAGGAATGCTATAAAGAATAAATAATAATAATAATATTAGTATGTAAGTTTACTATAATATATACCACTTCCCACTGTCCAATAGTACAATTTTCTCCTAATCTTAAGGTTGTCTGGAAGAGATCGCTTTTTAGCGATAAGACCTATTATTGTACCTACCTCTTAAGTTTTACTCCTTGTAATTTTTTTATTGTTTTTGTGGTGTACAATAAAGTATAAATAAATAATAATAAATAATTTTATTCATCTTTGTCTTCAGGGGTGACAACGCATTAATTTGCATTTTGACTGTTAATCGAGGATGTTGTGTCTACGGTCTATAGATCACAGCATCCACTTACCATCAACTATCGTCATCATCAACAACCCGTCAACCAATAAAATGTATATAAAATCTGCGCATTTTAAAACAGGACCACTTTTATATCATTTCGTCATACTTCGTTATAATGGGAATATTTGCCACAGATATCACGTTTGGCAGGCGAGTTGGTTTTAACCGCAGTTTTTTATATTCTAGGAAGATGCGTTTTACGGCACCCATGGAACTATATGGGGTACCTTAGCAAATATTCTTACACCGCCACTACAAAAAAACAGTTAACAGAAACTTTTTATTCAATATAGATTATAAATAATACTTATTGAAAGTCACTCCTATGCTTAATTTACCACTGTTTCCGAAAATACCTCCGTCCTGGGAAGAACCAGCAAGAAACCCAGCGGGACTTTTCTTAATAATTGTAGTTCTTTAATTTAGTTAGTTCGGTTGCGGTGGTGCAGAGCCGCAGGATCGAAACTCGCACGGAACACTAGTTGCCTACATATATTCGAATGACAACGATAGTAAAAAAAATTATACCTGCGGAGTTTCTTTCGTCGTTTCCTGTTCGGTCAGAGAAACCGTTTTCAAAATGGTAGTAGATTAAAGACATGTTGACGTAAGACGATCGAAATTTTAATTGCTTAAAGGCCTGTTTTCACTTTGATTAGTGATTAGTGCAGGTGATTAGTGTAGGTGCTTTGTGTTTAGGAGTAAACACGTGTGGACAGCGATTGATTAGTGCAAGTGATTAATAACCTGTGAAGTAAAGTGATTTTTTGCGAGTGGACTGCGAGTGTCACGCCCCGCGCGCCCTTCCTTCCCCTCACTCGCAGCATGCCTGCCATGCCACTAAACACGTTTGGACAGCAGTGCTAAGCTGCTAAGTGTTTAGCGTTTAGCGTTGGACGCTCGTCGCTTCTGTTAAAAAAATGTCCATACTTCCTCGTCGACTGCTAACAACTGAATTTACTAAACACAGCCACTAAACAAAATTGGACACTACTTAGACTTCACACCTGCACTAATCAACCGTAATTACTAATCACCTGCACTCGCACTAATCAAAGTGAAAACAGGCCTTTACTTCAAATAATTTAGAAATTTTAATTTACCTATTTAATTTCATTGCATTGGATGTTTGTTTATGTGCAATACTTGTATATGAATGTTAAATGATACGGGAGAGAATAATATTATCTCCATTTTAAAATAAATCTATTCACCTTTATAGCCATATGACAGGTCCGCACTGCTCAGATTATAAAATATATTGGTAAATCCAATTGGGCATACCTTAAGCACATTAAAAAAATTACGTATAACATGATTATACGGAATTATTAAAGTAGTTTAAATACATTTCGACAGCACTATCGGCTTCAACACCCTCGAAAACCATGAAAATGACACCCATGATGAAAAAACAGGTACCTACTTCAGCCGCCATCTTGTATTTACATTTCGACAGCACTATCGGTTTCAAAACCCTCGAAACCCATGAAAATGACACCCATGATGAAAAAATTGATACCCATTACAGCCGCCACCTTGGATTTACATTTCGACAACCCTATCGGCTTCAACTCTCTCGAAAACCATGAAAATGACACCCATGATGAAAAAATTGATTCCTATAGCAGCCGCCATCTTGGATTTACATTTCGACAGCACTATCGGTTTCAACACCCTCGAAAACCATGAAAATGACACCCAAGGTAAAAAAATTAATATATTTTGCAGCCGCCATCTTGGATTTATATTTGAACAGCACTATCGGCTTCAACACCCTCGAAAACCATGAAAATGACACCCATGATGAATAAATTGGTACCTAATTCAGCCGCCATCTTGGATTTACATTTCGACAGCACTATCAGCTTCAACACCCTCGAAAACCATGAAAATGACACCTATGATGAAAAATTTTATACCTATTGCAGCCTCCACCTTGGATTTTCATTTCGACATCACTATCGGCTTCAGCACCCTCGAAAACCATGAAAATGACACCCATGATGAAAAAATTGATACCTATTGCGGCCGCCATCTTGGGTTTACATTTCGACAACCCTATCAGTTTCGACACCCTCGAAAAGCATGAAAATGTCACCCATGACAAAAAAAAATATACTGCTTACTTTTAGTACGTACTACTATTATTTATTCTGTGCTTTTAAATATTGTAATAAAAAAATCTCTTATTATTATTATAATCAAGTATTTAAGTAATTTGGTTATTCGAATATTGTGTATTTGTACAGCGATCTTTTTGAGCCGCTGAAAACAACCGAAACAATGTCCACTCCAGTTTCAGTATATAGGAAAGTACTCTGTGGTCCACTCACGACGGCGACTGAAGCCGAACTAAACTTAATACAAAGGTACTCTGTGAACTAAACTACTCTGTGGCTGTAGATCCCCATTTACAGAAACAATTTATATACGAGGCAACGAAATCAACGAAAATTTCGCCATTTTGGAGCCGAAAAAAATTAATTATAGCTAAACAAAACAAAATTACACTGCCATTTACATTCAGTGGCTTCCCACATGATAGATAGATGAAGAGATTAAAAAATAGATTGAGTTAAACAATTGATATTTTCAAAAATTATAGTGTTTACAAGCCACAGGGACATGATAAATCCACACCATAAGCCACTAAAACCCTTTTTTTATTTAAAAATAGCAATTAATCGATTTAAAAAAATTATTAATAAGTTCAACAATCATTTATCTTTCTAACAATGTGCTTTTTATATCATTTATATGTATAATATGATTGCTAGATACGATTTTATTCGATAAAATGATGGAATTTTAATTTTTAGGCGATAGTAGAACATTACCTTGCGCTTTCGCTTAAGGTATGCAATATTAATCTGAGGTCCACAGTCTATATACATATAATATTATGTCGATGTCTGTATATCTTTTCTTAGTAGAAATTTAGAAGCCGGACTTAGGCCCGTATTTATAAACGTTTCTCAACGACAAACTCAAGTGCGTAATCATTTGATACGCCCTCACTACGATATCAGCATCTCAAGACCGTTGCTAATTAATAAACACATAAAAACAGTATCTCAAAACGCTGTACTTAGTAATACTGTGACGTGCACTCAAGTACACACACTTGAGAGTCGAGTTTCGTTTATTAATCAGTGGGGCACTAAGCTGATATCGTAAACCTAAACCACATCTTGAGTAAGATCAAAATCTCAAGATTGTACTCAAGTGCGTATACTTGAGCTGAGTAACGTTTATTAATACGGGCCTTAAAGTCGTAAGCATAATCATATAATTATAACATAAACATCACGCCTGTAACTCAGAGGTGTACTACCATACAGCCTATATCGACTTTATTCTTTGTGTAATCTAAATTTATTTTGGGAATTTATTTTTTACATCGAGATTTAATTAAACGCTCATGAGGCGTGCACTTTTGGATTTTCCAAATTATTTATATACTAACAAGATTTTTTTATCTTAAAACGTGAAAAATATCATCCATTGCCGAACGATGCTAAAACCTGTATTTTAGCATATGACGCTATTCCCGACACATAATAAACATTATTTATTTATTTATGATATGGAAAAATTACAAACTTTTTCTTTATATTACTTTTAAGTTTAAAAAATGTAAAATAATAAAAATGTTTTCCAACATTGGTAGAGCCACGCGGCAGCTTTTGCTGTCGCACGGATGGGCCGGTTCGAACCGGGGTGGTACCACGACCTCACAGAAAACCAGCGTGAAGTAGAGGTTTGCCTATGAGTTTCGCTTGGTGAGTGCAGGTGGCCGGAGGCCCTTTTTACTGGAAATGAGGCATTCCATCTTAGTCCTCACGGGTGACAACGCATCTACATTTTGATTTGTAATAAAGGATAGATGTAGATGTCTATAGGCCGCAGCAACCACTAACCCTCAGGTGGACTGTGTGCTCGTTTGTCACCCTTATCCTATAAAAAAAATGTAAAAGTTGAATTCGTTTATCACAAACATAACTACGTCTTCAAGTGTTGCTGCATTAGCCTTAAAATTCCACAACTGAATCCTTCCCGAAAAAGTGTCAAATAAGACGTATATAATCAAAGCAAATAATATATAAATTACTTAAAAGGTTTGGTTGAAGTGGATTTTTTTTAAAGTCGTCTTTTATTATTAGGTCAATTTTATTGAAGAGTAATACGATGTGTAAACATTATGGTAGATTTTATAGTAATAGTTCATAAATATAAAATAAAACTTTTCTTGTTGCAGACTTTATTATTTGCATTTAATTTAAACTTTTTTGATGCCTGACATTCCGGGTGGTTTACAGCCACGATCACAGGGCTCGGGAGAACTGTACACAACAAAGATCTTAGCACTTCTTCCACTGTCCTTTTTTGTTGGTGTTTTGACACACTGCATCTCTTCAAGAAATTTATAGTAGTTATAAAAATATATCTTGCACGTTTGGTCTTAAAGTTACAGCCTATATACGTCCCACTGTAGGGTACAGGCCTATCTTCATTTCTGAGAGGGTTTTAGGGCAAGGAAATGTCCGCCACGCTGCCCCAATGCTTGTTGGCGAACTTCACACGTCTTCGAATTTTTTTCTTATTTATCAGACATGCACGTTTCCTCACGATGTTTTCCTACACCGCCAAGCACGTGGTAAATCAACACTTAAAACTGCAATTAACAATTTCATTGGTGCCGGAGGGGATCGAACCCGGGTTTATTTATTTATTTATTATAATTTTTTTATTATTTATATTAATGGTCACCGACAGATGATACACAAAAACTAAAAACAAGATACAAGCATTGTGAGAAACATGTAATGTGCTTACCCAGTTATAGGCAACCATATAGTTAAGACAGCAATGTTGCAAAAAGTTAAATAATGTAAAATTTAATAGTACAGTAGCAAAATTGCGGCATCATCATCATTACAGCCTTTCATAAGTCCACTGCTGAACATAGGCCTCCCTCAAGGAATGCCACAAAGCACGGTCCTGAGCCACCTGCATCCATCGACTTCCTGCATGTCTTACCAGGTCGTCACTCCATCTCGTGGGGGGTCGCCCTACACTTTGCCTACCGGTACGAGGCTGCCACTCGAGAACCTTTCTTCCCCATCGGTTGTCGGTTCTTCGAGCTATATTGCCGACCCACTGCCACTTCAACTTACTAATCCGTTGGGCTATGTCGGTCACTCTGGTTGTACTGCGGATATCTAACAGTGTTAGAGCCACGCGGCAGCTTTTGCTGACGCACGGATGGGCCGGCTCGAACCGGGGTGGTACCACGACCTAACAGTGGTAGAGCCACGTGGCAGCTTTTGCTGTCGCACGGATGGGCCGGCTCGAACCGGGGTGGTACCACGACCTCACATTATACCAGCGTGAAGTAGAGGTTTACCTCTGCGTTTCGCTTGGTGAGTGCAGGTGGCCGGAGGCCCTTTTTACTGGAAATGAGGCATTCCAACTTAGTCCTCACGGGTGACAACGCATCTACATTTTGATTTGTAATAGAGGATAGATGTAGATATCTATGGGCCGCAGCAACCACTTACCATCAGGTGGACTGTGTGCTCGTTTGTCACCCTTATCCTATAAAAAAAATCCTCATTTCTAAGTTTATCACGCTGAGAAATTCCGAGCATAGCCCTCTCCATAGCTCGACCTTGATCAACCTTGAGCTTCCTCATCCGGCCAGCCGTGAAGAACCACGTCTCAGTTCCATAGGTTATCACTGGCAACACACACTGCTTATATAGTCTCGGTTACGGAGTTTTGGCAGGAACTTGACGGCGGCGGTTTGCTGCTCCTGTATTATAGTTTAAATAATAGTTTGAATTGGATTTTGATATGTAAAAGTGATGCAATTTTATGTATTAACTGTCTACGCATGTGAACTATTAGTGGAAACGGTGAAACAAGTGCTCTGATGGTGATGGATTCTCAAGATAAGCTGTTTGCATAGGCGCGTTTAGATACCATCGCCAACTGTCACCTGTCTGCTGGCTCAAGTTGCCGTCAAAATCTCCCAAGGGCTGCACAATGTGACGCATCAACATATTGTGAAGCAGTGAACTATGAAGGATAATAATAGATAAAGACAAGGCTTGGGGAAATTATAATAAACCGAATAATAATACTCAAGACTTGGCCTAAAGGTCTAGATACCAGACCATAAACACAAAAAAAAATTAGTCTCGTTTACAAGTTTTGAGGTATATCTGAATTGCGTATATGCAAAATTGCGTATTTATGAGAAATTAAAAAGGTTGACATTTATCATCTAAATAAAGTAACATTTTTCTTCTGACATTATGTAAATTGTCATTGAAAATATCCAAATCAGATTGCCTAATATATCATTCATTATACAGTCTAAATATTCTGCATAATGCTGAATTAAGACCGAGGTTAGTCCTGTGAGGTGGGGCCATAAACAATTTGTAGACATTAATGTTAATCATTTCCAGTAATTGAGGACAGTCGATGTCATTATTGCAGTTTGTAGAGGAAGCATAAATCCAAAAATTTGCGCCTGTTATGTTAGCAAGATATACGGAAATACTTTAACTTGTTTTAGGCCATACAAACGTATGGCCTAACATAAGTTAGTTCTGCATCTTCGTCCATGTACAATTTATATCTATAAAACGCCTTCATGATAGAGGAGAAAAAGAAAATCCTATTGTAGGGTGGGGAAACAATTTTTAAAAGAAAAAGAAAAAGTATCTGGTTCTCTACACTCACTATGCGAAGCTCGGCAGCATTATTCCACCATTTCACGCTGGTATTCACTGAGAGCAGCGTCTTACTCCGGTCGAGCCTCGTGCTGCAGGTAGATAGCTGCAGCTTGGCTCTACGATGTAATTTATTTTTTATTAGAGGTAAGTAATCATTATAGTCTCATGTGTGCATTTTTTGAAGTATTTTATACCTCATTCATCCATTACAGCCTATAAAAGTCAACTGTTGAACATAGGGCTCCCCATAGATTGCCTCAGGATTTTGCCATAGTACCCATGCTAGGCAGGTTGGTTGGTAACCGCAGATTTTTTTTTATTTTAAGCTGTTATCAGGTAGATGCTGCTTTAATTTACTTCTGTCGCCTCTTACGACACCCACGGTACGATATGGGGGTATAGTATGTGCCAAATCGATTGAGAAAAACGGACAATGACCTTTCGGTCGTTTAACCAGGGGTTACAAACCTTCAATATATAGGCACATTTTATATGTAGTACTTTCTTTATTTATAATGATTTTTTTATAATGATTGATATAATATATATTTATTAACTATTATTAAAAAGTTATGTGAAAGATCGCTGTAGAAGAAAAATCATCTATTGTTATAAAGTACTTTATTCATTTAACAACAAAAAACATTAATTTATAACACATATAAAGATTCGAGTGATAACGACACCGAATAAGTACGTACTTATGCAAAAGATAAAACTTTATTTTTAATATTATATAAGAACTTTATTTTTATTCGGTGCAATCATCACTCGTATCTTCACTTGATGAACTATCTGTAACATTAATTATAAAGCGATCTGCAGTTTGGTCAATTCTATCATCCATGCCACGCATTTTTTGTTCAACCTTAAGGACATGCTGAACACAGTTTTTCCATTTATCTGGCGTGATTTGAGTTAAACCATCTTTAAGTAAATTTTTAACATCTTTTAACTTGAAAGTTGTATTTTTTCGTGCAACGTACCCTTTCACATCTGCCCACACAAGTTCAATGGGGTTAAGCTCACAGTGATAAGGAGGTAACCTTACCACTGTGATGCTTTTTTCTTTTGCCATCTCGTCGGTGACGTAACTTCGATAGTTATCTTTAACTGCCTTTATTTTTTCCATTAAGTGGGTCTTTGTGTCCGAGGGCACGTATGCGATCTGTTTAGATTCTAGCCATTCCTGCATATTTTGTTTCCGCCAAGACATTGTTGGGGTTTTTTCTAAACGTCTGGAGTGGTAACTAGCGTTATCCATAACTATGACATCGCCGCTTTGCAGTTTTTCTATTACTTTTCTAAACCAGTCCTCGAAATGGAGAGCGTCCATACTCTCATGGTAGTCACCAGTAGATGATGATTCAAATACCCAATCACATCCCTCCAAAAAGCCATTTTCATTGCCAACGTGTACAACTATTAATCGCTTTCCTTTACCCGAAGGGGCTTTCGCGCCAGTAGAGTAGCCTTCTAACCGTGATTGACGAGAAGATTCAATTGTGGTGTCTTCCCATACCTTTCCCATAGTATGACCTGCGTTAATCCATGTTTCGTCAAGGTAAAAAATGTTACGTCCCTCGTTTCTTAATATTTGTATTTCTCTCAAATATCTGGTACGCCACAGAACTATCTCTGGGCGATCTATTAGACCACTTTTTCTGTTTCTCTTTATATATTTGAATTTTAAATGGCGCAACACACGTCGCAGGGAAGTTTTGCTCAAGTTTGGCAACTGGTCATCTTGATTTATACTGAGCAAAATTTTGTCTAAAGTCGGTAATTCTCCTGCAAGAAAGAACTGATGCACTTTCGCTCTTATAGCCGATTTATCAAAATCGTCCAACTTGTCAATTACAGACTTTTTTCTTTTATTAATTATTCCCTTTTCTGGTATTTTATGGGAATCTCTATACACGCTTAATACGCGATATATAGTGCTCTTGCTGACTCCTGAGATCTCCGAAACCTTTTCTACCATATTAACGTTTGAAGGATACACGTCTTCGGGCCAGGTGTTTTTGACATATTTGTATACATTAATGATAATCTCTTGTTCCCCGACCGACAAAGTGGTAGGTTTTCTCTTTTTTACTGGTGACGTTAAAGGTGCTCCAGAAGATGGGCCTGTAAATAAATGACAAAAACATACTACCATAGTACTACATCACATAAATACATATTGTTTTAGAAAATAAATACCACATGGTCACATAAAAAGAGCGCTTTAAGAAATAGAAAGGCTACGTCGTCGCATTTGTACCTATTTGTACGTACCTGCTACGTTTATTATGGGTCGGCGACGTCTCTTTCCACTTGATGTTGAAGGACCGGGTCCTTCACCAAATTCTCCTGAACTCATGTCGATTTAGTAACGACCGTCACAGTAAAACTAATATAACAGATTCAAAAAACAAAAACTTAACGATATAACAAATTTAACAGTAAAAACTCAACTAAAACAATGCAATGAATGCTATGAATTACCCGAGACGTACACACGCAAGCGCTATCCGAACACGAATGAAAACAAAATGGCGGACCGGCCCAAAAAAGGTGACGCATCTCTGGCTGCCATTGTCACGTTTCTTTTAGAACGAACTGACGTAACGCGCGTTTTGTTTATTTTAAAGGGATGAATTTGCAAAAGCTCAATATGGTGATTATATTGCTTCAAATATTTTTTTAATATGAAACTGTTATTAAATGAATTGCTGCGTTACTTACCATAAATTGAAATATAAAATATAACACATTTTTCGCGATGTACCGTAAGATTTTACTATGTTTATAGGAACCACAGACAATATTATTTAAGAAACAAAAAAACAAAACATATGTGCTGACCTAGAAGTGGGAATAATATCAATATTTAAATATTGTTATCACATCTAAATTGAGATTTTGTAAGTTACGCCTTTTGACACTCGGCTCATATCTGAGGTCATTGTCCGTTTTTCTCAATCGATATGGCACATACTATAGTAGATATTCTTCACCACCACTATACGGTTTATTTTCACCCAACTCTATTAAAATAACAGTGATGCAAAAGTTAATATAACTTTAGAGCATAACATTATCGCCTTTACTTAACTTAAATTAAGTATAGTGGATTTCGGGTATCACGACGATGAAGGGTCCACTCTATTTTCGTCGTTATATCCGGAAGTCGTTACAGGCAAAGGTAACAAATTCAATACATTACAATTGCTACTCAGAATATCACTTTGTAACTGAACCAAACTCCGAAACATACACGCTTCCCTACCTACTTAGCTGATATATATAAACAAAAGGTAAAGATCTCCACACTTGCTGACCATCTGTGTGGATGTAAACAAAAGATAAGAAATGTTTGTGGAAGAAAGAAATCTTTGTGTCTTTGGCAGCCGACTCCCGTCGCAATATCTGCATGGGATTTCTAGGAATTTGTTACAAATGATTCATTAAAAACAGTCGCTACACCCGAACTCGGCGTTTTATCCAAAGTCGCTATAGCCACATGACTTTTGTACTAAAATATGATTTAAATCCAAGGGACTTCGATTTAACGTCGCTATAGGTAAATGGTCGCTACAACCAAGGTCGTAATAAATGAAATCCACTGTATTAACTATCTCTACACATGTCTCTTTCTATTGCCATATAGTGAAGAGAGAGAGAGAGAACAACTAATGTCGATTTTATGGTTACAGTTCAAGTAATGAGAGAGGAAAATGATTTGCTATTATCACAGTGCTTCGTAGTCCTCTATGTGCTTCAGTAATGATGTAAATCAATTTCTCAGTCCGACGGGAATGCCTTGGAAGGCTCCGAAATAATGCTACGTTATGATAATGAAAATATTTACTTTTTGCTCTTTTCTGTACAATCTTTAGCCCGGCTTTGTCCAACAAGCTGTAATTAAAGATACAAAAAGAAGCTACATAATTATGCAATAATAATGATGTAAACTTATTTCTTAGTCTCCTCGGAATTATTTAGTATCACTCGATGAAATGCTACGAGAAACTGACAATATTTAATTTTTGCTATTTTTTGCCGACTTCCAAGAAGGAGACGGTACTCAATTCGACTGTATGTTTTTTATGTGTGTTAACTTTTTACTGGGTGAACCGATTTCGATGATTCTTTTTTTATTTGAAAGCTGATACTTCTCGTGTGGTCCCATATGCATTTTATCAAGGTCAGACTAATAGTTATTGAGTTATTCTTAATAACTTACACGAGGGCGGCACTGAAAATTTCGGGAATCAAGGAAGTGACACAACATTACTATTTAAAAATGTATTTATTGCTTTTCGAAGTATTCTCCGCGAAATTTGGCACATTTTTCCATACGATGGAACCAATCATTGAAGCAACCATTCCATTCGGAAGTTGGGGTCTCCAAAATGGCCGTTTTGTAAGCGTCCACAGCTTCTTCAGGTGATGAAAATCTCTGTCCACGCAATTTATTCTTTATTTTAGGGAAAGTATAGAAATCATTAGGGCTTAGGTCGGGGATGTACGGCGGATGGTCTAATAATTCTATGTTTTCTTACTCTAAAAACTCTTTTGTTCTGTGTGCGGTGTGAGAACTCGCTTGTCGTGATGGAGGATGATGCGGCGGTTGCAGTTCTCTTTACGGAGTTCAGAAACGACCTGTGGTAAACAAATTCTAGCATACCATTCTGCATTAACCGTTCTTTGTCCCTCAAGAGGAATAGTCGTAACATGGCCGGTTTTGGAGACAAACGTGGCCACCATTCTTTTTGCAACACTCCGGTGAACAAACAATTTTTGTTGGCTTTAACTCATTTTCGAACACCCAAACTCGTGACTGGTTTTTTGTTTCGGGTTCGTACGCATATATCCAGGATTCGTCACCTGATACAATATTGTATACATCATTTGAGGATCCTGCGTGGAATCTTTCGAGAGTTCTGACGCACCAAGTAACGCGAGCCGCTTTTTGCTCTTCACAGAGCGAATGCGGTATCCATCGTGAAAACAACTTTTTTACACCTAATTGTTCATGCAAGATTATTTGTATTTGACTCATACCAATGTCTAAAGTTGCCTGAATTTCGCGGTATGTCACATGTCGATCTTCCTCAATCAGCTTACGCACAGCATCAACGTTTTCTTGGGTGACCGCAGTTTTTGGATGACCTTGACGGGAATCATCACTGAGCTTGACACGTCCACGTTGAAATTCATCAAACCAGCGATAAATTATGGTTTTGGATGGGGCTTCATCACCAAATGCAGAAATCATCCGGTAAACACACTGTTTTTGTGTTAAACCACTTCGAAAGTCATAATAAATCATCGATCTTGAATTTTCTCGAGTCAATTCCATTTTCTTAATGACTAAACAAGTTTGACAAACCTTGTAACAAGACCGAGAATATTTTTTTTAAATAATTAAATGGTATTCGATTTTTAAAACCAAGGTGTTTTCAGTTAAAAAGATTTTAATATGTCAGGAACAGTGGAAATATTCCATCCCCGATACTTATAGTGCAGCCTATGTATTGAAGTCGGCTGTACAAAATTTTAAATTTTTAATTATTTATCTTTTTTTTTAATACTAGTAATCCTATTAAAAATTACTAAAATTCCCTTAAACCACTTCTGGTAAGCTTAAAATGCTTATGTTAGAAGTGGTTCACGACAGTAGTCGAATGGCGGATTCGAACCAGTGTCGGGAAATAGTTGGTGCGAAATTATGGCCTTGCCAAGCTAGAAAATATTGTATTTTGGGTAGAATTATTGTATTTTTTGCTAAAGATTTTTTATTTACTTAATCTGTCTAAATCCAAATTTAATAGGTTTTTGCTATTTCTTTATTTTGCATAAATTCAAAACATGTTACTAATTGTTTTTTTTTATAATAAAACTTAGGGTACGGAATTAAACAATATGAATATAGTACGGGAATGGAAAATTCGAAGTCGTCTTCTTCTTCCAATTCGAAATGTCGACGTGTAGATGTAGACGGATTTGACTGCAGAGAAGTTGTTGCATATAGGGCATTGGAGACAATTTTATTTGCCATTTGTTTCGTGGGTTCACATCCCTTTTCAAGACGTTTTGCGCTATCAGAAGCGATAACCAAATTATTAATAGTGTTAGTCATAACTCTGTTCCCGCTTTTGGTTTTAATAAGATTTATCTTGCTAAAGATGCGCTCGCAATCTGCATTGGCGTGAGGGATCCATAAAGCGTCAATAGCGAACTGTGCGAGAACAGTAAATTATTTTTGGCCGCAAAAATTTTCAAAATTTAACAATTTAGACCAAAACAGGTAGACTTCTTTTTCTTGAGTTATGTCGTCAGGTAGACATCTTAGGGGGAGATTTCGCCACTGGTCATCTAAGGATTACAGTAAACTGCCATCGCCTGTTGCAGTATTATGAGTAATTATTCTGGGCAATATTGTAGCCAACGGCATAATGGAAGGTTTATTCTGTCTGTGGTCGCTCGAAAGAGCTAACTTAGGATTTAAAGAGTTTATTTCCGACAACACTTTATTGAAAAGCGTTCCAGCGTTTTTTTTTTATTTCAGAAGCAGCTACCATGAGGAAGTTCCTACACCTATTGCTGAAATCTGTTATTCCGGTAGGATTTCTTTGGACGTCTTCATTACTAAGATGAATTAATACACCTACTCCTAGAAATAATTGTTGTATAAGGAGAAATTGCGATTGATTCGTGGGATCTATATTACCCAGGGGTGTTTTTGAGACATAATAATTTTTCATATAACAAAGTAATATTTCTGTGTATAGCTCTTCTACTTTTTCATTTAATTCAAACCCTGGGGCGCTCTATCAGACTTGTTTCTTTTTTTAATGTTTCTCAATGGGAAAGTCAAAAGGAGCGCAGTCCATACAGTACATTACATATAGTACAGTAGCCTAATAAGGCAAGGTTGATGCTACAGATTTTGGTATAAATACGTGATACGTTCGTTCATACATTTTAGAGTTGCGTGCTCTAGTATTGAACTTATATTGTGTAAAAATAGGAAAATATTGTATAAAAGCGTACAATAATGAGAAAGCTATGTTTTATGGTACAATTTAGTTTCGTATGACAAATTATTGTAAGAATCCAATAATTATTGTACATTTCCCAACACTGATTCGAACCCACGTCCTTTCGAGTAGTTTGTATCTATACAAAGTTTAGTTTAGCTTTGTAAAACGAGCGGTAATTAAAAAAACAAATGTTCAGTTCACTATTGTGTAGACGCAGAACTTTTTCTCCGAACTCGATATAAAAATTTCACGGTTCAATCATCCTAAACGGCGAAACACTTTTATCTCATTCCCTCTTATGTAGAACAGTCAGCTGTCCCACTCGCTTTGAAATCCTAGACATAGCGCTGATATCGACGCAGCCTTATCACTGCTTAATAGCTGTACAACTATTATCGTTATTGCTTGTGCGATAAAGATTTATTTTGTCTGTGTTTTTCTCGTTTAAGCAGTGGTTCACGTACCTGAATGGGGCCGTATCTCGTAGTATTCGAGAATGGACCCGTTCACATTCACTAGTCAGTCAGTATCGCTCCAGACGCCGAAGAGTGTTGTAGTGTTTATGTTTCGCCGTCTGCCGGCATCTGGATGTTCCGATTTCGAAAAGTATCCTCTTTTGTGTTGAATTTTCACATTTTATTATTTCTCGTGGAAGTTATAAATATGTGTGAGTGATTAAATAATTTGTGGGCAGTGTTTTGTTTTACACAACTGGACGTAAGCAAGCTCTTACTGCAAGGTATAATAACTAGTTTCTTTTTTTTTTTTAAATAATTACCTCCGTAGAACGGATACGAATGATTTCCTTTTAGTATGCAACCCAACTAAAACCTGTTTTTTGTCCGGTAAGCGTGGGAAGGAATTTCAATTGCAACAATGTCAGGAATGTTGTTTTTGTATGTTCGATTCGCCAGCGTCTCCCGTGACAACTGGGAGTCTGTGAAATCTGGGGCTCAAGATTTTTAAAACCGGTTGAAACAAGCGTGCTTTCCTTTATGTTCCGTATGCTGTTCCCTGTTAGTACCAATTTAATGGTAGAAGGAAATAATTAAAACACGTCGTTTATTTTTGTTGCTATAATAACAATACGGTGAAATATTTATAACATTGACTTACTAAACTTAGTAATATGATCTTTGATAGAACATAAGTTTACCGGATCAAAAGTTGCAGTCTTCGTGTTGTTATTTTTATATAACTAATATAGCACCCGGATCAGGCCGGGCCACTATTAAAACTGCAGTTTTGTAAGTTTTGTTTTGTGCATTGCTACAAATTACAAAACTTACAACTTAGGTACTTGAATTGAAAATTATTTTATATCAAATATAGTTTTTTGAAGCTATAATACCTGTATACACCTGTAATAATTAAGTAGATTGCGAAAATATAAAAAGAGACAGAATATGTTTAAAGTAATATTTTATTTTAAAGAAATATTCTTTACTGCTTCCAGTCTTAACTAACTGCACTTCATAGTCAGCTTTAATGATTGAAATTTAGAAATATAGCCTTTATATATTTTTTTGAAATATATTATTCGTACCCCTATCATACCTAGCAGGACACCTAATATAGAAGGATACTATATTGTATAGGGTTGGCGACTCTTAGTCTATCAGACATTGTAGCTAGGGTTGCCAGATGGTCGGGATTCGTCTGGATTCTCCCGACATTTCAAATGATTTCCAGACTCCCGACAAAACTCAAAATCTCCAGACAAACATCTTCTCAGACAGTTAACGTATGGCCTTTGATTTAATAAAAGTTGAGTTAGTAATGAGACTGAACTTTGAAGTAAATTGTTTGAATTTTACATCTTTTCTGAATACTACCACATAAACTGTGACAATTTAATAAGGTCTTAAAACTATGATACTACTAAAGGATCCAAATTGGTGGACTCTAGTAAAGTCCAATGCCAAATACATGTGTTTAATTAAGTGTACTTAAATTCGTTATTTTTTTAAATTACTTTTTGTGATCTCTTAATTAAAAAGTAAACTTTTTTATTTTTTATATCTATTTCTCCCAACAACTACCCCAAAATCCCGACATTTTAAAAATTTATCCCGATATTTTGATCTTCCGATCTGGCAAACATAATTGTAGCTTGGAAACAGCAATCAACTTAAAACAAAAAAGGCCAGAAATGCGTTGTCACCCCTGCGGACTACGATGGAATGTCTCAGAGCCTGTTATTTACTATACAGGTTCTTCTTCAAACCGGAACACGGCAATGAAGATTGACTATAAAAGTAAGCAAGAGGGTGGACCGAGGCGAATTCCTAAGGAGAAATGGAGCATTAAAATAGTTGTTTATTTAGTATTACAAAATATTTTTTTTTAGAATAAGCGTGACAAACGAGATTACAATTCACCTGATTGTAAGTGGATGCTATGACGAATGAAATGGATAGGTACATTTATCCTCGATTAAGGATTAATATGCTGGTGCATTGCCACCCCTGAGGATTAAAATAGGATGCCTTCTTACCACTGAAAGTGGTCTCTAGTTCTTTAGACTCACCAGACACAGACACGAGACACAGCAGCATTAAGATGCTATTTTACGCTGCTATTCTGTGAAAGCGCTGTCTTTCCCCCGGTCGAGCCAACTCATTCCTTTTCTACCGACTTCAAAAAGGAAACGGTACTCAATTCGACTGTATGTTTGTTATGTTAAAACTTTTTACTGGGTGAACCGATTTCGATGATTCTTTTAATTTGAGTTATTCTGAATAATTTATATTGAAGTCTTTTTGTACAAAATTTTAAATTTTAAATTATAAAACCATAATAAACATAGCAGCTTGGCTCTGCCACGATAATAATATAGAAAATTTTTACAGAGATAGAAAACCGCTTACTTTCTTTATTTATATGTATATAAATCATCATCATCATCATCATCATTACAGCCCTTCAAAAGTCCACTGCTGAACATAGGCCTCCCCCAAGGAATGCCACAAAGGACGGTCCTGAGCCACCTGCATCCATCGATTTCCTGCATGTCTTACCAGGTCGTAACTCCATCTGCAGGGACTGCAGGGCGTCCCCCCCACTAGATCTTCACCGCCGGCACGAGGCCGCCACTCGAGAACCTTTTTTCCCCATCGGTTGTCGGTTCTTTGAGCCGGTCCATTGCCACTTCAGCTTACTAATCCCTTGGGCTATGTCGGTCACTCTGGTTCTACTGCGGATATACTTATTTCTAAGTTTATCACGCAGAGAAACTCCGAGCATAGCCCTCTCCATAGCTCGCTGAGCGACCTTGAGCTTCCTCATCTGGCCAGAAGTGATGGACCACGTCTCAGTTCCATAAGTCATCACTGGCAACACGTTCTGGTTGTACAGTCTTGAGGCCTATGTTCAGCAGTGGACTTTTGTAGGCTGTTATGGATGGATAGATGATGATGACTGTCAATATACAGTATAAACCATGAATCAATATACAATATCCACTGGCGTCTGTCGTCGTATTGTTCCTTGTCGTTGTCAGATAACTGTCTCATAAATTTTTACGCTGCACCCTATCGCCGGTCTATTAAATAGTCCACTGCTAAACACAGGCTTCTCTCAAAGATTGCATCATAGTGGTTTTGGCAACCGCAGTAGGTAATTATTATTTTGAGTCGTTATCAGGAAGATGTTATTGTCACTCACAGAATACCAGTTTAAAATGGCAGCTTAACACTGCTGTGTTTCGTATGGTGAATGTAGAGAACCGGAGACCCTTTTTACTGGATACGAGGCATTCCATCTTAGTCCTCACGGGTGACAACGCATCTGCATTTTGAGTCTTTATTGAGGATAGATGTAGATGTCTATGGGTCACAGCAACCGCTTACCATCAGGTGGACTGTGTGCTCCTTTGTCACTTTATCCTATAAAAAAAATTGTTTAGCTCCTTTCATATTTCCCTTTGTCGGCACTTACGACTGATATGAGGTTAGTGGATACGTTAGTGGTTTACGGGATCTTTTTTGTATTATTCTAAGCCAGCGCTTAACTACAATCCCACCTGATGGTAAGTGTTGCTGTAGCCTAAGATGGTGATGCCTTGAATACATCCTTATTGAAATCGGATGGAAACACAGATGCTGGCAACTTATTCCACTCCTTTGCTGTACGCATGATGAATGGTGTAGCAAACAGTTTGGTTCGAATGCGTACTAAGTCAGCAACGAATGGGACCGGCCTAACGTCTGGTTGTCCGATGGTGGAAGTATAAATCTGCCGTATACGAAGTCCGTCGTAAAGTCTTTCTGGTCTCTTTCATAGTCGCCTCTTTCGACACCACGGAACAAAATGGGGTAAAGGTGAAAACAGACTGGGCTTATGTGATGTCATGCCACGTCATGTGATGTGTTACGTTAAGCGCGGCGCCCACCTACGTAAGGCCCGGCGCCCACCTACGTAACGTAACACGTGATCTGACGCGTGATTTGACGCGTAACTTGTCACTCGCCTCAACATTCAAAGGGAATGTATGTAGTAACGCCCATTTGCGTGGCGTGACGCCGCATGATCTGACGTGCCATTCAGCTTGCTACTAGTGACGCATTGAAGTGGCACGTAACACGAAACTTGTAGTTTTAATATTAAATTCATTGATTTAGTTCATGAAAAACCATGTTTATATGATTATCCTAGACACGATTACAATAACAGGAACTCGCAAGATGCTTCTTGCAACTTGTAGGGCAAATCTATGCGAAATGTAATTCTAATTCCTTCATAAAATTGAAAGTACCACCACTTTTCAAATTTTTTCCCTTAGGCCCGGCGCCCACCTACGTAACGTAACACGTGATCTGACGCGTGATTTGACGCGTAACTTGTCACTCGCCTCAACATTCAAAGGGAATGTATGTAGTAACGCCCATTTGCGTGGCGTGACGCCGCATGATCTGACGTGCCATTCAGCTTGCTACTAGTGACGCATTGAAGTGGCACGTAACACGAAACTTGTAGTTTTAATATTAAATTCATTGATTTAGTTTTTGAAAAACCATGTTTATATGATTATCTTAGACACGATTACAATAACAGGAACTCGCAAGATGCTTCTTGCAACTTGTAGGGCAAATCTATGCGAAATGTAATTCTAATTCCTTCATAAAATTGAAAGTACCACCACTTTTCAAATTTTTTCCCTGGGATGTACTCAAAATCTTCAGCTGGCACTTTGAATGTTTGAAATCTGTAGCAAAACAAGGGCATGTTTATCCTCTTCAGGCGAGATTTTGGCCCAAAATGAACTTTGCGACATGCTATTGTTGCACAGGTTGGTGCAAGCAGTGTCACTCGTGGTCACGTCAGAGCATCGTCAGAATCATGCTACAAGCCATGTCGAAATCATGTAGCTTAGGTGGGCGCCGTGGCTTAGGGATGTACTCAAAATCTTCAGCTGGCACTTTGAATGTTTGAAATCTGTAGCAAAACAAGGGCATGTTTATCCTCTTCAGGCGAGATTTTGGCCCAAAATGAACTTTGCGACATGCTATTGTTGCACAGGTTGGTGCAAGCAGTGTCACTCGTGGTCACGTCAGAGCATCGTCAGAATCATGCTACAAGCCATGTCGAAATCATGTAGCTTAGGTGGGCGCCGTGGCTAACGTAACACGTGATCTGACGCGTAACTTGTCACTCGCCTCAACATTCAAAGGGAATGTATGTAGTAACGCCCATTTGCGTGGCGTGACGCCGCATGATCTGACGTGCCATTCAGCTTGCTACTAGTGACGCATTGAAGTGGCACGTAACACGAAACTTGTAGTTTTAATATTAAATTCATTGATATAGTTCATGAAAAACCATGTTTATATGATTATCCTAGACCCGATTACAATAACAGGAACTCGCAAGATGCTTCTTGCAACTTGTAGGGCAAATCTATGCGAAATGTAATTCTAATTCCTTCATAAAATTGAAAGTACCACCACTTATCAAATTTTTTCCCTTAGGGATGTACTCAAAATCTTCAGCTGGCACTTTGAATGTTTGAAATCTGTAGCAAAGCAATGGCATGTTTATCCTCTTCAGGCGAGATTTTGGCCCAAAATGAACTCTGCGACATGCTATTGTTGCACAGGTTGGTGCATGCAGTGTCACTCGTGGTCACGTGAGAGCATCGTCAGAATCATGCTACAAGCCATGTCGAAATCATGTAGCTTAGGTGGGCGCCGCGGCTAAGACACACATTAGCCCTACGCAGCCTACGCTACACCACTAATCAGCTTCGTCAGCGACAAAAACACACTAAGCTCCGTAGTCAGAGATGTGTCGAATGGATTTTAGTGACAGCTCTGACGAAGATTTTTAAACTTAGCGTTTTTATACTGCTTGGTTAAAAAGAAATACACGCGATCTGACGCACACGCAATAACACGTCGAGTGGGATTTGGTTGCGTCAGCGACGTCACATAATATAAATATGGTTCTGAATAATGATACTTCATATATTTACAATAAAACCGATGTCTTCAGTCTGTTTTCACCTTAAAGTTTCTCTTGTCGTCATAACGTGGCATCAATTAAAAATTAAGAAATCTTTTTTGCTTGTAAATATAAAGTACACATACGTATTAAATAGCATTTAGAATATAATGTATTTTTTAAATAAATAACGCTTAATTAGTAATTTAATTATTCCAATCCAACGTCGCGTTGTCAAGCAATAATTACAGGGGTGACAAAGTCAATTTTGTACAAGGGCACTTACAAAATTAAGGATAAGCTACCGGGCCAGATTCAAACGCAAAAGGAAAGGAAATGATATAATTAAAAATTAAAAATTTTGTACAGCCGACTTCAATATAAGTTATATAAGAATAACTTAAAAACTATTGGTCTGACCTTGATCAAATTCATATGGGACCACATGAGAAGTACTTTCAAATAAAAAATCATCGAAATCGGTTCACCCAGTAAAAAGTTATGAGGTAACACACATAAAAAAAACAAAAAAAATACAGTTGAATTGAGTACCGTCTCTTTTTTTTTGGAGTTTATGGCCTGGAATCTAGACCTTTAGGCCATGAGTACCGTCTCCTTTTTAGAAGTCGGCAGAAAATAGATATAAAAGACTTTTTTATTCAATACACATTATAAATAAACCTTATTGAAAGCCATTCTTATGTTAAATTTACCAATGATTCGAAAAATCAGAATTAGGTATAGTTCATTCATTCTTTTCATTTCCTGGGAAGAACCTGCAAGAGACTAAGCGGCACATTTTTAAATAAAAAGAGCAGTTCACAATCACTATTATATTACACAATCAATTATACAAATCATATTAGAAATAGCTTGGTTTTCCACTATGGCAATTCCACGGCGGTTATTGTCATCCATAAATTCCTTAATATTAACAAAAAAAAAAACCTTTGAAACCATCTTCCGGACATATAAATAAAATTGAAGTATCTGTCTGTAATATTGAAATAACTAGCTTCTATTTAGCTCAGGAGGTTAAGTGCATATATAAAATGTTTGTTTGTCTCTCTGTCTGTCTGTCGGAACAGATAAAGAGCAATGCCAGGAAGGTTCTATGCTATATTTTATCCGAAAAATTTTAAGACTTTTTAAAACAAAAAATTTATAAATTTATTTTATCAATGTTTTGTGGCCTTCAATTATATCTACTAAATCTAAATAACGCCACATGAATAGATCCTATCCAGGCGAAGCCGGGGCGGGTTGCTAGTTGCTTAATTAACTTTTCTACCGACTTCAAAAAGAAGGAGGTAATCAATTCAACTGTATGTTTTTTCCCGATTTCGATGATTCTTTGTTTTTGAAAGCTGGTGCTTCTCATGTGGTCCCATATAAATTTGATCAAGGTAGGACCAATAGTTTTTGAGTTATTCTTAATAATTAATATTAAAGTCGGTCGTACAAAAGTTTTAATTTTAAATTATTATCTTGGCATTAGACAAGTTATGTACAATCTTTTTCAAATAAAACTAGTTGTAATGGATTTTATCGCATATATTAAGTTATTTTATATTTCCGACGTTTCGAGCATTTTTTACAGCACCCAAGGCCACGGGAGAGACTGAGGTGCTCGACGTCCCAATGTTTCAACAGTTGCACCTTCAGATTAAAATTATTAATTTTTGGTTCGATCTGCGCAGTATGACTTTATCCAGTTAACTTTTTTATATGTATAGATTTTTTTATATACTGATAAGCAAGCATGCAGTCCACCTGGTGGTAAGTGGATGCTGTGCCTCATATACATCTACATTTATCCTCTGAGGACTCACCTCACCACTGAGGAGTAAGACGGCATAGGTACCTCGTTTCCAATAAAAAGGTTCTCTACACTTACCACACGAAACACTGCAAACAAGCTGCTATTTTACGCTGGTATTCTGTGAGAGCGTGGTCTTATCCCCTTTTCGCCGACCCATTCGTGCTACAACCATAATATAACTGCAGCGTGGCTCTACCACGTTCAATGTTCGTTTATCCAGTTTTTATCCAGCGTGAGCGATTAAACGCAGTGAATGTAATTAGTAATTACATTCTCTTTGATAAGAACAGTCGCGCAATTTGAAACACGTAAAGCTGCGATATAATAATATAATTCACTGAATTTTGTGGTGTAGGTAGGTAGGTAGTAGGTAATTATAATCTTTAGAATAGGTCGCAGGTCACTTGATAATGTCGTATGTGTAATAAATTAGTATTTATTACACATAATATGATATGATCCGCGCGCTATATGCGGAACGTAAGTTTGATATGCATGATTGGATTAACGTAGTGATTATTACTCTTTGGATTACGTGTTACTTTTAGTAGTTATTTTTAGCCGACTTCAAAAAAGCAGGAGGTTGTCAGTCAAATGTGATTGATTGAAATGATATTCAATAAAGATATCATTAAAACATTTAATAACATCATTTAAATAAAACTAATTTTACGGATTTTATCACGTATATTAACTTATTTTATATTCCCGACGTTTCGAGCACTTTACAGCAACCATGGTCACGTGGGGGACTGAGGTGTATGACGTCCCAATGTCAAAGTTAACCACGGCTACCTCCTAATTAAAAATTATTAATTTTTGTTCCGATCTACGCAGTATGAACTTACAGTATCTTGAGTCTTGCAGTTGTATGCTTGGGTTGGGATTTAATTTTATTAATTATGGGATCCCAAGCAGATGGTAGCACCCAGTCATCTTCTCTATTGAAATTAGGATGTTTTTTGACTTCAATAGCCTCGAGAATCATTCTTGGTAGGAATCGGTGTTCTTTAACGTGGATTTGTGGTATATCAAATCTACTGTAGTGACGGGGGCGATCCTGTACGTGTTCACAGACTGCAGACTTCCCGGAACATCTATTATTCAGCTATGTGTTCTTTTTAACACCGCTTACATATCTATCTGTAATTCTGTATGGGTCTGTTTGGGTCTTTGACACACAAACGGTGATTCTCATCGCAATCCTTAAAGTAAGTTAATATACAATAGGTTAATATACGCGATAAAATCCGTAAAATTAGTTTTATTTAAATGACAGTATATACTTTTCTGCCGACTTCCAAAAAGGAGACGGTACTCAATTCGAGTGTATGTTTTTTTTTTTTTTTATGTGTGTTACCTCATAACTTTGTACTGGGCGAACCGATTTCGATGATTCTTTTTTTATATGAAAGCTAATAGTCCTCGTGTGGTCCCATATGAATTTGATCAAGGTCAGACCAATGGTTATTGAGTTATTCTCAAATAACCTATATTGAAGTCGGCTGTACAAAATTTTTAATTTTAAATTATTTGTGTTTTACATTTATTTTGTACGATATTTTCGTTATTAGTAGTAAAGCGATTTTAATGATTCTTTTTTTTAATTCTTATCTTGTCTAATTACTTCACGAGTGTTCCCAATGCAGACTTTTTTTTTAATTCTGTCATAAATCATAGTTGTGTTTTATATTACAAACTTTTAAATCATTAATTGAAATTTTACTACAGAGTAACGATTCGTTCATTACATTCGAAGCTTTATCTATTCATAGTAGTTTATTTGTGTATCGGATGTGAACGAATATCTGACACAGATAACTTTATAAAGTAAATATGACGTTCCTACACTACGAACAATATTAAGATAAATTAAATATAATGGGGTTGTTATAAACTAACGTGCTTAATTCAGTAAAGAAACAAAATGATGTGTCCTGCCCAGTATTAAGAGGACCTCCCACCCTCCCTCAATCGCGCGCACTATACCCGTCGCTGAGAATCCCAGCACTACCATCCCCAGGACCACCACACTAGGCACGACACACCACTCTCAAAAATACGACACGTGTTTCGCCTCTTCACGAGGCATCCTCAGGTGAAGTAGACTCTTCGGAGGCTGGTCGCTAAGTAAGTAAGTCAACTTCTTCAGGCGTTTAGATACGGTCGCCTTTATGTCGCGCCGCCTTGGCAATCTTGTTAAAGACGCCGCCATGACATCAAAGCTGCGTGCGGCGTACACCCGCAGGAGAATTCGGAATTTTAAAAAGAAACGCTATAGTGAAAGGTTTTTTGCTTGAAATTTGTGTTAATTATTTATATTCGTATTTTATTACATACAACAACCATAGAAAAACATTTATTTAACAGACAAAGTATGTATATCCATATAATAAATACAGTGGATTTCGGGTATAACGACGATAAAGGAACCACCCTATTTTCGTCGTTATATACGGAAGTCGTTACAGGCAAAGGTAACAAATTCAATACATTACTGTTGCTACTCCGAATATCACTTTGTAACTGAACCATAAATTTAACTCCGAAACGTACACGCTTCCCTACCTACTAAGCTGATATCTATAAACAAAAGGTAGAGATCTCCACACTTGTTGACCATCTGTGTGAATGTAAACAAAAGATAAGAAATGTTTGTGAAAGAAAGAAATCTTTGTGTCATTGGCGGCCGACTCCGGTCGCAATATTATTTTTTTATATATTTATTTAAAACTTCATATAAACATGCGGTATATAGGCGGACTTAATGCCTAAGGCATTCTCTACCAGTCTACCTTGGGATGATGCAGAAATAGAATGAAGTAGGTGTAATAAAAAGTTAATATGCTAATACTAAACTAAAATAACAAAAAACAATTTTAGCACATGGAAATAAAATACATAAGATATAAATACATAAATACATATGATCACGCCTCTTTCCCGTAGGGGTAGGCAGAGACCACTTCTTTCCACTTGCTACGATCCTTACATACTTGTTTCGCTTCGTCCACTTTCATTTCATGGTAATGTGGTATAATATATATATATATATATGTATATATATATATATATATATATATATATATATATATATAAACTGTTACTATGATGATTCTGCCAATAAAGTACTACCAAGTAGTACAACCAAGGTCGTAATAAATGAAATCCACTGTATATATAAATGCGCCTCCGTGTGTACCGACAGTGTCTTAGTCAACAGACTATGTACTGTACTGACTAAGAAAAGCTGATCTGAATTATACTCTTAGTGCATTTTAAATTCGTAGTCGTATACTAGCGGTATACGACTACGAATTTAAAATGTTACAGCCTATTAAAAGTCCACTGCTGTAGTATAGATCTCCCCCATGGATTATCTTATAGGGGGGATATTTACCATAGCTGCCACGCGTGGCAGCCGGGCTAGCAATCGCAGTTTTAGCTGTTATCAGGAAGACGCTGATGCTCATCTCCTGGTTTGTTTCCCTCTGTCGCCTCATACGACACCCACGGGACGAAATGCGGTAGAGGGTATACTTAAACTGCCAATACGCGGTTCTAATTTGTATACAATACACAAAAAATTGTCTCTATCATTTTACATTTTCTACACTTTTCTGCCGACCTCCAAAAAGGAGACTGTACTCAATTCGACTGTGTGTTTCTTTTTTATTTATGTGTGTTACCTCATAACTTTTTACTGGGTGAACCGATTTCGATGATTCTTTTTTTATTTGAAAGCTGGTACTTCTCGTGTGGTCCCATGTGAATTTTATCAAGATCAAACTAATAACTTTTGAGTTATTTTTAATAATTTACATTGAAGTCGGCTGTACAAAATTTTTAATTTTAAATTATTACTATCGTATACACTCGGTATTGAGGTTTTCGGGCTTACAGCTGCGTGTATACATCTTGTAAGCAAAAGCGAGTTAGGCCGTGCATACTGCTTGTTTTAATTAAAGGGTATTCACATTTCAATGTTTACAAGAGAAATTTTTGGGTTAAATTTGGATGTGTATTGGATTTCCAACAGCGGATATACGCATACAGTAACAACGAAAATTTAAAAATATCAGTAGATCTCTATAATTTATTCTTTATTTAAAAAAAAGTATGGAATATTTATTTAACAAATAGTAGCGTAAAATAGCAGCTTAACAGTGCTGTGTTTCGTATGGTGAGTGTAGAGAACCGGAGACTCGTTTTACTGGAAACGCGGCATTCCATCTTCGTCCTCACAGGTGACAACGCATCTGCATTTTGATTCGCAAACGAGAATAGATATAGATGTCTATGGGCTACAGCAACCACTTACCATCAGGTAGACTGTGTGCTCGTTTGTCACCCTATCATATATATATATATATATATATATATATATATATATATATATATATATATATATATATTTTATATATATATATATATATATATATATATATATATATATATATATATATAAACCCTATATCATTGTTACTTATTTATTAAATTTAAATAAATTGTTTGTTTACACAGTTTCTTAAATCATCCCTGGTATTCCTTATTATAGACCTATTTTACTGGAAAAGAGGCATTCTATCTTAGTCCTCACGGCTGACAACGCATCTGCTTTCTGGTTCGCAAACGAGGATAAATGTAGATGTCTATGGGCCACATCAACCACTTACTATCAGGTGGACTGTGTGCTCGTTTGTCACCCTCTCCTAATAAAAAAAATTATAAGGTGTGAAATTAAATTTAAATAAATAAAGAGTGTCAAAAAATGGCAAACAAATTAAATCATCCTTCTAGAAAGTAACAAGTGGTAAAATTAGAAATTTTGTACAACCGACTTAATATAATAAAATGTAAACATAAATAAAATGAGAGCATCTTCAATATAGGCGAAGTCAATTAAATACGCATTATTAAGAATAACTCTACGCATTATTAACAGTGGTAGATCCACGCGGCAGCTTTTGCTGTCGCACGGATGGGCCGGCTCGAACCGGGGTGGTATCACGACCTCACAGAATACCAGCGTGAAGTAGAGGTTTACCTCTGCGTTTCGCTTGGTGAGTGCAGGTGGCCGGAGGCCCTTTTTACTGGAAATGAGGCATTCCATCTCAGTTCTCACGGGTGACAACGCATCTGCGTTTTGATTCGCAAACGAGGATAGATGTAGATGTCTGTGGGCGGCAGCAGCCGCTTACCATCCTATAAAAAAAAAACTCAAAAACTACTGATCAGATCATGAGAAGCACCACCTTTCAAAAATAAAAAAGAATCTTCAAAATCGGTTCATCTCGAAAAAAGTGCTGAGGTGAGGTGAGATAAAAAAAATACATTCGAATTAAGAACCTCCTCCTCTTTTTGAAGTCGGTTGAAAAATAATAAAGTAGGGAACTGTTTGGTAGTTTTTGATTTTTAATGGACGCAAAAACCAAGCCAAACCCATGCTCAACTTATTGTAAGAACACGCACACACGGATACATCATCATCATCACACCCCATCACATGTCCACTGCTCGACTTACCCCAAAGAATGCCACAAAGAACGGTCCTGAGCCACCTGCATTCATAGACTACATTTCTTACCAGGTTATTACTTCATCTAGTGGGCGTCGCTCATCACGTATAAAATATGCGGCAAAAATCAAACAAATAATTTTTGGTACATATGTGTACGTCCAGTGAATTTTTACGGCCTGTTAAAGAAAATCTGGGAAAGATGTGTATGCTTGAGTGCGTGTAAAGAAGTTGAGTATGGTTTCGGCATCACTTGAAATCTCGAAATCTACCTCTTAGTTGGTTTGGTTTGAAATCTACCTCTTGTACCTATTTTATTTTAGTCTTAAAGGAAGACAACGAAACTGTGACCTTTGTTTAATTTATTAATTTTTGTGATAGATTTAGTAACTAATAGTAGTTACCTCATTTGTCACTCAATATTAAAAAAAGATACTGTATACAATTTACGCCACATAAAATACGGCTACAATGTGATTTTATTTCTAACTAATCCGCGTGGCATTTATTACGATTGGATTTCATGAGTTTTTTCTGCGCGGAACTCTAATTATTTTTCTAAAATAAAATTAGTCTTAAGTTATTCTTTATAACATCATCTGGTAGATGTAGTAGGTAGGTAGATAGTAAAAGCCCCGTCAAAATCCGTCCAGCTATTTCAGAAATTAGCCGGTACAGACAGTTAAATGTTAAAAATTAAGTTAAAAAAAAAGTTAAAAACTGTTTTTTGTTATACTGTATATGCATTTAGTAAAAAGCTGTTATTTTGACAATACAAAAATATACTTCAAATTTATGTATTAATATAGATAATTATTTTTATAACTATGTATAAATATAAAAGAATAAATGAAGGAATTTTGTATAAGTTTGAACTTTAAATCTAATACTTTACAATTTAATTTACAATTACAATTATATAGTACCGTGTTAAGATCCGTGTTAGGTTAGGTAAAACGCATGCTGTATATTTTACAGTTAGTAAACAAACCAGGTTCGACTCTGCCGGCACCAATTAAATTGTTAATTGCAATTTATAGCGCTGTTATGTTGTGTGTAGTTCGCCAACACGCATTAGGGCAGTGGGACGGATATTTCCTTGCCCTAAAATCATCTCACAAATGAGCAGTAAGATCCTCTTAGTCTGTGTCTGGTAATGGAACGTATATATTCTTACTACTACAGCCTATTAAAGTCCACTGGTGAACATAAGCCCCTCCCATAGATTGCGTCTTAGGGGAATATTTGCCATAGTTGCAACGTTGAGCAAGCGGGCTTGCAACCTCAGTTTATTTTTTATTTTTAGTCGTTATTAGGAAGACGCTGCTGCCGATCTCCTGATTTGTTTCCCTCTGTCGCCGCTTACGTCACCACGGGATGATATGGGGTAGTGGATATTCGTACACCGCCACTACACTGTAATATTCTTAGACTGTAACTTTACTCCTACTTTAGTAAATTATATAGCAGTCAAAAGACCAGTGTTAAAAAAGCTTTCCAACTTGTATGTACCTACTCTGTGCCTAAAGCCGACAATACATGTTAAGGTAGCAGTACACGTTGGGCGAACGTGCTCGCCGAGTGCGTTCGGCCAACGTGTACTGGACCGTTTTGTGTGTATTTGGCGTTTGCGGCCAACACTCGCCGACAAGCCGTATAGTGTCGGTTTTCCGTGCACAAATCAAAGAAATTTGGCGCAAGCCGCAAACAGCGATCACACGTTGGCCGAGTGTTCAGTTCATAGTTACGCGTCGGAGTAGACTGAATTGTTTCACGAACATGGCGACATGGAGTCATGAGGACATATTTAAGTTCATTGATTCTTACCACAATGAATCAGTTATATGGAATCCCAAACATGAGCACCATAAAAATGCCCTAACGTCCATCATAATCTAGCTACAAACACGCCAACGTGTGAACGGCACCACGAAAAGCTGCCGAGCGCGCTAGCCAAGCGTGCTCGACCAACGTGTACTGGAACCTTTAGCCAAGCCTCAGCCAACGCGAGCGTAGGTAAATTGGTACATGGCGAGTGCTACCGTCTACACTCTACATGTTGGCCAAATATGAATGAGAGAACATACTGACATGGCCAACTAACATGTGGACTGGAATTGCCGAGTGCTGGACTAAGTGAAAGTAGTTGTGGCGAGCGACCTCGAGCAGTGGCAAGGCACGCCAAACGAACCGTATGCACGTTGGCACTCGCCTGCTCTCGGGCAGCGACGACGAGCAATGGCGAGGTTAGGCAAATGTTCTGTCAGTATGTTGGTACTCGCCTTCGCTCGGCCAACTACAGCCGGCTTAATATGTCGCGACATGTGTGGATTATGGTCGTATAAAACAATGTTGCTTGTTGCAATACAGAGCGTTATGATTTACTTGTTGTGTGTAACTACAACAATTAAGTACAAGTTCCTATTCCAAACGATCTTTATGATTTCTGTCAGTGGCAAAAAACGTATTCAGTATTTAAATTTTTAATTATATTTTAAACTAGCTAATCCCCGCGACTTCGCTCGCGCGTGGATTTTAATTTTTTGCGCGGAACTCTACCTTCTTACTTATTTTTTTGTTTACTCTAATTATTTTTTTAAAATAAAAGTAGCCTTAGTTACTTCTTGTAACATTAGCTATCTGTCAGTGAAAGTCCGGTCAAAATCGGTCCAGGTATTTCGGAGATTAGCCAGAACAGACAGACAGACAGACGGAAAGACAGACAGACAAAAATTTTATAAATCGTGTTTTTGTTATAAGTACCGTACATACTTTCATATGCATATAGTAAAAAGTTGTTATTTCGACATTACAAACAGACACTTCAATTTTATTTATTTGTATAGATATAGATTTAAATCTTAAAATTAGTCAAAAATATTTGGAAAATCCAGAAGTGCACGCCTCACGCGCTTATTTTGTTAAAAATTAAAATTAAATATTTTAAAATTAAAAATTTTGTACAACCGACTTTAATATAAATTATTAAGAATAACTCAAAAACTATCGGTCAATCCTTGATCAAATTTATATGAAACTACATGTAAAGCACCAGCTTTCAAATAAAAAAAGAATCATCGGAATCGGTTCACGCAGTAAGAAGTTGTGAGGTAACACACAAAAAAAACATACAGTCGAATTGAGTACCGGCTCCTTTTTGAAGTCGGTAGGAAACACAGAATCTGATCGACTTTCATTACTAACATTTAAACGGTGTTGAGTTCAATAACAAAAATCAATAGGGATCCTCCTTAGAATATATGGAATCTTATTTAATACTATTCATATATCTCAATCTATTGCTTACAAAGACTCATCGACGCACAGACCAACGGACGGTAGTCCATATATTTTTACAATTACATTTTTTGTTATGTAATCTAAAGTGAATCTATTAGAAAATAAACTATTCTTATAACTCAATGTCTGTAGTTATTGTAACGTTAATAATAATATGGCTTTGATGTTTAGCTAAAAGGATAAGAACGATTTTATCTAGCGAAATTGAGGTATGGACAGATATCGAGTGTAGCGCACTCCCTCACGTTGTGAGGCGTGGAATAAAAAAGGGCATAAAGTAATATCAGTGACAGTAGGTTAATGTGCGGCTGGGGAGTCCTATGGCCATCCCAAACCCCCAAAACAATATTTTATTTCTGTTAGTTCTTTGAAGGTTTTGGATTAAAATGCACACATCGAACACGAAGCTGAGATGTTGTGCTCTATTGTCACCAAATCAAAAAGTCGCGATCCATTCTACGTTTTCAACCAGCTTTATATTGAACTTGTATAATAAAAAAAGGACGTCAATAGCAAGAGGAGATTTTAATTAATACTTCTGACGTAGTTATAAGATTATTTATTTTGGTTATTATTAAAAAATAGTAAGTTGAAAACAATTTCACTTGAACTTTAGTTGGTCCGTATGGATGTGAACAAGATATCTATCGAAAAACTGAACTTATCACTTTAATTTTTTTTATTACCTTTAGATTTTAATCCTTTTGAATTTCACTATTGTAAATTGTCTCGTTCATTAATATATTTTGTTTATTAATTATTTGACAATATTTTCCGGTTACTAAATACGAATTACCGGTATCAAAGAGTCAAAAAGATTGTGATAATTAAACAGAAACAATTTGTTTGTAGCTGTAACAGAACACCGTGTTCCGGTAATTAATAAAAGTAAATTGATTATTCAAAACATTACATGATCGTTCGAGTTCGATTTTTTTTACCCTTTTAAGTGGACTAAGAAATATGACAACTAAAATGTTTGTTTTGATTTAGGGGAGAATTTTTTGCTCAAAATTTATACAGAACACCCGTGATGTATATAAGTATATAATCTATTGAATAAATAAAAGAGTGAATAAATAGGTTAAACTTCACAGTTGACGAAGATATCGCGTAATTTCGCGTAAATTCGACTGTATACATAAATGTACAAAACCATACAGCCGAATTGTAAGTCGGTAAGCCTCCTGTATTTTTCAAAGTGGGCTAGTAAGAAAAATAAGCCAGAAAAGCAAGCGGTGTATAAAGAGAGTAATTATTTTTTTTAAACATTCACCTTACGTGCAAAATGTTAATATTATTAAAAGAATTGTTAAATTACTTTAAAAACACAGGTATATTACATGGGTGATCTTTTACCTTCTTTTTATTAGTGATCGATGCTTCGTTGGCATGAACCCTGCGACAAAATAACCTAATGGGTACTCTGATTTTGGTATCGTTTTATCCTACTACCTTCTTTCCTATCATAACTGTTAAGACATATAATACATCACAATTGTAAACAGCTTCACGTCATCATTACAACTCTGCACAACTCCATTGCTGAACGTAGGTCCTAAAGAAATGCAACAAAGCACGGTCCTGAGCTATTATGTATGTATTTGTACTAACTATTTGTATTAACACTTGTGTAAATGTTGTAATTTTCGCATTCACACACACACACGCAAACACACACGCACACACACACACACACACACACACACACACACACACACACATACACACACACACACACACACACACACACATCCACACACACATCCACCAAATTAAATTTATTAAATATTTACTTATAATAATACTTACCACAAGTAAATGAATTATAACTTATCATGGTTATTAAAATATGTATTCTAAGATTACATAATCTTGTATTTGTCAACTGGGAGGGAGACCTGATGACCTGAAATACAGGTTCGTCTCCTAGTTTGGGCATCAGTCTCTCACATTACTTTGTGCCTTTTCTTTTTTGTCAAAAATCGATTTTGTTAATTTAATGTGGTGAGAAAATAAATTATATTATTATTATTATTCTAAATACAAACTAAATATTTACTACTTACTTCAATATGTACAAATAAATAACCTAACTCATTAAAGCGACGACAGTGCCAGTGTCAAATATAAAACTGACATATCATTATTAAAAAACATCTTGTTTACTTTGATCTCGCGGGAAATTTAATTGATACAAAATTGGAAAGCAAGAAGCATGTATGTATTTACTCCGGTTGAGAAAAAATGCTTTCGTGCTATTATCCATATGCATCTAGCCCGGTAAGTAATTATAGGACTACAAAGTATCACTTTTTAAACATTAAAATTTAATTTTTAACGTGATAGAGCCATGCTGCAATTATATGTCTGATATAGTTGTAGCACGAATGGGTCTCCTCGACTGGGGAAGGAGCACGCTCTCACAGAATAGCAGCTTAATGCTGCTGTGTTTCGTATGGTGAGTGAAGAGAACCGGAGATTCTTTTTACTGGAAAAGAGGCATTCCATCTTAATCCTCACGGCTGGACAACGCATCTGCATTTTGATTCGCGTACGAGGATAGATGTAGATCTCTATGGGCCACAGAAACCACTTACCATAAAGTGGACTGTGTGCTCGTTTGTCACCCTAATTCTATAAAAAAAAGTCTCGCAAAAGCACGAAAATCGCTGTACCGATTTTGATGACATTTTTTGTGTGTGAGTGGGTCCCTTGATGATCTAATCAATCGATTAAAAATTAGACCGGTAGGTGGCGCTGTTGTCGAGATCCCAGAATCACCCGTGCGACGCCGGAGCGGAACGCTAGTACTATACTCTAAAACGATGCGGTGTACAACATTACAAGAAACGTTTTTTTTTTACAAATCTTAAACCGCTTTTCAATTTTACGTCATTTCCATTTTTAGCCCGTCGTCTCAAGCTCGTTAAAATATGAACAATAGTCACCTCGCGACCTCACTTTTAATGCCGGCCTACAAGTTTCCGGCGGCGGTAAACGGGTTCAATTCATGAAAATTACGTAATTGGGTAATCTTACTGGCATATTGAGATTCTTGTAATTTTGTTATTAACTGTGAAAATTCAGTTTGAATATGTCAGTCGCTTTAATACTAAAATTACTTGCTGATTCCGAGCTATTAACTGACAATTCAGTGTAGTCACATGAGTAAAAGTACAAACATATTGAGACGATGATATAATATCCAAAAATACAGCGTTGTTTTACAAAATTTTATGTTTTAGTATTGAGTTTGTTGTACTTAAATACGATATTAAAACACAATATTGGGTGTGCATGCAACCAATAGCGTCAGTCACTCCTTTTTTATTTTTATTATTTATTATTTTTTAAGTTTTTTTTGTGCAGTTTCTTCTCGGCCAGTATGTTTATACAGCAAAAGTAAAAAAAAAAATAATGAATTCCCTCCGTACGGATACTTTAGAAAGAAGTCGTGCCGTTGAATCATCTTCAACAATAACAAGATATATGTCGGTCGACAACTTGAGAATAATGGTCTAACTTCTTGACAGGAACTTCTTGATATGGGACACATGCTACAGTACTAGCGCTATATTATGTAAGCCTACGTTAACTTGCGTCTGTCTGTTATTTTTTTATATATTTATAAATTTTATAGAGGTACACGTCTCAAACTTTTTATAAAGTTACCGTGTGTTTACTTTATAAAAACGTTTATGTAATTATCTTTACATTATCTTTACAGTAAAAAACAATGTAGTGGCGGTGTAAGAATTAATCTTTTTCATCCCTTGGGTGTCGTAAGACAGACAGATGAAATTAAATAACCCGCCAAGTGCGAGTCGGACTCGCGCATGAAGGGTTCCGTGCCATCATAATACACGTTTCTAGTAGGGGAGCCACTTTTAATTTTTAATTTATTTTAATTTTTATTATTTCTTGTTATAGCAGCAACAAATGAATGAATGAATGGAAATACACATTCTGTTAAAATTTCAACTGTCTACATATTACGGATCATAAGATACAGCCCGCTGACAGACAGACGGACGGACAGCGGAGGCCTAGTAATAGGGTTCCGCTCATTACCCTTTGGTTACGGAATTCTAAAAAGGACCCAAAATGGTCAAAAACTAAAGTTGCCAACCCGCCTGCGAAGCTTGGAAACTATGATAGGGGATAGTATACAATCACATAAGGGCAATCTATGGGGGAGGCCTATGTTTGGGTGACTTTGATAGACTATAATAGTAATAATGTGTAATAGTGAAAATAACGATGATTTATCTTTCGGATTAAAGTGTATGGGAAGTACAAAAGAGAATTCATGAGAATTAATTTTTTCTATTGAAAGATAGTTACATAAACGTAAACACACAGTAACTTTATAAAGATGGTGGTATTACTAACAGTGTATGCCAGAAAACGATACACAAGTCGACAATGTAGAGCAACGTCGAAAGATGAAAGCTTTCAAATGTTTTTGTGTTTTTCACAAGACTTTTACTGGAAATGAGGCATTCCATCTTAGTCCTCATGGGTGACAACCACAGAAATCTAAATAACAAGACATATTATTTAGATTTCTGTGGTGACAACGCATCTATATTTTGATTTGTAATAGAGGATAAATGTAGATGTCTATGGGCGCAGCAACCACTTACCATCAGGTGGACTGTGTGCTCGTTTGTCACCCTTTTCCTATAAAAAAAGACCAATAATGATTAACGCGGATGTAGATCTAATGATGCAAAAATGTTTATTTGTCTTTAAGTTCAAGACGTTTGTATACGTGGTACATCAATGCAGCATTTAATGAGTCGTTTATATTATGGTTGTAGCACGAATGAGTCGGTCCGGCCGGGGAAGGACCAAGTTCTCACGGAATACCATCGTAAAATAGAAGCTCAATGTTGCTGTGTTTCGTATGGTGAGTATAGAGAACCGAAGACCCTTTTTACTAGATACGAGTCGTTACATCTTAGTCCTCAGGGGTGGCAACACATCTGCATTTTGATTTTTAATCGAGGATAAAATGTAGATGTTTATGGGCCACAGCATTCACTTACCATCAGGCAGGCTGCGTTCTCGCTTGACACCCTTATACTAAAACCATTCGGGCTTAAGTATTTTCTCTTTCTCGGCGAGACTAAGGACATGACGAAGAAATATATCGATTGGGACTGCAGGACTTGTAACAATATTGATATTTTAACACTATCAAAGGACAAATATGAGTTCTATAATATTTTATCCTCCACAATTATTAATAATAACAAACAACTAATAATAATATATAAGTCACAGATATTTAAGTACACATTATAAAAAGGAATAATTATGTTTCATTTGTGTTAATACTCGGTGTTTTCTGTGAAACTTGCCCAGTCTTTTAAAATAAAAACCGAACATATTAAATTTTATTAAATAATAAATATGAAAAAATAATTTATCAATTAAAACTTTATCAAGCGATAAGTTTTGCTGTCATAAATTATTATTTGCTTTTAATCGTCGCTTCTAGACTTGAAACCCGATAATCTTATCTTAAATACTTTAAAATGAAGCGACCTAATATAAAACATACGAGTATGATAAAATACGATAGTATTTAACATATATAATTCGTAGAATAATAATAGCTTCCATAGAACACAGGTATAACCTCATTTAAACGTGGTCTTCAAACCACTACAAGATGGTTGAGGTAAGGCTGTTTTCTGATCCTGGATTGGTTTGGAATGGTATTAACATCCTACCTGTTTTTGCCGCCAAGCATTAATTGCTGCGCTCCGGGCATCATTATAAACAACAGTTTATAAGGCATTGCACCTTAGTCCTCAAATCATGTACGTTTTTGCTTGTAGTTGGTTGTAGTTGTCCGTAAGTGCCTTAGTTTTATCTCGTACAATTATGGCACTATCACTTGCTCAGTTAATCTCTATAGCTGGTTACACTCTATTGCTGGATATGAGTTTTACCTTATTGGAAGAATTTGTATTCATCGTCGTGCTTAGCTATCCGACTGATTGAGAATCGCAGTAGTTAATTCACATCTGGTCTACATTAGATTATACTGCCACATTTTGAAGGCCATGAGATATCTGGTATTTCCCATTGTCTCAACTCTCATCCGAGGTTGAGCCATGCTGCAGCTATATTACAATTGTAGCACGAATGGGCCGGCTCAACCGGGGAAGGACCACGCTTTCACAGAATACCACCGTGGAATAGCTTAAAGCTGCTGTGTTTCGTGTAGTTAGTTTAGAGAGCCGGAGATTCTTTTTACTGGAAGCGAGGCATTCTACCTTAGTCCTCAGGGCTGACAACGCATCTGCATTTTGACTCTTAAACGAGTTTGTCACCCTTATTCTATATTAAATGCTTCCGAGTATTACCAAAATCAACCAGGAGAACATAAGAGTGTTATTGTCTACTAACTCACAATTTGTAGTACGTAACTCCTTTACTTTGAAATACGATTGCGGATTCCTTCCTGGCAAATATTTACTCTTCTCCGCTATCGCCAAACCAATGTTGACGCTTCGCATTTATGTTTATTCACTAGATAGCGCTCTCTATGGAATTCTAAATATGCTGAATTTATTTACGGAGTGTAACTGTTATTAAGAATGTTCCGTTTAATATATTTTACTATGAAGTTTGGGTTTTTCAATTTGAAACTATAATTTTCAGTTTCGTTTGGGTATCTACGTACGATTACTATGTGACAGAATATGACGTGGAGCATTTTTTGTACTATTATATAATTAAGAGTAAACAAGTGGTTTGTTATCATAATCGCAGAAATACATTTTTTTTTATAGGATAAGGGTGACAAACGAGCACACAGTCCACCTGTTGGTAAGTGGTCCCTGCGGCCCATAGACATGTACATCTATCCTCGTTTGCGAATCAAAATGCAGATGCGTTGTCACCCGTGAGGACTAAGATGGAATGCCTCATTTCCAGTAAAAAGGGCCTCCGGCCACCTGCACTCACCAAGCGAAACGCAGAGGTAAACCTCTACTTCACGCTGGTATTCTGTGAGGTCGTGGTACCACCTCGGTTCGAGCCGGCCCATCCGTGCGACAGCAAAAGCTGCCGCGTGGCTCTACCACTGTTAAAAGTTTACCGATAGACAAGGACAGACATTGAAACCGTCGTAGTTGTGTGAAATGTTCATGGTTATGAATGACATTTAATTGTGGTAGCGTTAACTAATTAATATCGAAAGTTTAATTATTAATTAGGTATATCAAAAAAAAAGAAATAATAACAGAATTTACTTTATATGTTTATTAAATATGACTCTTAGGTGAATTAGAACTTATATATACCTTCAAAAAAGATAATTTGTTTCGTTTTTGTCGTTTTGTTGTGCTTGATATTGCCGGATCTATTTTATGAAAATAATGGACTCTGACATCACAATATTTGTCAACTATTGCCTTCAAAAGTTGTATTCTATGCCTAAATGTAGCTGGTTGATCTAATGAATGAATTTTTAAAGCAGACAGAATATCTGAATTCACAAAAGATTTTATCACATTTAATTTTAGCCGAAGTATTTGCTTCACACAAAGAAAATGTTGAGTATTAGTTTTTCTAAAAACATTTTAATTGTTGTTTCGGACTTAAGACATATCTTGAATAAATCATAAGATGGATAGATGAATTTTTAAAGCAGACACAATATCTGAATTCACAAAAGATTTTATCACATTTAATTTTAGCCGAAGTATTTGCTTCACACAAAGAAAATGTTGAGTATTGTTTTTTCTAAAAACATTTTAATTGTTTCGGACTTAAGACATATCTTGAATAAATCATAAGATGGATATAAATCATAAGATGGATAGCAGTTCCCCTTTTAATATATCAATTGGTAACACACATAAAATAAATACAGTCGAGTTGAGTACCTTTTACTGACTACGTTTTTGAATTCGGTTAAAAACCTAAAGCTAAACGCATTGATCATGAGCTGTCGTGAGACATCATCACAACAGCCCTTCACAAGTCCACTGCTGAACATAGGCCTCTCCCAAGGAATGCCACAAAGCACGATCCTCAGCCACCTGCATCCATCGACTTCCTGCATGTCTTACCAGGTCGTCACTCCATCTAGTGGGGGTCGCCCTACACTTCGCTTACTGGTACGGAGTTTCCACTTGAGAATATTTTTAAGTAAAATGGATTAGTAAGCTGAAGTGGCAATGGGCCGGCCATATATCTATAATATGTTAAAGCGAGACAAATCAAATTCATGTTCAATACGAAAACTAAGCTAAAGCTAACTCGAGTTAGTGCAGAAAACCAAACACACATTGTAAAAGGCGACATAGCACCGAGCATAAAACAAACATGGCGTATGTATGCTGTACACAGCATGTTTATTTTGTTCCTCTAGGGTTGTCAACTTTTATTTTGCTAATACAGTGCATTTAGGTCAGCCGTGTAAAAACCGTTGAAAAAAATATATGTGTATTTGTGTTAAGTGATGAATGAATGAACGAATAAGAAGCGTGTTATTTAAATAATATTAATAATGTCCTCCAGACCGAATTTCGGCCACGGCGGCCAGTCTCAACGAAGACTAGCCATCGGCGCAGGACAGAATTATAGTGCCCAAGTGTATGCGCAATCACAGGTGCACTCTCTATTCCCTCACTCTCATAGCCCGATGGGACGGTAAACCGACACGACCGGAGAGAGATCAGGCGCAGGAGACCAACGGCTTTACGTGCTTTCCGAGGCACGGGGGTGAAACACCGCCAACTTCCCGACTCCGGGTAGCTACTGAGAATTTCTTGATGGAAAAACTCAATAACTGATTTTTTGGCCCGACCCGGGATTCGAACCCGGGACCTCATGATCAGCAGTCGCACTACTACAACCACTAGACGTTGGTCTAGTGGTTGTAGTAGTGCGACTGCTGATCTGTCTGAGGCAGTCAAATTTTAAATAATATAAGAGTGGCAAACGGTATTAAACAGGTCACCTTATTGTAAGTAGTTATTAAAGGTCATGAAGTCATTACCTCCTGCAACCAACGTAAACAAGATGACGACACACCCTTTGTCCCCATTGAACACAAAGATGAATTGCCTTTCTCACTGTAATTATACTGGCTCCCTTAACTTTTAAACCTGATCACGGCGGTGGTGGAAACAGTTAAAACGGTAGTGCCAACATAGAAGGATTCCAAGAAAAAAAAGGGGCCGTACGTCGAAATAGTAGTTTTTGCACTGCTGTGTTTCGATCGAAAGGATTTATTTATTTATTTATAGCCAGTGTTACGGCCAGCAGCTGCTTATCCAACAGTAGAGTATCCCGGGCCCATAGAGGAAGAACCTACAAGCAGATGTTGGTCGGGCCTCTTACAGGCCAAAAGTGAAAAGTTTCTAATTACAATAAACAATCAGGGGGGGGGGGCGCGTTCTATTCTATTAAACCGAGCTTACTTACCTCTATCCAAGGCGACTGGTCCCTCAGGATTCAGTCAGGTCGCATGTGGTTGTATAGTGCTAGGAAAGTAAGGGTCAGTGATGTGTATCTGGGTGTGGCTGGTAGTGTTATTGACCTTATTAGACCGTTACCATCTGCAGCAGTTCGGACCTCAGCATCGCTCTCACTGCGCGGCTCCGTCCGCAGTCACTTTCTTCGTTTTCTACGATGACAGTCCATTAACTCTGTCGTACGATTAACTACCTTACAGAAGCCACTAACTCTCGTTTGTTATAACGCTTAACACGCGACACCGGATCAAAGGTCACTACCGTTTCGCGTAGCAACAGTTATTTCTAGAATATCAAATACCGCACTAGTAGCTAATACAGTCGAATCCACTTATATACGGATTCAGCGTTAACCAAAAATAAGTCCCGGGAGACGCTCTCTGCAAGGAAGGCGCGTTACGTTCCTAGACCATATGTTTACTAGACCCGCGTAAAACTAGTCCGCGTTCCCTACAAAAATGGACAGCGTGCCGCCTATGGCAGCGCTGAATTTGGACTCCCCTTTTTTCTAGCGCGTTCTCGACACACACCGCTCAACACGCTCGGCCGAACTTCATCCCGTATCGCGCTGAGCCGAGTGCCATCTAGCGTCGATTCTTGACATTAGCGCTTTGGCGCGAACAGCCAGCATAATAACAGGCAGTGAGGCATTCTAAGCCTACAAAGCTGACAACGTATTTAAAGCCTTTGTTGTAAACCAAATATATTATAAACACAATATTGGCGCCATCTACACTTAAAATTTGTAAAGCGCCATTTTTTTTATAGGATGAGGGTGACAAACGAGCACACAGTCCACCTGATGGTAAGTGGTTGCTGCGGTCCATAGACATCTACATCTATCCTCGTTTGCGAACCAAAATGCAGATGCGTTGTCACCCGTGAGGACTAAGATGGAATGCCTCATTTCCAGTAAAAAAGGCCTCCCGCCACCTGCACTCACCAAGCGAAATACAGAGGTAAACCTCTACTTCACGCTGGTATTCTGTGAGGTCGTAGTACCACCCCGGTTCGAGCCAGCCCATCCGTGCGACAGCAAAAGCTGCCGCGTGGCTCTACCACTGTTAAAAATCTATGGCTCCTTTCATAAACTACTTACCTAACTGGAACAAACAGTTCATACAGAGAACCATAGATGGCGGTATATCTGTGCTGCTTGCTTTTAGCAACCACAGTCGATAAAGCGGCCAATAAAAAAAATTGTCATGAAGGTGCGTGAGAGCAAATATACCAAATCCAAACGTCGCCAGTGTTTCCTTTATAACAAAGTTCCAAACAACCTTATTTGTTCGAAGTTGGCTGGTCCTTAGACTGCACACGCTACAACGTAGTATACGTGGTGAAACAATGGTGCAGTTATATTAAATTTGTAGCACGAGTGGGTCGCTTAAATCGGTGAAGAGCCAGGATCTCACAGAATACCGGCATATAATAGCAGTTTAATACTATTGGATTTTATATGGTGAGTGTAGAGGACCGGAGATCCCTTTTGCTTTCCATCTAAGTCCTTGGGGATGACAGCGTATCTGCATTTAGATTCTTGAATGGAGATAGATGTAGATGTCTATGGCCACTGTACTATTTACAATCAGGTGGACTGTGTGCTCGTTTATCACCATTATTGTATAAAAAAAATTATTCAGTCGTGGATTAAAAAGTAATAAAGTATTTGTTTCAACACGGGTGACAACCCTCAATTGTAACTCGTTACAGTGAACGGCTCAGACTGCATGACCGCTGCGATGTGATATGGAAGAGGAGTGTGATTTATTACTAGAATCTTATTAGTACAGAGTTGTTAAAAACAAACTTATTTCGAAGGCTTTGGCCTTGAAATACTTTTTTTATTGTTTTTCGCAAAAAAACATTGCCAATTCATCATCACAGATTTTCATAAGTCCATTGCTGAACTCCCCCATAGATTGCCTTATATAAGAGATTTATTAATATTGTCAGGCTTGGCAAGAGTGTTGGCAACCGCCATGTTATTATTTTGAGGTGTTATCAGAAAAATGCTTCTGCCGATCTCCTGTTTTATTTTCCACTGTCGCCTCATACGACAACCACAAGAGATAATATAGGGTAGTAGAATCCCTTAAACCGCTACTACTCACGCCATTCAGAATAATGGCATACAATGGCGGAGCCGTGGTAGCTCAGATGGATAGCGCTCGCTGTAAGTTTCACAGTACGCGAGTAACCGGGTTCGATCCACGCCGGCACCAATGAAATTGTTAATTGCAATTTTAAGTGCTGATTTGCCACGTGCTCGGCGGTGAAGGAAAACATCGTGAGGAAATCTGCATGTCTGAGGAATAAAAAAAATATCTCGAAGACATGTGAAGTTCGCCAACACGCATTGGGGCAGCGCGGCGGACATTTCCTTGCCCTAAAAGCCCTCTCAGAAATGAGAGGAGGCCTGTGGCCAGCAGTGGGACGTATATAGGCTGCAACTTTACTTTTTTTACTTTAATGGCGGTATTACGTTACGGTAGTAATATGGATTAAAATACTCTTTGGATCGATATTTAAAGAATGTTGTCTATAGTGAAAGTCGCAACACGCCGTATAGTCTCGCTCTTATAATATTATTCGACCATATTGTAATCCGTATCATTACTGTTACAGACTATTAAAGCCCACTACTGAACATAGGCCTCCCCCATAAATTGCCTCATACGGGTGATATTTGCCACAGTTTTCACGCTTGGCAAGCTGATCGGCAGTCGCAGTTTTTTATTTTACGACAATCACTGAATGATATGGAGTAATACATATTCTTACACCGCCACTACACGGTTACACGGTATTGTAATCAAGTGACGTGTTTTATTCCCTTTGAGAGACAAGTGGTCAGACAAAGTGACTAAAAGCTAAAAATATATACACGAAGTATATACAATGACATCACATAATTGGTATTCAAAGTACATAAAATCTAAAGAGATGTGATTATTTTATAAATTTGTTTTTAAGGGGTTTGTATGTCAACTGGTTAAACTTAGACGGAGCTGTGGCGCCTCAGGATTGATTTTATGTACGTACTCTCAGTCTCAAACTTGCACGTACTGTATAATATTCTAATTTTGAATTATCATATCAGTAAAAATATCATAATATCTCTTTCTGTGTTTGTTTGTTATTTTATTTATGTTATTGTTTTTGAGTGTGTGTGTGTGTGTGTGAGTGATAAACATTTTCTTTAATTTTTTAATACATATACGTTTAGCAGACCCTAGGACCCTAGGTGGTAATGCAGCATGCCATGCGTTATGCGCATGATCATGCTGCAAAATGGACCTTCGTGCTCTAACGTAAAACATTTTATATAATTCAATTTTTGTTTCTGACAATTTCAGTACATAACAAAATTAAACGTAGATTTATATTTTCTTGTACTTTTTGATACGCGCACCACTTACTGTAAGTTAATTTCACTATGCCTATAACCTTCTGACAAGTGCAAGCATTAAGTTGACTATATAGAAAGGTATGGCAGCGCATAAAATACGAACAAACAGTAATTAATTTTATATAATAGATTAGCTGACCCGGCTAACGTTGTTTTGCCAAATATCTACATTATTTTTGGAAATATTTTTTAGTTTTAAAAATCGCGAATAAAAAGCAGGGGTTGATCGTAGAAGGGTGAAAATTTGAAGTTTTACGTATTTTTCAATGCTAGATCATAATAAATTAAAAATAAAAAATTGTCAAAAAATAAAAAAATATAGGATGGGTCTCTTCTCAGACCTACCCGATATGCACACAAAATTTCATACAAATCGGTTTGGTTAGTTTGGTAACAAACACCGCGACACGAGAATTTTATATATTAGATTAATCATAGAATTAAGCAACGAATGTCGTTATAATGAATGCCCTATCCTTTTTATAACAGTAGAATCCGGACTCTATGGACGTCAAAAATAGGAATGCTGCAGTTCGATAGAAAGTTATCTATCTGTGCTCGATTAATCTTCGTAATTTCTCTTCCAAGCGCTTTTCCGACAGTTCCCGCGGCACATAAAGGAAATTTGTCGTAACTAATCACCTTGTTTATTTTTTGACCTGGTTTCTTATTTTTAATTAAATCCTAGAAATGTCCGTCTTTATCTGATTATATACGTTTTCATAACAAGTATATTACTATAAAAACAATGATCTATTGTTTACTATTAATATCCTTAAAAATAAAATTCATGTATGATAGATCATCATCAAGAGGCTGGACCGATTTAGATGCAATTTTTTGTGTGTGAGTGGGTGCCTGGATGATCTAATCAATCGATTCACAATTAGACCGGTAGGTGGCGCTGTCACCGAAATCCAGAAATCACATATATCTTTATCTGCAAAGCCCGACGGATCAATAAGTAACAATGAGCTAGACATCTTCGCGAACCGATGACCGATGATGAAGAAAGATTCTCGAGTGCCAGATGGTGGTAAACAAAGTGTAACTTGGCCCATTGCTAAATGGAGTGAAGTTCTGGTAAATTATGTAGGACGTCGATGTATATAGGTAGCTCAGGACCGTGCTTTGTGACGTTCTTTGGGGGAGGCCTATGTTCTGCTGTGAATTTGTGATAGACTGTAATAATGATGATGATGATATGCCGCTTACAATGATATCTGTTTGTTACGTCAAAATTATCGTTTTTGCTTATTTATTTCAGGTACCAGATTTTGACTGTTCCTGTCTGTCATATTTATTTTATAAAAATGCTGACATCAAAGAGCATTAATATAATCCATCACTACGTTTGCTGACATCTTAAGACCTATGTTACTCGCGCAATAAATTATAGATTAGGATTTAGATATTTATTTTTAGTGATAGATAAACACTTGTACTTGTTTCATTTTATTTATTTTAATTTATTAATATAAATAATAACTATGAAAACTAAACGGTTTTGCCTTTATATACATAACTAGCTGATGAAAATAGCCGCGACTTTGTCTGCGTTGCTTGACATATTAACAAAGAAAACACACATCACTAAACACTTAGTGCTTACAAAAACGTTGTTTCTTAAAACTTTAATAACTTTATAATAAATTAAGATATCGCAATTTTCTTTTAGATAAGGGCCAAGTTTCTATGAAATAAAACAGAAAATCTAAGTGAATTCTATCCAATAGCTTTTCCGTGATGCGCGCACAACTGCAAACTTCTATCATCTATACTGTAATATAATAAAGCGGAAGAGTTTTTTGCTTTTTTGTTTGTTTAAACGCGCTAATATCTGGAACGACCAGTCCAATTCGAAAAATTATTTTTGTATATTATAGCTAGATTCATGTGCAATAGTATAGGCTATCTAGACTTAAGCTATATCACTCAGCTAGCCTAAAATATTTGTTAAGCAAGTCAGAAGAAAAAGCACTCCCGAAATGATTTATCCGCGTACGCTGGTGTTATCGTCAGGGATACGTAAATACAATGTTCTAGAAAAATTTAGATCTTTACTCCATCTAAAAAAAGTACGCGATACCATATGTCTTTTTCTTATACATAAGCCATAAATAGGTATTTTGTGACAAAAAAATATTGAAAATTAATAAAGTGATTTACGAGCGTTATTATTAGGCATGGCCTATTTATCCTTACGAACGAAAGTTACTTCATCATCAAGGACAATTTTATGAAGATAAACTTTGTTCTTTATACTATGTTATTTGGACGCATAGTTTAGGAGATAATGTAAAATTAAAATAATTCAATACTTGGCTGGGCGCGCGAACGACACATAAACCTTAGCCGCCCGGTGAGGACTGCGAGAACTGCTCAACCGGGAGGGGGAGGGAAAGTGGATAAAACTTAACTTCGCTCTACATCATACATAATATGCCGACAGATAAAATGAAAAATCCATTAATTATGCCAATTTTTCCATCCATTGCTATCAAATAAAATATTTAATTGCAATTATAAAATGCTTGAACTAGGTCATGTCGCGCACCTCCAACACGTGATGACGCGGATGAAACCGCGGGCACAGCTAGTTTTATTTATATACATTAAATATAATTTAAATGAAATATTGTAAAACAAGCATACCATAGTTTATTTAAATCACAAAAATGAAGCTTTAGTTTCACAAAGTAAACCATCGCTAGTATAAATGATGAATGATGGCTACTCATATTCCGCTCACCAGATGTCGCTAGTTGACACTGAGGTAAAGTTTTTTGTTACACAATGCCATTTAACTGAGTAGTTAGTTTTTAATAAAAGTTTATCAGTTTCAAGAGTATTATATTAATACACAAAACAATGCCTCAGTGATTTGCTCTTTAATTTTTACGGACATTTTTAACTTTATTTAAACTTGTGTACTTTTATGAATATCTGTGGATTGGTTTATTTATTTTAAATCTAATTACTATAAAATATAACTAATAGTACAGAAAGAAACATTAAATTTGACATTATTCGAACAGATTAACTTACCCGCTATGAAATCTGTCAAATATTATACATCACTTTTAAGTGGCGCCGCCCTGGTGGCACAAAAATCGTGGATTCCCTCATTGCATAAAACTGCATATAATATATTACTAGTCGAAGATATTCCTCTGCACAACAACTCCACTGCATTGGGGTCAAAGATATAATGGCTTTAAAAATAAAATATCTACTCTTTGGTTTTGGTCGCAGTTGCATTCAATAAGCAATTGAAGCGGGTACATGCACGGCTTTTATTAGCCCCTTGACATATAAATATTAAAAGAACTCCCGCACTTTATCCTAGCTCGTATTAAGTAGTTTACAAGACATATTTTACGCTAAGAGTTGTATCGCTTAGAAATATTTACGTTCACTAAACGAATGTTATAATGCTATTCTATTCTATTCTAAAAAAATCTATGGGAGAGGCCTATGTTCAGCAGTGGTCTTTTATAGGCTGTAATGGATGTAACGGATTACGAATACTTGTGAAACGCTGTAATGATGATAATGATTGTTGTTGTCTGAGAATATTTCAAATGAGACACTGAAGGGGGACGTCTCTCCGTTGAACTGACACACACGTTGCTGTATCAAAAGTTAATTACCTAATACACAATACATAATGCAATGCCACACACGACTGATCAAACTCCAGATTCAGATAGGAACAAGTGATATTACTATTGCTGGATTCGTTTCTTTTAACAAGCATTTGCTTACCATAGGTGTTAAAGCATGCATGAGGGAAGAAGAAACAGTTGGCCGTAGACTACTGGTATGTCCGGAGGTCGTCACATTCTGGGCTAATTTTTACGTGGTAGAGCCATGCTGCAGCTATATTAGTAGTACGAGCTGTGCCCCGCAGTTTCACCCGCGTCATCACGTGTCCGAGGTGCGCGACATGACTTAGTTCAAGCATTCTATAACGGCTAGGGTTTAAGCGTCGTTCGCGCGCCCAGCCAAGTATTGAATTATTTTAATTTTACATTATCTCTTAAACTATGCGTCCAAATAACATGTTATAAAGAACAAAGTTTATCTTCATAAAATTGTCTTGATGATGAAGTAACTTTCGTTCGTAAGGATAAATAGGCCATGCCTAATAATAACGCTGGCTTAGCTTTCCATTACCTTCCATCGAGTTGGGGGTTGATACGTATTTTTACAGAAAAGTTACACTATTATAAGCACACACATAAAGTTTCAATATGCGGAAATGCGTACTTTTTGAGAAAAAACATTATTTGTAAATTAATTATTTTTGCAATGTTTATGTTACATTCCAAGCGTAAAACTGGCGCCATTTTGTAACGTCATTGTCGTCGTCAGTACGGATGTCGATTCTTTTCGAAAATATAGATTTTTAAATCGATTCGAATCGTAAGCTGTCGTGATATCACAAAAAATGAGTTACATTTTTATAAGCACACACAATGTTTAAATATGCGGAAACACGTAATTGTTGAGAAATAAATTAATAAAAATCACTTATTTCAATATATTGTTGTTTTTTTTAATTGGCTTTACGGCTCTGGGTTCTAGCCCTTTTGAGCCTACTTTATTACGAATTTCCATTGACATTCATCGCATTGAGGGGGAGGGGGGAGGGGGAGAAGAGGTGCAGGAGGGCTAATTCAGAGGGATTTCTATATCTATTTTGAGACTGCAACGTCTCCGGCGCTGCGGCAAGAGCAGCCTCTACGCCTTTACGCGAGGAGGGATGCCTGCGATTTGTTACAGCAGGCGGAGGCTGCTCCACCTACGCGCCTCCGGTTCTATATAACCACTCTAGGGGTAGGACAGACTCGTACAACGTGGAGTCGGGGTCAATAAATTTGGTTCTTTGACATAAGTAGAACCTAACCCGTTTCCGCATATTGAAACTTTGTGTGTGTGCTTATAAAAATGTAACCTTTCTGTAAAAATACGTATCAACACCAAACTCAATGGAAGGTAATGGAAAGTCGTACCATAACGCTCATAAATCACTTTTTTAAATTTTCAATATTTTTTTTGTCACAAAATACCAAATTATGGCTTATGTATAAGAAATAGAATATGGTATCGCGGATTTTTTTTAGACGGAGTAAAGGTCTATATTTTTCTAGACGTTCATTGTATTTACGTATCCCTAACGATAAGACCAGCGTACACGGATAAATCATTTCGGGAGTACTATTTCTCCCAAATATCCATATTTAAGGCTAGCTGCGTAATATAGCTTAACGCTAGATAACCTATACTATTCCACATGAATGTGGCTATAATATACAAAAAGAATTTTTCAAATCGGACTGGTAGTTCCAGAGATTAGCCCGTTTAAACAAACAAAAAACAAAAAACTCTTCCGCTTTATTATATTAGTATAGATTAGTATTAGTATTAGTATAGTATAGATTAGTATAGATAGGTGTAGCACGAATGGGTCGGCTTGACCGGGGAAGGACCACGCTCTCACAAAATACCAGCGTAAAATAACAGGTTAATGCTGCTGTGTTTCGTATGAATGTAGAGAACCAGAGACCCTTTTTACTGGAAATGAGGCATTCCATCATAGTCCTCACGGGAGACAACGCATCTGCATTTTGAATTGTAATAGAGAATAGATGTAGATATCTATGGGCCGCAGCAGCAACTTACCATCAGGTGGACTGTGTGCTCGTTTGTCAACCTTATCCTATAAAAAAAATCGTACTTGGGACTGTATGAACACGAGTGTTTACCCTGAGCTATTGGATGAGCTATTAACGCAATATAATGTTTTTTTTTCGAAATATTAATTTCTTTATTATCTTTATAGGTACGGTGCTGCTGGAAATAACGCAATTACTGGAAACATTATAAAGGTACGCACAGACTTCTCATTTATGTATTTAATTGAAAATGTGTTGGTGTTTCAATACGCTATTTAAACTAGATTTTTAATAAGTAAGAAGTAAAACAAATTACCTTTTATCGTTTTCTATTTACTTGATAAACTAATCAGAGTAATTATACTTCACTTATACATAATTATACTTGGACTCTGTGCTCTTTTGTCACCCTTATACTATAAAAAAAATGGTCTCGGTGCCCCGAGGTGGTCAGAAACATTAGGAAACTGAAAAAAATGTATTCTATAATGATTTCTTGTATTAACTCGAACACTACATCACGGAATAAATAATAATAATAATACATACACTACAAATAGAATAAAACTTTTTTAAGGATTCCATTACGTTTCGGGTGCTCTGTAGCACCTATGTAGTTCCCTCGTGGACATGAGTGCTGCAAATCACCCGAAACGTCGGGAATGGAAAATCGTCTTCTGTGTTATAATTATGTAGAAGTTTATTTTGTGTCTGTATGCCACAACGTTCAGGTGTATTCGTTTGTCACCCTTATTCCTATAGAGAAACTAATTAAGCGATTTAAGTACACATTCAAACCCACTCACCTGACCACACTTACCCACATCCCGACTAAGTGAAATGTATCTTCTCAAACAACACATCAATACAACTTAAGTCGAAGTGTGTACTCTCTGTCGGCTGCCGCTTTAACCATCTTAATTAATGGTTACTCGCTTAATTGCTACATTAAAGTTATCGTTTCAAGAAACAACTAATTTGTGGATATGTTCTCTAACGATAGTGCTATTTATATACTTTGTTCTTTAATTACGTTTTAAGTCGACCAACGTCGCCTATTGTTACTTTGGGATTTTAAATAGTCTTGTTTTTCATTTGTATTTAACCGAACTCAGAAGGAGAGGTAGTTATGAGTTCGACTTTATGCTTTTTAATGTATGCTAGTTAACTAATTTAGCTGATTTCAATATTTACGTGTAATATGATTTTGATCATATTACAAAATAATATTATATTTAGATTTTTTTTATAATGAATTAATTATGTTTTTTTTCATATTCTCCTAAGCCAGCGCTTATCTACGATCCCACCTGATGGTAAGTGGTGATGTAGCCTAAGATGGTGAAGCGCACTGACTTAACAAAAGCCTATTCACTCTTGCCTTGAAGACACCCACACTGTAATCGGATGGAAAGACAGATGCTGGCAACTTGTTCCACTCCTTTGCTGTACGCATGATGAACGACGTGGCGAACCGTTTGGTTCGAATGCGTGGTAAGTCAACAACGAAAGGGTGGAGACTGGCCGAACGTCTGGTTGTCCGATGGTGGAAGGGAGAGGGTGGAATTAAATTATGTAATTCCTGCGCACACTCTCTGAAATACATCCTGTAGAAAACCGAAAGGCTGGCTGGCTACTTTACGTCTGTGTTCGAGGCTGGTAAGATTGGTTTTAACCAAATTCGAATCACCAATAAGCCTCTTAGCACGCCTTTCCATTGAGTCCAAAGGTGCTAGGTGGCATTTTGCAGCACCAGCCCATATAAATGGCAGCAATACTCCATGCACGACCGGACTTGCGCTTTATATGTTATATGTTTTTTGAATCTAGTCGTTCGTTATTTATTTTCGTTCTCAATACACGTACTTTATATTTCTGATGCAAAAGTTTGCAAGCACGACTATTTTATGGAAATTGCTATGACCAGTGTTATTTTTAAACAAACAAGCACGAGACGGAACTATTTCTACTATGGATATTCTCATTACGAAGTCTATCACGCAGAGAAAATCCCAGCATAAATCTCTCTAAAGCTCGCTGAGCGACCTTAAAATTCTCCATAGAGCTGGTAGTGAAGGACTACATCTCAGATTCATAAGTGATCACTGGCAACACGTACTGTACCCTAAAATAGTACACGAGTTGAGCTTAAATTTACAAATTTTAAATGTAACCTCGAGTTCTACCTCAGGACCTATTTTTGAAGGATCGTCATGTGTACATTAAATTAAGATAGGCCTCGGCTTTAAAAATTTGATGCGTTCCTATCATCACATGTCAGGCGGTACATGCCATCACGTAGCACACCGTACATTGTTTGTGTATGCGTTATCGATGTTGGAGACGAAGCATAGCATATAAATTGCTCCTTGAATTTTTCAATGAAGTACCAAATATAGAATTTATTGAATTCAACAAGCTTGTATCAGAAGCATAACATTTGTCTCAGTATCTTGTTTGCATCTAATTTATCTTTTTTTTTTATGAAATTGAAGTGACAAATAAACTCGCAGTCCACGCAATGATAGGTAGCCTAGAGTCCATGGACACCTCCAGTCAACTTCAAATAGTATAGAATAGAATAAAATAGAATATTTTTTATTAATATTGATTACAAGTAATTCTTATTGAAAGTCATTTTTTACATTACCCCACTGGTTCGTTAAAAATCCTCTGTCCTGGGAAGAACCAGCAAGAAACCCAGCGGGACTTTTTTTTAAATAAATTTTACAGTAAAAATGATTTTTTTTATAGGATAAGGGTGACAAACGAGCACACAGTCCACCTGATGGTAAGTGGTTGCAGATGCGTTGCCACCCGTGAGGACTAAGATGGAATGCCTCATTTCCAGTAAAAAGGGCCTCCGGCCACCTGCACTCACCAAGCGAAACGCAGAGGTAGACCTCTACTTCACGCTGTTATTCTGTGAGGTCGTGGTACCACGGTTGGTACATTGGTTTAACGCCAACAATATGCTCTTAAACGGCAATAAGACAAAGTGTATTAAATTTACAATACCTAATGTAAAACATTCGAATACCAATGTGCTGTTAAATGGGGAGGAGTGGAGTCTTGTGGATACCACTGTTTTTCTTGGTATTACTATTGACGCGAAACTTCAATGGGGCCCCCATATATCTAAATTAGCAAGCAGACTTAGTTCTGCAGCATATGCTGTAAGAAAGATTAGAAGTCTCACAGATGTTGAGACAGCTAGATTAGTGTATTTTAGTTACTTTCATAGCGTAATGTCTTATGGAATTTTGCTATGGGGTAATGCGACTGATATTGAAGCTATATTTGTTTTGCAAAAGAGAGCCGTACGGGCGATTTATAACCTAAATTGTAAAGAGTCCCTCAGAGAAAAATTTAAAGAAATAAACATATTAACTTTTGCATCGCAATATATTTATGAGAATGTAATGTATGTGCATAAAAACATAAATAGCTTTAATAAGAATAAGGATGTGCATACTTTAAATACTAGGAACAAACATAAGCTTGTAATGCCAGTTACTAGACTCCACAGAATCAATAATTCATTTATGGGGCAATGTATACGCTTTTACAACAAAATCCCAGAACATATTCAAAGTTTGTCAATAAACAAGTTTAACAGTTTTATTAAAGAAAAACTGTACAGGAGGGGTTATTATAACATCAAGGAATACATGAATGAAAATAACCCCTGGGAATAGGGTGATCGCCGCCATGCTGGTTCTATGAAAATATCATTTAAAAATTGTATAAACAAAATTATTGTCAAGTGAAATTATGTTTAAAAAAAAGTCCCGCTGGGTTTCTTGCTGGTTCTTCCCAGGACTGAGGTATTTTCCGAACCAGTGGTAAATAAAAAATGACTTTCAATAAGTATTATGTAATAATCAATATTGAATAAAAAATTATTCTATTCTATTCTATTCTACCCCGGTTCGAGCCGGCCCATCCGTGCGACAGCAAAAGCTGCCGCGTGGCTCTACCACTGTTATAAACTATTTACAAAATTTACTTTGAAAACAGCTTGGAAGCGACCAGTTCATTACCAGGGGTTATTATCAACCATGTATTCATTTATATTATAATAACCCTTTTTATACCGGTTTTGTTTAATTAAATATTTAAACTTGGTAATAGAGAGACCTTGTGTATTTTCTGGGAATTTGTTGTAGTAGCGTATACATTGCCCCAAGAATGAATTACTGACTCTGTGAAGTGAAGTCGAGAGACTGGCAAACAAGCTTCAGACGTGTTGTCACTGCTGAGGATTAGGATGTAATGTCTCACTGTCTGTAATTATAATGATTAATGAGTCTCTATACCCTTCAGATAGGAACACAACGGTACGGGCCTAATACCTACCCAGGTGGATCCCAGAAAAAACCTAGTCTAAAGATAGTCCTAATACATAGATTTCAAACATATAAGATATACTGTATTTAGTTTACTTTTCTTTTTTAATACAACCAACCAACACACAGTCCGCATGTTTTTTATTTGATTTCCACCAGAGATTACACCATCCCTAGTGGCCGTTTATTAACTAATGTTACACATTATTAATATAGTTTTGTTAACAAGTTCAAGATTATTCTACAAAGACGGCTAATTACAAACAGCACTGCGATTTCATACAGTGATGTTGGTTTGACCGTACGAGTAAATAATTATAAATTTACGAGTTTTCTACTATTTACAAATTTTCTTATTATATGCACTGTATATACTACTAAAAAAATTTAACGTTTTAGGATTATTAAAGAAAATGTTGTTGATATAAAATCATTAAAACGAGAGAAAACTCTAAATTAGTGACATTTGTCTGGATACTAGTTGATATAAAGTAATGAAATTACTGACAAAATTAAACTTGAATTGTAATAGGTACCATAAAATTAAAAGGTGTATCTATATTATGCCTAAGTTATATCTAGGTATTATTATTTTTTTTAAGTCTTTATACAATTGTTTTAACAAATTTAACAAAGGAGTTCAGGGTCAGACTGTTTCACAGACCGCATGTTAGTAAGTGAATGCTGTGGCCCATGGCACTTGTGGTTAACCTCGATGAAGGATCGAAATGCAAACGCGTTGTCACTCCTTAGGACTAAGATAGCACGTCTTATAACCGTTAAAATGAATTTTCTGTTCTATTCACTGGGTACCTAAAGGCAACATTAAACTGCTATTTTACTCATATTATGTATAAAAGTGTCTTCCTTTTCTGGTCGAACAGTACAAATGGGTACTGAAATCATAATAAACCTACAGCTTGGCTGAACCATATAAATAAACTAAATAACAGTTTTGGTTTTTTTTCAATCGACTTCAAAAAAAGGGAAGGTTCTCAATTCGACTGTAGTTTTGTGTGTGTGTTACCTCAGAATTTTTTTCTCGGTGAACCGATTTTGATGATTCTTTTTTTATTTGAAAGCTGGTGCTTCACATGTGGTTCCATATAATTTGATCAAGATCTGACCGGTAGTTTTTGAGTTATCCTTAATAATGCGTATTTAATTGACTTCGACTACATTTTTTTATAGGTCAGGGTGACAAACGAGCACACAGTCCACCTGACGGTAAGTGGTTGCTGTGGCCCATAGACATCTACATCTATTCTCGTTTTCAAATCAAAATGCAGATGCGTTGTCACCCGTGAGGACTAACGTGGAATGCCTCTTTTCCAGTAAAAAGCGTCTCCGGTTCTCTACACTCACCATACGAAACAGCAGCATTAAGCTGCAATTTGACGCTGGTGTTCTTTGAGAGCGTGGTCCTTCCCCGGTCGAGCCGACCCATTCGTGCTACATCTATACTACTAATATAGCTGCAGCATGGCTCTACCACGTACAAAACATTAATGATGATCTCATTTTATTTATATTGCAGTCAGTTGTACAAAGTTTTTAATTTTACCACTTGGTACTTATTATACAAGTCAGACTACAATCCCACCTGGTAAGTGGTAATGAAGCCCTTGATATCGCGGTAAATCACACTGCCTAAGCGTAACAGAAGCCTATTTTGAAGACGCCCAGATTGTAATTGGACGGAAAGATAGATGCCGGCAGTTTATTCCGAGCATTTGTCCGTGTGCAAATAACGAATATAATCAACTTCTTACAGTAGCTAGTATATTGGCTTGGAGAGAAGAAAGAGAATATAACTTTTGTCAAAACATTCTCAATTGGTTTTTAAATTTTAATATTAAAAATACACAAATAAATAATTTCTGTGTCCGGAATTTTTAATCTTGACAAGTGATTTTTTATCCCAAATCTACTGTATAATATGAACATATTAATAAAATGTTAGTGTATGTCTGTAATATTGAAATAACTGGTTTCTATTAAGCTCAGGGAGTAATTTGCATGCTATTAAAACATAAACAACCATTTTTTAAATTTTTGTCCGTCCGTCTGTCTGTCTGGGCTACTCTTCGCAATGGCAGAACCGATTGTGATAAAACTTTACGAACAGATATAGATAGAGTAATGCCAAGGACCTAGGCTATATTTTTTTCGAAAAACTTGAAGTTTTTTTTTTTTGAAAAAATCAAAACTTGTTATAATAAATGGCCTATGATTATCTTAAATTTAAAATAACGCCACATTGATATATCCTATCCAGGCGAAGCCGGGCCGGTTCGCTGGTAATTAACAAAGTATGTCAAATTAGCGGTCTGCAAGAGTCTTATTATAAAGAACATTTTAGCACTAACATCGTATTTTTATTGCTTATTAAGATATTTAGATAAAACATAAAAAAAATGTGCAAATACACGTCCAATAAAGGTGGACAGAATACCGTTTAAAATTAATTAAACGGTAAAAACCAATTAGCATAATAAAAGGTGAACATTATTTTTAAGACTTTCTCTATGTTGTGTTTATATGGATATAAACTGTCCATTTACTATAGAATGTGTTACTCGTACGTGCTCGAGTCATGCTGCAGCTATATTAATAGTATAGTTGTAACACGAATGGGTCGGCTTGACCGGGGAAGGACCACGCTCTCACAGAATACCAGCGTAAAATAGCAGCTGCTGTGTTTCGTACGGTGAGTGTAGAGAACCGGAGACCCTTTTTACTGGAAAAGGGGCATTCCATCTCAGTTTTCACGGGTGACAACGCATCTGCATTTTGATTCGTAAACGAGGATAGATGTAGATATCTATGGATCACAGCAATCTTACCACCAGGTGGACTATGTGCTCGTTTGTCACATTATACTATAAAAAAAACTCCATTACGTTTCGTTGTTAAGCAAAGTCTTGTAAAACTCTCTTGTGGTTTAGACCATAAATAATGCCAAAAAAATACATGTGGTCTTCTGTAGCGGTATAACCATCTTGTGTATGCCAGATGTATGCCTTTTATGTGCTTGATTTGAGTCGCTCAGATTGTGTATAGAATATCTGGCAAAACGGAAACCAAGATATCCAGACTGGTGAAAGGGGTCGCTTACAGAACGGCCCGGTACCGCTCCTTTGATGTCGCTGAGCATTTTGGCTATCACATTCGTATCGTGTTCGCCTTTAGTTGGAAAAATTCCGAAAGTTGGTTGTTTTTCAGGCACACATTTGATGAGAATGCGTGTCTTTGTTTGGGCATTCCTTTTCATTTGCGCTGGTTACCGTTAAAGTGATACCTTTATATTCAAATAATTTGAAATCCTAAAAACGTTTAAAAATTAACAATACAAATGTGTTAAAAAAGTTTCTGACAGTACGTAATCGTAACATTTAATTATACAAAGAAGATTACTCAAGTTTTATTACGAAATATTTCCACCTTCGTACCACCTTTATTTTCCTCCATTTATTATTCACTTTTTTTACGACGAACATTAAAGTTATGGTAGTACGCATTTAGCAAATATGTCGTCGTATTCTATTACATCGACGTTCTGTTACCTGACAGACGACGATCGTCAAATGACGTATGACCATACGAATGTGTGGAGAGTTACGCAACGATTGTGACGATGATGGCTGAACATGTATTCGCCAAACAGAGATGAATGTGAAGAGAGGACGGCGACGGGGACCAGCGTCTAAAGTCGCGTCTCCACCAAAAATGTTGACAACATTTATGTTCCCAACTGTTGACAAATTAACAAAATTTGCCAACATTTGTTTCCGAAAATGTTTCAAAATGTTCCCAGAAGCGTCTCCACCGAGGGAACAAATGTTGACAACAAGCGTATTCGTTTGATGTTGCCGCCGAAAATGGAAACACAGTTCCCCATATTGTTTTAAGTTTTGTTGCCAACAATTCAACAAATCTAGGTGATTACAGAAACATTTGTTGGCAACACGTGTTGTCAACTGTTGTGTTAGCAACAAAACTTTGGTGGAGACGCTCCAAAAGGTATGAAGCGTGTAATGTGAAACCGTAGGTTTTATGGCAAATATTCTACACGACGGAAGTGACCAATGTCCAACAATAAAAGTTTATTGCCTCATGATGAAAGGACCACGGAAAAATTCGTCTATCATCATCCAACCATCGTCCTGACAAAATGTTTATATTTTTTGAATATGACCTCACTCGATCAACTCCAAAGAATTTACACAGTCACTAACAAACGCACTAATGTAAAGATTTCCCGCCAAAAATTTCCATTTTTTCACTTACAACTAGCGATCCGCCCCGGCTTCGCACGGGTGATTTATGGATTTCAACAACAGCACCACCTGTCGGGTCCAATTGTGAATCTAAATCATCCAGGGCCTCACTCAAACACACAAAAAAATGTTCAGAATCGGTCGAGCCAGTTTCGAGTTTGAGTGAGACTAACGGACAGCAATTGATTTTTATTTAATACTAGCTGTTCCCCGCGACTTCGCGCGCGTGTTATTTGGGGTTTTTACTTTTTTGCGCGGAACCCTAATTCTTTTTCTAAAATAAAAGCAGCCTAAGTTACTCCTTATGACATCAGCTATCAGCCAGAAAGTCCCGTCAAAATCGGTCAAGACGTTTCGGAGATTAGCCGGAACAAACAGGCGGACAGACAAAAAGTACCGTATATACTTTCATATGCATTTAGTAAAAAGCTGCAATTTTGACATTACAAACAGACACTTCAATTTTATTTATTTGTATAAATAATATAGAGAATATAAAATCATAATATAAAAAATGTTACGACATTACCTAAAAACGCTATCAAGTGAGCCACAATTCAGAGAGACACAAAAAACAACATTCCCACAAGTATACTTTATAAAACACTTGAATATGTATGTGACATTTGAAATTATACCCAGCACATTAGCGTATTCACATTGTACCGCTACCGTCAACCATAATAACGTTAATTAAATGCCTTTAAAGAGCGCATTGTTTACGAAGAAATTGTACTTAACTGTGTACAATTTCTAAAGTTAGTAAGGGTATGAAATGAAAAAAAAAACCCGGTTGTATGATAATGTATCTTCAGGTCCGTTGCACCTGGGCGGTGCTATTGTGTAACTTTAATGAGAATCATTTGCCGGTGGGAGTCGCTCCGTAACTTCGTTTTTTTCATTATGATGACACTTAATAATTAAATAAAACTACTTTTAGGGATTTTATCGCATATAACTCCACTTATTTTTAATTCCCGACATTTTGGGTGCTTTGCAACACCCATGGTCACGAGGTACTCAAAAGCTGTAAAGCACCCGAAACGATCGGTAAGTAAAAATAATTAGAATTAAACGCGATAACGACCGACTTCAAAAAGGAGCCGGTACTCAATTCGACTGTATGTTTGTTTTTATGTATGTACCTCATAACTTTTTACTGGGTGAACCGATTTCGATCATTCTTTTTTTATTTGAAAGCTGGTGCTTCACATCATGTGGTCCCATTTAAATTCAAGGATTAACCAATAGTTTTTGAGTTATTCTTAATAATTTATATTGAAGTCGTTTTTTTTTTAATTTTAAATTATATTCGAAGTGTAGTGTTCGCGTAAATATAAGAAATCATTATGACACTTAGTAATATAAAGTAAGAAGTTAATATAAAAATCGATTCGAAAAACCAATTGCTGTCTGTTAGTCCCGCTAAAATTCGAAACTGGGTCGATCGATTTCGATGAAATTTTTTGTATATGTTTGAGTGGGTCCCTGGATAGTTTAGATTCACAATTGGACCCGGTAGGTGGAGCTGTAGACAAAAGGACAGCAATTCTGATCCATAAATCACCCGTGCGACGCCAGGGCGTGTCGCTAATATATTTATAATGGAACCAAAAGAAAAAAGTCAAAACGAAGTCAATCACGATACCGACCAGAGTTACGGAACCACACTGCTGTTTTCAAAAGTGGTAAGCCGTTAAATGTCAAATCATTTAAAATATGCGTGACCTACAATTAAAGTGTCCAAAATGTCGATTTAAAGTTTAGTATCACATGATTACAGATAATAAGCCTTTAAAACGCAATGATTGCAGCGGCGGTGCAGGGTCATTGCCTCGTGCGGCAGATTTTAGGAGGCGGCATTTTGGAAAAAAAGTCAGCACCCCGCATTAGCAGTAAACATCGGAAATAATCTGAAAAAGAAGGTTTTATTTAATACTTTAATTGTAATGTATAATTATAATCAAACTTTAAAAAAAGTAAAATCTGACTGGCCCCGATGGCACCAACCCATGCTACGCATGTACGTAGAAGCGTGGTCCTTCTCCGGTGAAGCCGACCAAATGCAGCCTTAATATATCTGCAACATGGCTCTATAGTCCCACCAACTTATCTGTGAACTGACAGCTGCGGCAAAATTGTGAACTACAGCCGCCATTTAATCAATGTCACTCGATACGTCAATGTTTTGAGAGTTTATAGAAAAATAAAAAAATGCCGAAAACCATTAAAAGTGATGCCCGAAAAATTATTTTAAAAGTATTAAGCTTTTGTGAGCAAGAAGCTCGAGGGCATGCTCCAATAATGCCTTTCAATCAAGTCTATAAAAGAGTATCAGCTGCTACAGGTCAGTATTGCTATGTTTTGTTCCTTCCTTTCATATTTCCAATAAATGGATTGGTTAATGCAATTCATTTCTTTTTCAGATGTTAGTCAAGGATTCATTTCCAAAATAGTTAAAGAACCGGCAACCGCATAAACCACAGGAACGCAAATTACAACACCCGGTAAAAAAGGCATAAAGGCATATTATTTAATTAAAGTTTAATTTGTTCAATTATTATATTTTTGTTTCTTCTTGTTCTTGGACATATATCTGTTAAATCTGTGTTCTAGTCTTTTTATTCCGTGTCTAATTTATTACCCTAGTATGTGGACTCTACGTAGGAATATAAGACCCTTAGATGGGAATATTCCCGAACTGGCAACACTTCAGCGCAGAGGCGCCAAGCTGTCAGTTCACAGATAAGTTGGTGGCACTATACCACGTACACGTGGCATAACACTTCTGTCAACTTAAATTTATTTAAAAAAACTGTAATTTATGGCTAGCACTTGCACCACTTTACGGCATATATCTTAGTGTTTACTCTATGACAAATATCGAAACGTCAATAAATAAAACAAACGTTTTTTTTAATAATAACATTAATTAATTATATGTAAAAAAATAACATTATACTGTACACGAGGGAATGAAAATGTTAAAAAAATTAGAGCACCTGTCAAGTAATATCAGCAACAGTGAGTTGAGTGCTCCTGAAAACCACTTTCTACGTTTCAATAATTTGCCTAGGTGGTTATACAGATTGCCGATAACGTATACAAATGATAATCATCTCATGTCTCACCTAACATCATTAAGATTCCACTAAGATAGTAAAATAATTTGTAGTTCAAGTGAAAGCGAAATTAATGACTCACCGCCGAAGAGTTTCGATAAAGTCGAGCGAACTTCGGTGTTTCAACTACCAATTAACGCAATTAACAGTCGAACGGTAAGACAATGGGGTTATTCACGAGCTTGCAAATGAAATAATTTCATTTAAAGTTGTTAGCTGTGTGGGTAATTAATGAGGGTTGAATTTTAATCGTAAAGAACAATTTAGTGAGAAATATTATTATAAAATTACTTTATTTATTATTTATTAGTTATAAATATTCTATGGGATGATTTTCGGAGAGTGTGCGCAGGAATGACATGCTTTGATTCCTTCCTTTTTTGTTGTCAATATTATTGTTAAAATTCCACGCATTAGAACCAAACACCAAACCAAACAGACATCTACATCTATCCTCGTTTGCGAATAAAATGCAGATGCGTTGTCAGCCGTGAGGATTAAGATGGCATTCCTCTTATCCAGTAAAAAGGGTCTCCGGTTCTCTACACTCACCAAACGAAACACTATTAAGCTGCTATTTTACGCTGGTATTCTGTGAGAGCGTGGTCCTTTCCCGGTCGAGCCGACCCATTCGTGCTACAACTGTATTATTGAAATAGCTGTAGCATGGCTAATTGCGCTAAGACAGTGCGACTTTCCATCTAGGTCTTCATCACCACACCACCAGGTAGGATTGTGGTTAAGCGCTGTAAGTAAATATATAACATATTGTATTCATTTCGAGACGCAAACGTTTTTTTTTCAGCGTATCTGTCTGTTTTTTGGGAACAATGTCCAAGATGGCGGTCACGTTAACCTTGAAGAGTTATAATTTACTTCTTGTGTTTTTGTATGCGTGTGAGTCATTTAATATTTGTGTTTTTATAATAGTGACACGCACCGGCCTCTTTTAAACATATTTATTTATTATTTTTTACTGTATAATGCGTATTATCAAATTATACACGATAACCTTCCTCGGGAAATTCTTAAAACGATGTTGGGGACTTCATCAAAACCGTTCGACGAGTTAGAGCCATGCTGCAGCTATATTATGGCTGCAGCATGAATGGGTCGTCTCGACCGGAGAAGGACTACGCTCTTACAGAGTACCAACCTAAAATTGCAGCTTAATGCTGCTGTGTCTCGTATGGTGTGGGTAGAGAAACGTAGACTCTTTTTACTGGAAACGAAACATTCTATTTTAATCATTAGGGCTGTACACGTATCTGCATTTTATTCTTAATTCAAAATAGATATAGATGTCTATGGGCCACAACATCTACTTACCGTCAGGTGGACGGTGTGCTCGTTTGTCACCCTTATTCCATAACAAAGAAAAACTATCAAGTATCTTCAAACTAGATAAGACACATTATTTTTATATTATTATTATTTATTTTGTTACTCGGATCTTCGCAAATAAATGTTTAACATCTTTATCTTTTTTTATATAGGAAAAGGGTGACAAACGAGCACACAGTCCACCTAATGGTAAGTGATTGTTGTGGCCCATAGACATTTACATCTATCTTCGATTACGAATCAAAATGCAGATGTGTTGTTACCCGTGAGGACTAAGATGTAATGCCTCGTTTTCGGTAAAACGGGGTATCCGGTTCTCTACACTCACCATACGAAACACAGCAGCGTTAAGCTACTATTTTACGCTGATATTCTGTGAGAGCGTGGTTCTTCCCCGGTCGAGCCGACCCATTCGTGCTACAACTATACCAGTAACATTGGCTCTACCACGTACATCTATTTTAGAGCAAATACATAGACAGACGTGACCAAGCGACATTGTTCTATATTTTTTAGTAATTGATCTCAATTGACAACCGTGGTTGTTGTGTGATGCGATCATTACGATATACTAATTGTTTATAAATGGGTCGAGGCCAACAAATGATAGCAATTTCACGCATATATACGTATTTCAATTCATTTTTATGAGTTAGGTCTTAGCTGGTAACCCCCCCCCCCCCCCCCCGCGTTGCAGCCGCAGAAGGAATATTGTGGAGATATCGTTTTAAAGTTGGAAAAGTTATATTGTTTACTTAGGAATGATAATACACCAAATAATATAACTATCAAAAAAATTTGTCGTTACCATAGGCGCGCCACCTACTGTATATTATTTGTAAAATCCCTATAACCTTCGTGCAAGTGCAAGAAATAAGTTGACAAAGTTTTACAGCAATCTGACTAACGGTATCGCGGCGTATAACATACAAACCAACGAAGAATAATTTTCATATATGAGTTATATTGATATCTTGGTTACCAGGGTAGTTGCCATCCTGTTGGCATATTTCTTATATTCTTATATTTCGGGAATATAAGATTATATTATATATTTTTGATTTTTAACCTATTTTTGATTTTTGATTATATAGGGAATATAGATATTCCCGAAATAATTAATTTAGATAAAATTGCAATTAAGAATTTCATTAGTTGAGATAGAAGCCGGGTTTATCGATTACGACGTTTAATAACTGAGCTACCACGACTCTGGTAGATGCGAGATGTTTACACCGCCATTCTCTCGAAAAATAAGATCGATCTAGTATTGTCCAATGTCCATTGTCCCTCTACTAGTTCCTCTTACGTCTCACAAAGGACGATTGTAAAATTTCATTCCAGAGTTCATTTAACGTTTGCTATCCGAACCGGGTGAAAGGCATACTCGTCTTACGTCGTCGAATGTCAAGTCGAGACTCTCAGAAGAAAACTGGAAGATGTTTTAAATATTTAATAAAGACTGTTTTCTGCTGAATAAAATGTGGAGAGCTCTGCATGTATGTCATGCCTTCAACTGTCCTTTGTTTACGTTATTTGGATTACGTTACCCGGTACATGTAGTATGGCGAATGTATTTTGTTATTTTCTTTAAAGCTTTTGTAATTTATAATAGACTAGCTGTTTCCCGCGACTTCACCCGCGCGTAATTTTTTACAATTGGATTTGATGGGTTTAAATTTTTTGCATGAAACCCTAAGTACTTTATTGCAATTGGATTTGATGGGTTTAAATTTTTTTCGCGAAACACTAATTCTTTTTCTAAAATAAAAGTACCCTAAGTTACTTCTTATAACATCAACTATCTGCCAGTGAAAGTCCGGTCAAAATCGGTCCAGCCGTTTCGGAGTTTAGCCGGAACAAACAAACAGACAGACAGACAGAAAGATAGGCAGACAAAAATTTTAAAAACCGTGTTTTCGTTATAAGTACCGTATATATGTACTTTCATATTCATATAGTAAGAAGCTGTTATTTCATCATTACAAACAGACACTTTAATTTTATTTATTTATGAAGACGTCCCTGACATATGCTACGATGACTCTTTTTTGTCAGAAACCACCACCACAACAACTCGCCAAAGTTATGCGTAATAGAATAAATTATAAAGGGTTGCATAGTGTCATCTTCGCGTTTCTCCATTCATTCACAAACAAACAAAATATAACTTTTTGTTTTGTTGTGTTATTTCATTATATAACACGCTTTGATTACCTATGGGTCTAATAATTTTGTTTAAGAATATAATATAATTGGCTTTTAAAAATATAACCAATACGACGTACCTCTTTAGCCGTTTCTTCTCCATCCAGATATTTATTTTGAATCGGCAGTAGATTAAAAAAAATGTTAACAATTAACAAACAAAATGTTAGTTTCTTGCGTCAAAAAATAAAAAATTCTAGTAGATATTTAAAAAAAAAACTGTACACATTGTTGCTTGTAAAAGAAAATTACGAAGATGTAACAATAAAGTACTCGTATATGGTTAATAATGTGGTTTTGCTAATTTTTAACAACTTTCATTAACCAGCTACTGGATATATAACTTATAACCGGTCCATAATAAAACCAAGTGGTATTTTTATAATGTTACTAGCTGGTACAGAAGAAATAATTATTGTGGAAATATCGTTTTAAATTTGGAAGAGTTAAACTGTTTCATTAGGAATGATAGTACATTCATTGAAGTTGAATGATACCTATGTATTAATTTTCCAATAAATTTTTCGGTACGATACGCGCGCCACCTACTGTAAGTTAATTGTACTATGGCTATGATATTTGCGCAAGTGAAAACAATAATTTGACAAAGTTTTACCGCAATCTGATGAACCGTATAACAATGCATAAAATACAAACAAATAAAAATATTTTTTTAAATAATATTATATGTTGACTTATTAGTACAGCGGCTAAGCTTTGGCTGTGGTGCTGCGGCGATCGGTTTCGAATCTCGCACGAAACAATGAAAGTCACTTTGGCAGAAAACATCATAAACCTACCAGGACTTTTTATAGTCAGAATAATTATGTTTGGCCCACAATACTTGTTTCATGTTACTTTTTTGTACTTTATTTTATTGTTTCGTCTTTTATTGTATTGTTAAGTAACTTCAGTTATACAATGCTAGTTTTATTCTAATCTTAAGTCTCGGTTAAACGGTTGCATTTTTTTTGTTACTTATTATGAATTGGTTGAAAGTTTCAAAAAAAGTAATTTAACTTTAACAATAAAAACCTAATTTGTGTCGTAGAGTGGTTGCTGACATAAGATATTCACTAATTAAAACTAACATTTTTTTATAGAAGAGGAGGCAAACGAGAATGCGGCTCACCTTGTGGTAAGTGATCACCGTCGCCCATGAATATCCACAACACCTTGATTACCAACTAATTGATTTTTAAGGAACATCTCTTAACCTTCCAGCGGTCGCACCCTTGCGCCGAACTTAAGCAGTCGCGCGCGGTCTGTGATTCCGCAACTTTAAGTATCTTGTTTGGGAAAACAAATGAATATTTCGACTTATTGTATATATAACAGATGATTAAAAAGAGGTCTTATACTTGTAAAATAAATAAAAAAACATATTATTTATGCCTTATTTTTTTATTTGTACTTAATAGAACAAAGGTCTATAAAAACTCAGAATTATTGTCTCTGGTTGAAAATCAACGTTATAAATCAACAAAAACAAAACAAAATGTAATTGTCTTTTTTACTGCTTACAACTTATAAAATTGACTATAATTATCTTAGAAATAAATCACATTCATTGTCAATGGCACTGTGTAATAAGAACTCTAAAATTACATTTATTTTTAGATCATTCTATGTATAATTCTAGTTATGAACTAAATTATAATAAAATAAAAATAAAGGAGACATACCTAAAAGCTACTAATTATTATTTTAACAAAACTATAATAAACTATTGGTCATTATTATCCATAATATCTACTTGAGATGAACATTCTCGGCATATAACAATCACATGTTATATGCCGAGAACTGCGGTTCTTTTTCCTATCGCAATGGTAACAACGACATGACGTTATCGTCATCGCTGTCATTAAGCTCAGCATCCGATTGAACATACTCATCGTATGTTGGCAAAATTTCTACTGGGTTGCCTTCTTGGTCCGAAACGTCATCAAAGACCTCATCTTCTGATTCCACCTCCTCTAGCATGCGAGGTATTCGACGTTCTAAATCTACTATGCTTACTAAGTAACTTACCCCGCTATGAAATCTGTCAAATATTTCACCTCATTTATGAGTTTAGTTAAGTGGCGCCGCCCTGGTGGCAGAAAAGTCAAAAGTCATGGATGCCCCAAATGTGTAGTCATTCGTTTGTCACTTTAACCTTTATAAAAATGAGTATTAGCTGGTCTATTGTTGTTCATTGCAAGTTATTTATTACGTAGCATCAACGTGAAAGCGGAGCCCTACAAAGTAAACGGTACAGCGTTGTGAAAGGCGATTGTATACTGCAGCTAGTTTATGTGCGACGGTATATTTATCTTATGCCTTTGCTTCTTGCAATGAATCTGTGACTCGGAACTTCGTGCTCTCGCGAGTGCGTTCCCGTACGAAGGCGGATTGATTTATTATATTGACTATATTAGGACTTTGTTGCATGTAGGTCGTAATTTATAATGCTTCCTTTAGAATCTTTTCCTCTGTTTTAAGATTTAAGTATTTTTTTATATAATAATGTGATAAACGAGCATACAGTCCACATGATGGTAAGTGGTTGCTGTGGCCCATAGACATCTACATCTATCTTCAATTGAAAATAAAATTGCAGGTGCGTTTTCACCTTCGAAGACTAAGATGAAATCCCTCGTTTCCAATAAAATGGGTCTCCGGTTCTACTAAACTACTAAACACAACAGCATTAAGCTGCTATTTTACGCTGGTATTCTGTGAGAGCATGGTCCTGCCCCGGTTGAGTCGACCCATTCGTGCTACAACCATAATATAGGGTTATCTAGCAAACAGTAGCCAAATTTTTAGCTTTAAGTTCATAAATAATGTTCCAATTTTAAACGTGGTAGAACCACGGTGCAGCTATATTAGTAGTATGGTTGTAACAAGAATGGGTCGGCTCGACCGGAGAAGGACCACGCTCTCACAGAATACCAGTTTAAAATAGCAGCTTAACACTGCTGTGGTTCGTATGGTGATTGAGAACCGGAGATCCTTTTTACTGGCAAAAAAGGCAATCCATCTAAGTCCTTAAGAATGACAACGCATCTACATTCCAATCCTTTATTGAGGATAGTTGTAGATGTTTATGTGTTACAGCAACCACTTACCGTTAGGTGGACTGTGTGCTCGTTTGTAACCCTATCCCATAAAAAATAATATACCGTCATTGTAGTTTTTTAAAATACGGGTAAATGAAGCTTCTACTTTTATTTGAAATTATCCCAAATGTGAATTATGGGCAACAACGTATCCATATGGGCAACAAAATAACCATGTATAGCTGCATCGTGGCTCTACCACGTAAAGATTTTAATTTGATAGTATAATGCAAAAATGATACAACCCACAAGTAGATACATTCTTTACTTGATATTTGAATGTCAACTGTTTGTAGTTCGGTTGACAGTGGCTTTACTCGATTTGTTTGTAATTATGCATTTAAAAAAGTATTAACCCTAAAATTATTTGAGTTTTTATAATATACTCATTTTAAACCAAAGTCTGGGTTGAATTCTTTTTTGCGTAAATGCGTCTAACGATTTGTATGTTTGGTGGCCTATGGGAATCCATCAATGTATATTATCCCGTGGGTGTCGTTGGAGGCTACTGTGAAAAATGCCGGAGGGATCCTATGGCTTCCATTAAATGGCGATATAACCATCCCGTTTAGGCCAATGTAAAGTATCCGGGTCGGCAATCCGCTTGCCTGGCGAGACGAGTTTCGATGTAGTTATTACTGGAGATTTTTATTTTATTGAAGTAAGGGTCAAAACTTCTAAGCGAATTGACCGGTTGAGGTCATATTTACACGGTTAATGGACCAAAGTGGTTCATATTCACAAAATATTATGTTTTTTAGTACCATAAAATAATCACCAAATCTTGAGTCTTGACTCGCCAGGTCACAATGTGTATTTTTGTTATAATGAAATTTCTGAAAAGAACTTTTGTGATACAACAGACAACGAGGTGATCCCTAATTTAGGCATGGCACATTAATTTATTAATTTATTCAACACATCAATATAAGCTTACAGTACCAGACCAAATCGCTTATAATATGTTACACTAAACATGATAAATATTACTCGTTATCACTTATTTAACCTATTCAGATTAGAAAACACATACTTCGATCGATATATATGTACTACGTACTAGATTTCGCATTCCGGACATTGACTATGTTCAACTGTACTGTACTGCAATCCTTACACTAAACTAAATATTGCGTAAATTGAAGATTTGTGAATTCCATAAGATAATTATTACTACATTTGATTTAGAAATATGTTTGTTTAGGTTAAAATAAGAGTATTTTATATTAAACTCTTATATTTACTTTATATTAATATCTTATTTTATATTAAATTAAAGTCTTCGCGCATACGCAACTCTACTATCTCCCGCGCATGCGCGAAGACATAGAGAGTAGCGCACAATTTTTGTTTGGAATAGCTTCTCTAGTATGAAGTACATACATCTCAATGCAGTATGCATTGAGATAGGTGCATTGAGATATATGTACCTATCCTATACCTATGAGATATTTGTATCCTAATTACATCGACTTTGTCAAAAATATATCCGCATCAGATTTGCTTTGTAAAAATCTATTTATTAAAATGGCTTTAGCGGTAGGGCTATTACTGGCTTGAAGTATACTCCATGTTGGGGGGTTACAAAAAAGACGGCGTTGCCGCCGGCCAACTCTACGCATATAATGATCGGGCACATAGAATAGAACACATTCGCGAAACCGATGTCCACCTTCTTAGTTAGTAATAAATAGTAATGAAATATTTGTGTATATTCTCGTCTGAGCTGTAGAGTATCAAGGCCGACCATCCCTGACACGAACATGGAGGGATATAGAAACTGGTAGTATCCATATTGCCGTTTGTAAAGGTACCGGGCAAATTTGTATTTTGTATTTTTTCAACCATAAGGATATATACCTTTTCTTGCGAATTCCATACAATTCCATTATACTCCAATCTACTACGCACATGTGCATTTTAAATTAGTTTTATAACATTCGTCATCATCATTACAGCCCTACACAAGTCCACTGCTGAACATAGGCCTCCCCCAAAGAATGCCACAAAGCACGGTCCTGAGCCACCTGCATCCATCGACTTCCTGCATATCTTACCAGGTTTTATTTCCGTGTCAATTCAGCTGATTGTCATCATTATTAGGAGTTAAAATTAAAAGTAAGCAAAGTCAATTTAGAGTTTACATGCGTCCCAGTGCTGAACACAGACCTCTCATTGATGCGAAGATTTTAAGGTCAGGAAAATGCGCCGCGCTGCCCCAATGCTATTTGGCGAAATACACATGTCCTAGAATTTTTTTCAACTGAGGAGGCATGCACGTGGTAAATCAATCATCATCATTACAGCCCTTCACAAGTCCACTGCTGAACATAGGCCTCCCCCAAAGAATGCCACAAAGCACGGTCCTGAGCCACCTGCATCCATCGACTTCCTGCATATCTTACCAGGTCTTCACTCAATCTAGTGGGTGGACGGCCAACACTTCGTCCGCCAGTACGAGGCCGCCACTCGTGAAACTTTTTTCCCCAACGGTTGTCGGTTCTTCGAGCTATATGGCCGGCCCATTGCCATTTCAACTTACTAATCCGTTGCGCTATGTCAGTCACTCTCGTTCTACTGCGGATATCCTCATTTCTAAGTTTATCACGCAGAGAAACTCCGAGCATAGCCCTCTCCATAGCTCGCTGAGCGACTTTGAGCTTCCTCATCCGGCCAGCAGTGAAGGACCACATCTCAGTACCATAGGTTACCACTGGCAACACGCACTGGTTGTACAGTCTTGTTTTCAAGTTTTGAGATATACCTGACGAGAAGATGTGCCGTAATTTCCGCCCAATCGCTCCAAATCGCGCCAAACGCTGCCCAATCGAGTTGCATCCGCCGATTGACCTCTCGGTCGAAGTTGGACTTACCTAGTCGGACTATTTGTCCCAGGTAAACATACTCGTCAACAACTTCGAGCCTAGTGTCTTTAACATCTACCGGCATAGGTGTGACATGGACATTAAACATGATCTTTGTTTTGTCCATGTTCATCTTAAGAACTATTCGTTGGGAAACACTATTGAGGTCATTGAGCATAGTGCTTAGGTCCTCCAGCGATTCTGCCATAAGGACTATATCGTCGGCAAATCGAAGGTGATTTATGTACGCGCCATTGATGTTAATACCGTATCTTTTCCAGTCCAGAAGCTTAAAAAAGTCTTCCAATGCAGCGGTGAAGAGTTTCGGGGATATAACATCACCCTCTTACACCTCTCTGCAATTGGATAGGTTTCGTATTCTGGTTCTGTACTCGGATAGCCATCGTAGCTCTACTGTACAAAAACTTCAGCACTTCGATATACCGACAGTCAACTTGGCACCGCTGAAGGGACTGCAGCACCGCCAAAATTTCGACGGAATCAAAGGCTTTCTCATAGTCCACATACTCCAGACATAGTGGCAAATTGTACTCCTCGGACTTCTGTACAATTTCCCGAAGGGTATGTATGTGGTCTATGGCGCTAAAGCCCGTGCGTAAAGCGTACATATCTTCAAAATAATAATAAAAAATACAAAATATCAAAATTCCAACTAGTAACAGTTACAGCAACAATTCAAGTAATCGACCTCAGAATGATATCTCTAATATTAACTTCACTTAGTTGATGTTGTATTAACTTTCGTTAATCGTTTCACCATTTTGTTTCATTATCAACCACAGCTTTTTGGAGATTTTATACTAATCCTGCTTTTATATCTTTAAGTAATTATAGTGAAAAATAGCCTGTTACAGTGTAATAACAGTGAAAAATCACCTGTTACAGTGTAGGTAATAGATAATCTTACCTATACTTATTCTACAATAACTCAGTTCCTAGATTGCCAAATCTTGCCAGATTTTCAGCTATGAATTGTTTATATATACGCTTTCAAATGGTCCTACATTCATCTTGTTAACACTTGGGCTCAAGAATGTATGGAGACGTCTCCTTCTCCCTTACAGTGTATATGCGTCCCACTGCTGAACACAGGCGTCAAGGTCGTTAAGGTCAGGAAAATTGCGCCGCACTGCCCCAATGCTTTTTGGCGAACTACACATGTCTTAGAATTTTTCTCAACTCCTCAGAAATGCACGTGGTAAATCAGTACTTGCTTAAAATTACAATTGTTAATTTCATTGATTCCGGCGGAGATCGAACCTCGCGTGAAGTTACAGTGAATTAAAAGGTTTACTTTTAAATAAATAATATTAAAGTTTAAAAACTTAAACAACACGTATTGATAATGGTGTGATCAAAGTTGGACCAGAATTTTGATGAAAACCTAGATTTTTTTAAGATTATCATGAAATGAACTGCAATAAGTTTTTAAAAGTAAAAAAAAACCTATAACAAGTCACCTTAATCGAAATTCCTGGCCTGATAAGTCTACGGCGCAAAATTATGCGTCTATTTACCAACATTTATCGCTCTAATTAAAACAACAGTGCGTTTGCTGTTTTCCCAATCAATCAAGTTTTTTTTGCCTCATTTAACGTGATTCAAATAAGGTTCGTCGTATTTCTAAATACGGGATACAAGTTAGTTTTTGCATATCTACGTTTATGGAAACGTTTGTTGCTGTTTGCTTAAAATGGGACAAACGGCAAAAAACCTAACCATGTCTAGTACTTAGAATTTTTTTTAAATTTAAATCATTGCATTATACAAAGACGCACACACGTATATTGAGATGCACACGGACACGCACACGCACAAACGTAGCTCACATGCACATGAACTCGTATACACTCGGTGTGTATTTATGTGCGTAATCGTGTGCGAAAAGAAACGTTATATAATGTGTGTATGTTATATAATTATTCTTTTACCACACGTCTGCTCCTACTAATAAATTTTAAACAAGAATTTTACACTTTTGATGACTTTTTTAAATATTTACTTTTTTCATTTCAGCTGTTATACATACGAAATAACTATTTTGATAAATACAAAGTAAATCGGATAAAATAAACAGCACAACCTGCGCAGGATAGGATTATAATGCGCAAGCACAGGTGCGCTCTCTTTTCCTTCACGCTCTTAGTCCAATGGGACGGTGATTCGCCGCGACCTGAACGAGATGAGGCGCAGGACCCTATCTCCCAACTGTTACTGAGAATTTCTTGTAAGAAAAACCCAATAACTAGTTTTAGTCCGACCTAGGATTCGAACCCAGGACCTCTCATAATCAGCTCACGTTTAAGACACTAGACCTACGAGACAGTCACATCTACGGTTATGTTAGTAGCATATTATATTATTTGATGAGTTTTGATAATTAGGGTTCCAGATACCTGTATTTCATAGTTCGGTAAGGTTATGCGATCTGTGCTATTAGATTCTACGTAATTAAATAACGAAAGTATAATCGCTTTTAATTACAAGGAAAGCTATTTTCACTAGATTTATTTATAGAAAATAGCGGGAGATTTGTTCCAAAGTGAAAAGGAAAATTACCGCATTCGAGTAATGGAAAATGATTTAATAGGCCCCGATGATAAGTTTCCTTCGTCCAATTTCGCCGAATTCGAAAAGAAACGATTTCGTTAAAGTCAGGCGATGTCAAAATTTCTCCCCGTGGCGACAGATGGCCAAATATGCTAATTCTTAAGTATTGATGAAAATCTAATAAGAGCTCCATTATTCTTTGGTATTATGTTTGCATTAATATTCGTCATGGGTTTATTGAATCCCAACCAAAACCAATATTTGTTATTGTTATGACAAATATTAGTTTTTTGTGGTGTTCCACAATTCGAGAAATTAAATATTATAATTCCTAAAATTCGTCGAAAGGAATAAAATCATAAACCTCGACAAGAACCAATTATAGGCGCAACCTGAAAATAAAACACAAAAATTGTTTCTTCCTATGTCCGTTATAGACTTTGAAACTATCGAACCGATGTGCCACAAACCAGTTTCATTAGAAAGGCAATAATGTGAAGATGATTTTAGACCACTTTTTTTAGTAAACATGCCGCATCTTCTTATCCGTATGAGTTTGATTTTGAATTTCTTTGTAGTTTCGGCGTCGCTTGAAATGTACGAAGCGCTCCGTCTTTTTTGTGTGTCTGAGTACTTAGACATGCAGGTTTTCTTACGATGATCTCGTCCATCGTTGAGCACGTATTAAATCCTAGTTAGTGGAATCGAACTTGGGACTGTATGAAGACGAGTGTTTACCATGAGCTATAAACGCAATTGAAAGGCTTTTTTTTCAAAATATTAATTTCTTTGTTATCTTTATAGGTACGGTGCTGCTGGAAATAACGCAATTACTGGAAACATTATAAAGGTACACACAGACTTCTCATTTAAGTAATGTTGGCGTTTCAATACGCTATTTAAACTAGATTTTTAATAAGTATGAAGTAAAACAAATTACCTTGTATAACTTTCTATTTACTTGATAAACATTATGCCTCACTTTAAAGTACATACAGCTACTAGCAGAATGACGCACTTGTAGAAAGTTAACTCACAACTGAACTACCACTAAGTTTTTTTTGCGCCCAAAACAATGCTACCCTCCGGAAGCAGGGGAGGGAGGCGGTGAATGCTCATAGCATACCACCACTCAACCGGCTTCGTGGTTATGTGGGACTCACTATGAACTGCCTACCCACTAAGCACCACCTGGGACTGGAGGGCCTTTCTGCTGTATCGGAAGCGACCCCTTAGGGAAAGGGGCGCAGGCGGCGGGTAACCGCTGAGAGGCGCACCTAAATAAGGCAAATTATGAAAAGGGAGAAGATTCGGCCTGAGCCGCCAGAAGGCAGTCTAGGTCGGCCGAAAGATTGTTGGGGGTTCCGAGAGAGAGTTTCTCGGCCTGCGAAATAGCGACAGGGAAGTAAGGCTGCATAGGAAGCTGCCTCACGAATAAGATGATTTAGGTGAGACTCTGAGGCTTTGAAGAGGTTCTGAGAGAGTGAACTACCACTAAGATAAAACAGTTCCTTTTATAGTGTACAACGCTGTTACGATTACCCACAAATCTTATTATTAAGTGGCGAAGCTTGCGAAGACACTTATTAAGTGGCGAAGCTTGCGAAGACACTTATTGATTTCACGATGTCTGTCCATCTGTCCGTCTGTCCGTCTGTCCCACGATTATCTCGAGAACGGTTTCGAATTTTCAAATTCTGTTTTCCTAATTCTAAAATTAAATCTAAAGTATATGTACAACTAATAAACCTAGCAAGCTAACAGCATAGCAAAGTGGCGAAGCAATTAGCTTTGTAGCGGTTTCTAACGGTTGCCGTTGAGCAATCAGTTTCAAAATAGGAGGTTCAGATGCCTGGGTGATCAGTAATCGATTGCTGAAAACATAATTTGAAAATTGGAAACCGTTCTCGAGATAATCGTGGGACAGACGGACAGACATCGTAAAATCAATAAGTGTCTTCGCAAGCTTCGCCACTTAATAATCATGTAGGTATTAAATTATATACGATACGATATGACGGCCTCGTTGGTCTGGTGGTTGTGTAGTGCGACTGCATCATCAGATGGGATCATGAGGTCCGGGGTTCGAATCCCTGGTCGGGCAAAAAAATCAATTATTGAGCTTTTCTATCAAGAAACTCTCAGTATTTGCCCGGAGTCAGGCAGCTGGCGGTATCTCACCCCCGTGCCTCGGAAAGCACGTAAAGCCGTTGGTCCTGCGCCTGATCTCTCTTCGGTCGTGTCGGTTTACCGTCTCATCGAACTATGACAGAGAGCGCATACACTCGGGCACTACAATCCTGTCCTGCGCCGATGGCTAGTCTCCGTTGAGGCAGTCCGCCGTGACCGAATTACGGTCTGGAGGACATTATTATTATATAATTTATTATAGAGATCTCGATGATTTAAATTCCATTGGTAACTTGATTTTACAACGAAGATTACAAATTGTGTTTCAAATTAGTAAAGTTTCAAATTGTATATAATTATGAGAAATTGATTGTCCTACGCCGCCTCAGCAAAGTCAAAGTCTATAATTTTTATTTAATTTAGGCTTGTTTACAACTCTTATGAATGTCAAACATGTTGTAAGAATATAAATAGTAAGAATATAAGCTACCACATATCGTCCAGTGGGTGTCGTAAAAGGTGACAGAAGGAAACAAACCAGGAGATGGGCAGCAGAGCATCCCTAAATACAATCAAAACAACTGCGGTCACCAACCGCGATGGCAACTGGAGCAAGCGACCCCTTTGTGAGGCGATATATGAGAAAACCAAAGTTCAGCAGTGTATTTTGAAAGACTGTAATGATGAGAATGATAAAGTACAAAATTTATACCGATTCGCAAGAACAACAAGACCTCATTCATGAACCTGCAAGAAATTCTGGGATCTAATAATAATAATAATTTATCGAATAAAACCATCACACTACAAAGTTGAAGCCCTGACTCCCGTACTAGCAATAGCTGTCTGTATGTCGGGATTCAGTTCCTAGCCATATCCACAAAGTTACAATTACAAAATGGCTTATCAGCTTATCACAAATCAGAACAAGGTAACAAAATATATAAAGATTTTACAAATTAAAGAAAAATATGCGTTTGTTGGGCCTATGATGTGCGTGTGTAATTAGGTAACAAAATAAATAAAAAATAAAAAACTAAAAGTATGCATGCGTATGTGTATTGCATCTGTTTATTAAAGCCGTGTTACAATTAAAAGTTTTTGTTTTTGAAAAACGAGCACTCATTTCACGTGATGATAAATGGACACTGTGGTCTACATACCTATACATATATTCTCCATTAAGAATGAAAATGAAGATGCGTTGTCATCCCGGAGGATTCAGATAGAATGCCTCGTTTCGTTGAAAGGGTCTCCGGATTTCTACCCTCACCATCAGCACAGCAGCATAAAACTGCTATTATACTTCGGTTTTCTGAGAGAGCGTGGTCTATTTTCGGTTGGGCCAACAGTATTGTTATGCTACAAACATAAAATAGCACCATATCAGTAGTATCCAGGGGACTTGCAAGTGCAGAGTAAAATTTATTTTTACTCATTGTTGTCATTGATACAAAATTTTAAAACACTTGTTTTAAGAATTTTTTTTAAAACCCTACTATGAAATAGACCAATATATTGAATAGCAGGCTTTTTTAACGAAATATCCTTGTTTCTATTTTTTGTATCTGATTGTCGCACTATATTTTCTACCGACTTAAAAAGGATCCGGTACTCAATTCGACTGTATGTTTTTTTATGTGTGTTACCTCATAACTTTTTACTGGGTGAACCGATTTCGATGATTCTTTTTTTATTTGAAAGCTGGTGCTTCACATGTAGTTCCATATAAATTTGATCAAGGTTTGACCAATAGTTTTTGAGTTATTCTTAATAATTTATATTGAAGTCGGTTGTACGAAAGTTTTAATTTTAAATTATTAAAAAATTTATTGTAAATTTTTATGAATTTACTTAAGAAAGAAAGATAATTTCTAGGTTTAGCTGGTCTAAATCTAAATAAATCGAAGTATCATAAAACCTGTAGCGCATTAGCGCGCCGATTTTTTTAAAAATAAATTAACATTTTTTCATATGTACATGATGACATTTCTATATATGTGGATATACCATTACAGTCTATTAAAGTCCACTCCTGAACATAGGCCGCCCCCATAGATTTCCTCATAGAGGGGATATTTGCGATAGTCTCTATGCATGGTATGGCTATGGTATTTCTGATTTGTTGCCCTCTCTTGCCTCTTACAACATCCCACGCGATGATATGGAGTAGTGGATATTCTTACACCGCCACTACATGGTGTATATGCATGGTGTGTATTCTCAAATAAATTAATTTGATTCTTACAGCGTTTATAAAGCTATAGCGTTTGTATATAGGTAGAAGCATAAAGTAGATGTGTAGCCGCTTCAAGAACCTGTTGCAAATTATACGAGCTCTTTTGTATTTTATTTTACCCTCAATAAAGAATCAAAATGCAGATGCGTTGTCACCCGTCAGGACTAAGATGGAAGGCCTCTTTTCCAGTAAAATGGGTCTCCAGTTCTCTGCACTCACCATACGAAACACAGCAGTGTCAAGCTGCTATTTTACGCTGGTATTCTGTGAGAGCATGATCCTTGCCCGGTCGAGCCCACCCATTCGTGCGACAACTATACTACTAATATACGAGTAGCTGCAGCATGGCTCTACCACGTATAAAAAATATATTTAAAATGATGCCTGAGAGTTGCGGGTTGTAATGTTGTGTATGAAAAATATTATAAAAAAATTATATTATTATGATAACCAACTTCAGGTCATCTGATATAAGTGGCTTCTGCAGTCAGTGGCCTCACAGCATGAAATTCTTCTGGTTCTATACTCTTCCGACCGGATCACTATAATGCACGCACTGCCGCTTTGGCACAACATAACATAACATAACATAAACACTCACGCCTGTCACCTAGAGGGGTAGGCAGAGACTATGGAATTCCATTTGGCACGATCCTGACACACCTCTCTCGCGTCCTCCACATCCATATACCTACGCATACACGCTCGTCGGTTAAAGGTACTCTAAATTTGGCCCATTTTCAATATATCGCCAATTTGGTCGATAAACTTTCGCCTAGGGCGACCCATCCCGACTCTGCCATTCACCTCTGCAACATAAATTTGCTTTGTCACTCTTTCCTCATTCATTCTTTCTACATGACCAAACCACCGAAGCATTCCTTTCTTAATCCTAGTCACAACATCATCTTGCAAACCACACATTTCTCTTATCACACTATTTCTCACCCTGTCATTCAGATTCAGCCCTAGCATACTACGTAATGACCGCATTTCTACAGCGTTTATTCTACTCTCGTGCTTCTTCTGCCACACCCAACTTTCACTACCATATATTAAAGTAGGCACTAACACAGCATTGTGAATTGCCAAACGTGCCTTTTTGGACACATTCTGACTTTTCACAATAGAGTGTAGAGCCCCATTCAATCTATTTCCTGCATTCACTCGTCGTTCTATATCCTCTGGCACAAATAGGTAAAAAAGACAAATCACCTGTCTAGACACAGACCTATCTATCTATACAGACTTCTAGGCGGATATAGGTACTATAAGTTATTTTCCTTCTCCATCCGTTCATTCCGTCCGTATATTCTTCCGTTCTTCATGAAACACAATGAAATTCCTACAGTAACCTCTTTGAAAGAAAAAAAAATGTAAAGTTTAATACTTATTCAATTTATTACGATCTTTCAGAAAACACAATTTTCAATTCAGTTTTCTCGTAGCCATATATAAAAGAGTAAACCAAAAGTGAATGAAAGAGCAAAAAATGTATAAAAGCGATGGCAGTAAAGCGATAAAAAAAAAAAAAAAAAAAAAAACAAATCCTAATTCCACTCCACTGCGCTGCTGCCTCTTTTATACCAAACCGATCAATAGAACAACCACAACGTACACTAGGGACCTTTATACGTTTCATTAATATTCATTTCCATAGGCCACATCACTTGCTCCATCAGGTGGACTGTGTGCTCGTTTGTTATTCTTACTTTTACATCGTTAGAGACGACAGAGGTCACTGAAACAAGAGATTTGCAGCAGATTTCTAATAATAACACGTAACATAATATCTCCAAAAACTACGACTGTCAAACACTTGCCACGAGTGGCAACTATGGCAATTTTTGGGGGAGGCTTATATTTAGCAGTGAATTTTTAAGGCTCTAATTTTTTTTATAAAATAAGGGGGACAATCGAGCACATGGTCAACCTTTAACAGTGGTAGAGCCAGGCGGCAGCTTTTGCTGTCGCATGGATGGGCCGGCTCGAACCGGGGTGGTACCACGACCTCACAGAATACCAGCGTGAAGTAGAGGTTTACCTCTGCGTTTCGCTTGGTGAGTGCAGGTGGCCGGAGGCCCTTTTTACTGGAAATGAGGCATTCCATCCTAGTCCTCACGGGTGAAAACGCATCTGCATTTTGATCTGTAACAGAGGATAGATGTAGATGTCTATGGGCCGCAGCAACCACTTACCATCAGGTGGACTGTGTGCTCGTTTTTCACCCTTATCATATAAAAAAAAAACCTGATGGTAAGTGGATGGTGTGGCCTATAGATATCTACATCTATCCTCGATAAAGAATTAAACGAAGTTGCATTGTCACCCCTGACGATGACTGGAATGCCTCGTTTCCAGTAAAAAGGGCCTCCGGTTCTGAACACTTACCATACAAAACATAAATAGCAGCATTAAGCTGCTATTTTATACTGGTATACTGTGATAGTGTGGTCCTCCCCCGGTCGAGCCGACCCATTAGTGCTACAACTATAATATAACTGCAGTGTGGCTCTACCACGAAAAATGACGTAATGATGATGATGATAGTACTCCAAACATAATATTCGATTCATTAGCTTTGGAGTATTGATTACGGCTAACAATACTTTATTGTCTGTTGTTTACATTTCTAAATCACTGGAAATGGAAATACGTAAACTTGCGTCATCTAAAACAATGGATAATATTGCGAGGGAAATTAAGGCGAGTGGTGAAAGGCCATTGTTCCCTTTCGTTTATTTTTCGTAACGCAATGTTTTTATTTTAGTAGATAGTAGTAAGTTACATATTTTTTATTGTGCTCTTTCCCTTTTAAAAAAAGTAGAATATCTAACGAGCTATCCTTGTAGTGAAAAGAAGTTTGGGTGAGAAAAAAATCAGGTTTATATTTTATTATAATTGGACCATGTGAAGAAATAATCCAAACCACAAACTGTGCAAAATAATGATCCAGAGGCTCTATGAAAGAATATTGACAAATTACATGTAATCCAAAATAAACATAAAACATAAAAAAAACATATACACTCACGCCTGTCACCCAGAGGGGTAGGCAGAGACTACGGACTTCCATTTGGCACGATCCTGACACACCTCTCTCGCTTCCTCCACATCCATAAACCTACGCATACACGCTCGTCGGTTAAGGTTTTTTTTTTTTTTTTTTTTTTATAGTAGAGGGGGCAAACGAGCATGCGGCTCACCTGATGGTAAGTGACTACCGCCGCCCATGAACAACTGCAACACCAGGGAGGGAATTGCAGATGCGTTGCCGGCCTTTTAAAAAGGAGTACGCTCTTTTCTTGAAGGTCCCTAAGTCGTATCGGTCCGGAAAAATCGCTGATGGTAATCGATTCCACAAGGAAGTCGTGCGAGGAAGAAAACGTCTTCTAAATCGCACAGTGGTGGACCGCCAATCATCCAGATGGTGTGGATGGTATCGGGAGTTCTGCCGCGATGTGCGTTCGTGAAATTTGGCGGCTGGGATTAATCCGAACAATTCCTCAGAGCACTCCCCATGGTAGATGCGAAAGAAAACGCAAAGGGATGCAACATCTCTTCGCAGTGCCAATGAATCGAGCCGATCGGAAAGAGCTCGGTCGTCGACGATTCGAGCCGCTCTGCGCTGGATGCGGTCAAGTGGAAGGAGCTGGCACTGGGGAGCCCCTGCCCAGAGATGGGAACAGTATTCCATGTGAGGCCGAACCTGCGCCTTGTAAAGTTGCAGGCGGTGTGCCGGCATGAAATACTGTCCCGCTCTGCTGAGCACGCCAAGCTTTTTAGAGGCCAATTTGGCCTTCTCTTCCAAATGACCACGAAACTGCACGTCACTCGATATGTCGACGCCGAGGATTCCGATACTGGCTGAGGCAACCAGGGGAGTGCCTTGAAACTGAGGAGATACGACAAAGGGGTTCTTTTTAGCGGTAAACGCGCAAACTTGTGTCTTCTGAGGATTAAACTGGACTAGATTTAGTCGCCCCCAGTTCGAGACTTTGTCCAGCAAAGACTCGACTTCAGACACAAGTTTGTTCCGGTACTCGGAGACGTTTTCCCGAGAAATATTAGCACGGCCGGTGTATAGAGCATCACCAGTGCTGTCATCCGCATAGCAATGAATGTTACCAGTTAGCAACATATCATTGATATGCAGAAGAAACAGCGTTGGTGATAGCACACAGCCTTGTGGAACACCAGCGTTAATAGGCTTGTAGTCATAACATGCACCGTCTACAACAACCTTGATGCTCCGATCTGCAAGGAAGCTGGTGATCCAATTGCACAATTTCTCGGGAAGCCCATAGGAAGGGAGCTTCGAGAGAAGCGCTTTGTGCCAAACCCGATCGAAGGCCTTCGCAATGTCCAGACTAACGGCCAACGCCTCCCCCTTGGACTCTACTGCCTCCGCCCATCTATGGGTCAGGTAGACCAGAAGATCACCAGCTGATCGACCCCCACGAAAACCGTATTGGCGGTCACTAATCAGCTGGTGATCCTCAAGGTACCGGATGAGCTGGCAGTTGATAATGGATTCCATTATTTTGGAGAACAAGGAGGTGATCGCGATAGGCCTATAGTTGGACGGGTCTGAGCGGTCGCCTTTTTTAGGGATCGGGTGGACAAAAGCTGTCTTCCATGAATTCGGGACTACGCCTTGGGAGTAGGAGTACCGAAAAAGACGCGTTAGGACCGGTGCCAACTCCGGAGCACACGTCCTCAGCACAATTGGGGGGATTCCGTCAGGCCCACTCGACTTCTGGATGTCCAGGGAGAGAAGTGCTTTGCGAACCGAGCGCTGTGAGAACAGCACATCCGTCATAGAGCACTCACACCGCGGGATGGTCGGCGGTGTTTTCCCCCCGTCATCAAGAGTCGAGTTGGACGCAAAAAGGGAGCCTAAAAGGTCGGCTTTGTCTTTTGCGTCATGGGCCAGTGAGTCGTCCTCCCTGTGCAGAGATGGTAGTGATGGCTTACAGAAATTTCCTTGGACAGCCTTGGCGAGAGACCAGAATGCACGGGTTCCCGAAGGAAGGCGAACTAGTTTCTCGCCAATTCTGCCTATGTGCTCTGACTTTGCCTTGGCAATAACTCTTTTGAAGGACCTGGAGGCGAAGTTATACTTCTTTTTAAGTGTGCTGGTGTTTACATCCCGAGTCGCCGAAGCCGCAGCCCAGGCTTGATAACACTCCTGCTTACTGCGTAATGCAGTTTTACAGGAGCGACCAAACCAAGGCTGAGATCTGCCTCCGATGGGTACCACAGATGATGGAATAAATAGTTCCATTCCCTGTAGCACCACATCAGTGACAGAGTCAGCAACAGCGCTGGGATCATCCGGCGAGAAGCAAACCCGCCCCCATGGGTAGGATGCAAAGAAAGACCGCATTCCGTCCCAATCCGCCGACCTGTAATGCCAAACACGGCGGCAACCTGCAGAACGCAACCGCGAAGGGAGCGTGAGTGGCACCATACTCCGGATCAAACAGTGGTCCGAAGAGCCGAGAGGGGCATCGACGGAAACCTGATATCCGTCCGGATGAGAGGTCAGCAGAAGGTCCAACAGGGAAGGTATATGATCCTCCACATCTGGAATCCGCGTAGGCGAAGTAACCAGTTGTGTCAGACCATATGCCAAGGCAAAGTCATAAACAGATCTCCCCGCATGATCGGTTAAACGTGAACCGAGCCATTCGGCATGGTGGGCGTTAAAATCGCCAAGGATCACGATCTCTGCGGATGGGACCTGTTGTAGCAAGGAATCTGTAGCCATTTGGACGTGGTCGATGAGTCGGTCTGTTTCGGCATTACCGCTATGGGACCTATAGAGGCACCCGTAGACGCGCGGATGGTCGTCGCTGTCTACGCGTAGCCAAAGGATGGACAGGTCCGAACCTTCAAGACTGCCGAGGCGTCGAGAACAGATGTCCTCTCTGACATACACGCAAACTCCAGCCCGAGGCACAAAGGAGTGCTCCAATTTGTACCCAGGGTAGGAAAGATACGAAATATCAGCCGGAGAGGAAACCTGCGTCTCGGTCAGGAAGAGCAAGGCCGGCTTCGCCGTCTCGAGATGGTAGTGGACGGCGTTTAGGTTAGAGTTAAGCCCCCTGATGTTGCAGAAATTCACGGATAGCGTGGCAGGGGTCGCCTTGGTATTGTTGCTCTGTTTACCCCGAGCAGTTATGTTTATGAGCGGAATTTTGCCCCCCCCAGAATACGCGGGGCAGCCTGAGCACCCACGCTCAGGATTGGAATAACATGGTCGTGGATGCTCAGCGAGGGATTCTCCAGGGGTACTGGTACCCTCCTGGGGTAGTCTATTGTGTAATTCCGCTACCATGTTGATGGGGGGGGGGGGGATTGGGCCTCCGGCCACCTGCACTCACCAGACGAAACGCAGAAGCAGAGTTTCTACTTCACGCCGGTATTCTGTGAGGTCGTGGTACTAACCCGGCTCGAGCCGGCCCATACGTGCAACAGCAAAAACTGCTGCATGGCTCTACCACCGTTACCGTACCCTAATCTGGCCATTTTTAATGTATCGCCGATTTGGTCGATAAACTTTCGTCTAGGGCGTCCCTTCCCGACCCTGCCGTTCACTTCTGCAACATAAATTTGCTTTGTCACTGTTTCCTCTTTCATTCTTTCTACATGACCAATCCAAAATCTATATGTAATACTAAAAATTATGTACATAACATGGATTTCTGCCACAAGAAAAATACTATTATCTTTCAAATCTGAATAACTTTTTGTTTTTGTGGGTTGAAACATTTTTGCCCAACATTTTCTACTTAATTTATAAAATAAAACCTGATATATTAAATATATATATATATATATATATATATATATATATATATATATATATATATATATACATAATTAGGTTTTATAAATATAAAACCTATTTATAAACTCCAAGTATGTTTTCCGATTCAACATCTATTTTTTTTTTACATTTTACAAATATTCATTACAGGCCATCTCAAGCCCACTGCTGAACTTTAGCCTAAACTAAAGATTTCCATAAAGCATGGTCCTGAGCCACCAGCGTCCACCGAATCCTTGCATGTTTCGTAAGGTCTACTCCCCCAAAAATATACTTGGCCAGCATGAGGCTGCCATATGAAAACTTTTATTATAATAATTTCTTTACATAACACCACTCATTTTCCATCCATCCATCCATCCTCCCCCATAGATTGCCCGATATTATTATGATTATGCCTTAGTTGGCAAGCGAGTTGGCAACCGCAGATTTCTTTAATTACTTTAAATTGTTATCACTGCTGCCATTCTCCTGTTCCATTGTCTCTCTGTCGACAGAGGGAAGGACCACGCTCTCACAGAATACCAGCGTAAAATAGCAGCTTAATGCTGTTGTGTTTCGTATGGTGAGTATAGAGAACCGGAGACGCATTTTACTGGAAAAGAGGCATTCTATCTTTGTCCTCACGGCTGACAACGCATCTGCATTTTAATTCGCAAACGAAGATATACGTAGATGTATATGGGCCACAGCAACCACTTACCATCAGGTGGACTGTGTGCTCGTTTGTCTTCATTATTCTATAAAAAAAAGAGGGAAAACTCACAATGACATTACATAATATATAATAAGTCAACAAATATATTTATTAACTTCACAATAGTAGTTCTACTTCGAGTATTTCTCAAAAGATAAGTTATAGAAGCAATTAAAAGTTTGGATATGTGTACGCCGGTTCCACACAACCAGCGATTCGCGAGCTGCAAAGAGGCTTTGTGAACATACGAAACTCTTCCCAAGTTTTCCTAACTGACTCAATGTTAAAGAGGGTATTGTCAAATTTTATCGAGTACCTAACGTCAACTATACACTTTCCTAACTATTATTAGTTTGACGTTTTAAGGACTTGCAAAGACTTTACTATTCTTGATAAAATAATTTGCTTTTATCAAGAAAAGTAAAGTTCTTGAATAAAATATTTTACTTTAACATTTAATAATGGTTCATATTTTACAAAAAAAAATATACAAAATTCAGTTTTATTTGATCAAATTGCATAATCTATTACAGATAGACGTAAGTTCATGATACGAAATGTATTTATATAAATTATTATATAGGGTATTACAACGATTCCAGTGTTATCGAAACTTTATTGTATGCATCGATCACTAATAAAAAACACAATCAGATTAGATACACAATCCCATGCAAAATTCTCTAAAAACTGTCGCCAATTGACGTAATTCTAGCTCAAATAAATATACATTAATGTAAATTCAATCTTAAATGCATTATCTAAAGTTGTATTCACGATACAAATTAAAAGTGCACCCAAATGTTCGAATGGGCGCTCATTCGGTAAGGACATTTTTTGTCACTGATTGTGTACCTATCTAATTTTTGTTAGTGATCGATGATTCTATGCAAATTTATTGAATTTTAAACTATGTTTACTAATGGTTTTTCTTAGTTCAGAGGCAAATTGTTTATAAAATAGTATTTTTGTACGGTGTTTTTCTTTTTTTTCCTATTTAAAAACGTTATTAGACCACAGAATATATAATAGCACTATACATACATACACTAGAAATTTATCATGTATTGTGGATGAGTTTCACGTACATATATTATACGTGGATTATCATTATTCTACTACTTTTCTGTGCGGGGATCAAAACTGCGACCCACAGCGAAGCAACCAGACGCTTAGCCACTGAGCTACCTAGCCGTGAATAGATAATTATAGGTAATCATTAATCACAAAGACTTTCATCTCATTAAATTAACAATCAATCTTTCTATTATGTAATCGTTGTTTCGCTTGTTTGTAATCATGTAACTTTTGAACGAGTAATCGATTGAAGTTCTATTTATGAAATATTATTTGATATGGTAGAATTCAATAGCTCGTGCTTAAGGCAAGTTATTAACAAAAAAAAACTCATATTCACAATAGGTTTAGTGTCAAAAAAGGAAATCACACAAACTGACCAGATAGGTGGCGCTGTGGTCGAGTTATTACTTTATAAATTTTATATTCACACTGTAAGAAATACGCAGTGAATTCTACACGAAATTCATCGCACCAAGTATCAATAATGGAGAACAATTTTACTAGTAGCGGTCTAAGAATCTCTACTACCCCATATCGTCCCTTGGGTGACGTAACAGCCGATGGAGGGCAACAAACTGGGAGATGGGCAGAAGCGTCTTTCTTGTTTATTTATTTAATATTTATTGTTACACCTTAATAAATAGGGTAACAAAGGGCGAACTTAATGCTAATCGGCATTCTCTGTCAGTTAACCCGTGGAGTGATGGTATTTTGTGGCAACATATATACGTACGTACTGTGGTAGGCGTATATTATATAAGATATTTATATATAGTGTATGTAAATATATAAAGAAAACATTTGTGATACATAGATATAATATATACATAACATATGATAATAAAATACATAATATAATATATTACAATTTCAAATAATAAATCATCTAAATATATCAAAATATATGTATATCATCGTTAACAACCTAATGGTATCTGGAAAAAAACTCCGTTTACTAACCCGTCTGCCAATCTTTGGGGAAGGCATATTTACATCAGTGGACTTTTGATAGGCTGTAACCGTAACTCATTGAAACTCATCGTCTCAACTATCGAAAATTGCAAAACAATCTGTCGGGCCAGATAGTCATCCATATTCTATATATACATATATATGGTTGACTGTTAGAATCCCATATAAGATATTAATTCTACCCTTTGTTTTTTTATAGTTTATGGGTGACAAACGAGCACACAGTCAACCTGATGGTAAGTGGATGCTGTGGTCCATAGACATCTACGTTTATCTACTAAAATGGAATGCCTCATGTCCAGTAAGAAGGGTCTCCGGTTCTCTACACTCACCATACGAAACACAGCCGCATTAAGTTGATATTTTACGTTGGTATTCTGTGAGAACGTCCGGTCGAACCGACCCGTTTGTGCTACAACCATATTGTAGCTGCAGCGTGGCTCTACCACGTTAGCACGTTAGTACTCGTTAAAGGGACAATAAAGAATACATCAATAAATAAATAAATAATAATATAACACTATGAGCTCTATGTGGTGGTCTATGTTCTGGTTTGTCGCTCTTCTTAAGTCTTAGTTGAAGGCTTGGAGTGTACATAACTTATGTAACTAAGTAAGGTTAAAGGTGTTTGGAATTAAGGATATAAGAATAAGTTAAAAATAACAACTACATGACAAGTAATGAATAAATATAGTAATATGACATATACTAAATACTGCAATAATATCTGTAATGTATAAAAATATATATTAGTATTAGAATTAAGGTATTAGAAATTAAGGCAACTTTATTTGATGTTGTTATACCCTTGCTGGGTGCATGTGCTGTAATGTGTCACACAAAACCACATGTAAATGCAATAAATGAATAAATAAATAAATAAATAAAAAATATTGTAATATAGTAATATAACAGGAGGATTGTGTGTTCGTTTGTCATCCTTATTCTATAAAAAAAATTATAAAGTCTTTTATAAAAATACGTTTACATGTTAAAAAGTGTCAGTATTGAATAGAATACGCTAATGAATTCTCGGTTACTTCTCCAATAAAGCTTATGCCGACGGTTCGTAATGGTTAATGGACAATTCAAACTTATTTCCTAAATAGGTGATTTGCATAATCAAATGCAAATTGCTCGAGGAAAACGGCACCGAATAGAATCTACAACAAAGGAAATGTCAATTCAATTTCGAACCAAACTGTCTGCACCGATATACCGTACCTTTTTGCAAAAACAATGCAGGACTTTGTTAATTTAAAACTATAAGCTTATTGTGGCGCCAGTTTTACTTAAGGCGATATTGTTGCACTTTTTAACTTTTTTAAACCTTTGTTACATACTATAAGACCTGATTTTTGCATCTTGTTTGTTCTGAAAAACGAATTTATTCTTATTAGGGGCGCCTTGTCATTGTCTATACTCGCAGCACTTAACTAGCACTTAATTCTTTGCTATTAATATTTATCGTATATCTATTATTGTCACTACGTTGCTCATTGCAGTGAAATTTTTAGAGCACCTAATTAGCAGCTAAAGAACCCCTAATTTTGGCTTTTTCTAAATGCAAATTCCTGACTTTGCGTTGTTGGCGAAACACAGCTGGAGTTCAGCCACATACACACGTACAGAAGAAATATATAGAAAGATGTAAATACTGAGCGAACATGAAACCATTCTTTTTATTGAACTTACAGACAAGTGTTATAAGAATACAAAAACGCCTATCTGTAGCAGTAAATCGCTATTTAAACGTGTAAATTGCAGATATTTCTTAACGAAACCGTATAGACGTTATATTACATGAAAAGGCTTATTATTTTTTAGGTCATCTTGAAAATATATTTTATAAAGTCATTTTTAATTTTTTGTGACTAAAAAAAACGAACACTTCACGCCCAGCTCGCGTCCTGTCAGGTCACCTTCAAGATTCAATTAATTTTTTTAATTCCTCCCTCACCTTTCCACCATCGGACAACCAGGCGGTCGGTGGGTCTTCACCACTTTGTTGTCGATATTCCACGCATTAGAACCAAAAGGTTTGCTTCGTCCTTTGTAATGCGTACAGCAAAGGAGTGGAACAATTTGCCCCAAACTTTCCGTCCGAATACAATCTGGGCGTCTTCAAGGCAAGAGTGAATAAGATTTTGTTACGCTAAGACAGTGCGGTTTATCATCTAGGGTTGCATCACCACTTAACACCAGGTGGGATTGTGGTCAAGCACTGGCTTATAATAAGTAAAAAAAAATCTACAAAAAAATGAAGTAACGGTTTATCATTTTTTTTTATAGGATAAGGGTGACAAACGAGCACATAGTCCACCTGATGGTAAGTAGTTGCTGTGGCCCATAGACATCTACATCTATCCTCTATTACAAATCAAAATGTAGATGCGTTGTCACCCGTGAGGACTAAGATGGAATGCCTAATTTCCAGTAAAAAGGGCCTCTGTACTGTACTACAAGACGACCTTAACAATATTTATTTACAGAAGTAAGAAAATTATGAAAAAGAAGCTACAGTCCACCTGATGGTGTGTGCAGCAAAAGAGGTTGTCGTCCCTGAGGAAGTTTTCTTTGTAAGCGTGGTCGTTATCAGGTCTTTATCCGCTCTACGTCATCATAATTTAACATCATTATAGACCTGAACATAGGTCTCCCCCAAAACATACCACAGTACCTACACGGTACTAAGCCACCTGCATCCATCGACATCCTGCATCTCTTACCAAAATAGTTCAACGTCGTATGATAGAAAATAATTTAACCCACATATAGGGTTACTACGAGTACATACTTGTAGAGTTATTTGGCGCAATTATATATAGAGGTGTATTTATAAATATACATACTTTTGTTAAATATTATAATATCTAATGATTTATTATATTTACGCGAACACTAACGAATAGTCGAGTCTTTGTTGAAGAAAGTCTCGAATTGGGGGCGACTAAATCTAGTCCAGTTTAATCCTCAGAAGACACAAGTTTGCGCGTTTACCGCTAAAAAGAACCCCATTTGTTGTATCTCCTTAGTTTCAAGGCACTCCCCTTTTTGCCTCAGCCAGTATCGGAATCTTTGGAGTCGACATATCGAGTGACGTGCAGTTTCGTGGTCACTTGGAAGAGAAGGCCAAATTGGCCTCTAAAAAGCTTGGCGTGCTCAGCAGAGCGGGACAGTATTTCATGCCGACACACCGCCTGCAGCGCCTGCAAGGCGCAGGTTCGGCCTCACGTGGAATACTGTTCCCATCTCTGGGCTGGAGCTCCCCAGTGCCAGCTCCTTCCACTTGACCGCATCCAGCGCAGAGCGGCTCGAATCGTAGACGACCGAGTCCTTTCCGATCGGCTCGATTCATTGGCACTGCGAAGAGATGTTGCATTTTTCTTTCGCATCTGCCACGGGGAGTGCTCTGAGGAATTGTTCGGATTAATCCTAGCCACCAAATTTTATGAACGCACATCGCGACAGAACTCCCGATGCCATCCACACCATCTGAATGATTGGCGGTCCACCACTATGCGATTTAGATGTTTTCTTCCTTGCACGACTTCCTTGTGGAATCGATTACCATCAGCGATTTTTCCGGACCGATACGACTTAGGGACTTTCAAGAAAAGAGCGTACTCCTTTTTAAAAGGCCGGCAACGCATCTGCAATTCCCTCCCTGGTGTTGCAGTTGTTCATGGGCGGCGGTAGTCACTTACCATCAGGTAATCCGCATGCTCGTTTGCCCCCTCTCCTATAAAAAAAAACTACACATCGAATAAAACTACTTTTACGAATTTTATCGCGTTTAATTTACTTATCTGACTTTATTTTTTTATGACGACTGAGATATTTGACATCCCGATGTCACAGTTAGCCCGGCGATCTTCAGTTTTTGAATAACTGTATAACTATAACTAATAATAAATGGCTAACTGTGACAGCGGGACGTCAAATATCTCAGTCCCCCCCCCCCCCCCCCCCGGCCCCGTGATCATGGGTTGATGTAAAGCATACGAAATGTCTGGAATTAAAAAATTAAAATAAGTAAATTAAACGCCATAAAATCCGTAAAAATAGTTTTGCTATACCTTTATTAATTAATGTGCTTTCAAATAATTAAATTTAATTGAATAATTATCTTTGTGACATGTTTGCAATAAATGTTTCTTTCTTTTTTTCTTTTATATTATACATAATATCTATTAAATAAATTGAAACGACAACGATATATTAAAAGAGGCAAATATAAATAAATTGGACGTCCAGTGGGGCGTAGAGGAATCCATTAGCCCAATCTGTGGGTGTCGTAAGAGGTGATTATAGGAAATAAGACATGAGATCATCCTGACAAATATAATCACTCACGCCTGTCACCCAGAGGGGCAGGCAGAGACTATGGACTTCCATTTGGCACGATGATGACACACCTCTCTCGCTTCCTCGGTTAAAGGTCACGATCGTCGGTTAAAGGTACTCCTGATTTGGCCCATTTTCAATATATCGCCAATTTGGTCGATATCACCCTGATAACAGCTCAAAATAATAAAATACGTCGGGTTTTTAATCCCCTGCTAAGCGTTGCAATAATGGCAACTAACCCCCTGTGAGGAATTCTATGTGGGAGGCCTCCCTCTGGTAATCAGTGAACTTATAATTTATAACTTAAGTCAATAAGATGATGATGAAAATTATATTACAGTTAACTTAACAGACTATATACGTCCCACTGCTGGGCACAGGCCTCCTCTCATTTCTGAGAGGGTTTTATGACAAGGAAGTGGCCGCCGAAAATTTATTTTATAAATATTCATTTCTTATTTCTCAGACATGCAGGTTTCCTCATGATGCTTTTTTAACCGCCGAGCACGTGATAAATTAGCACTTAAAATTGCAATTAACAATTTCATTGGTGCCGGCGGGGATTGAACCATGGTTGCTCGCGTACTGTGAAATTTACAGATAGCGCTAATCATTTGAGCTACCACGGCTCCTTGATATTGGTGAGGATTATATAGGTACCCGGAAGCGATCGAAATGTTCCAGTATCAGTTAAGTAAATTGGTTATCTATACATCTATACATGTGAATAAAATTAGTGTCCATAATATTGAAATAACAGAATTCTATGAAACTCAGCTATTTGCAAGTATTTGACCCATAAATAAACGTTTTTAAAAATTTTGTATTTCTGTCTGTCTGTCTGTCCAGGCTAATCTTCGGAATGGCTGAACCGATTGTGATTAAACTACTAACGGATAAAAAACGAATAGTTAATAAAATAAATGGACTTTGATTATCTTAAATCTAAACAACGCCACATTAATAGACCAGGCATAGCCGGGGCGGGTTGTTAGTTCCTAAATTATACTTCAGATATTTCCATTGTTTTAACGTTCGTTCGTCGTTTAATCCAATTAATGTTAAATACAGAATGGCGAACCAACTTTATCGCAAACCCTACGTTGCGATGTTACTTGAATTTCAATAACTCTCTATATCCAAGTTAATAATATATTAAGTAAAGGGTTATACGTGTTAGAGACGCTGAAGCTGTGTTATAATTGTAGCACGAATAGGTGGGCTCGATCGGAGAAGGACCACGCTCTCACAGAATTAACGCATTCTCCATTTTGGTTCTTGATTGAGCATAAATGTAGTTGTCTTATGGGTCACAGCATTAACTTAACATCAGGTGAACTGTGTGCTCGTTTGTAATCTTTAATTCATTAAAAAATAAGTGAGTGGTCCCCCCCCCCCTCTCCCCCCACTAGATGGGCGACCTGGTATGAGATACAGGAAGGCGAATAATGCAGTTGGCTCATTACCGTGCTTTGTGGCATTCTTTGGAGGAGCGCATGTGCAGCTATGGACTTGTGATGGGCTGCAATGATGATGATGATGAAGATCACGATGGATAGATGAATAACAGAGTGATGCATGATTATAATTACGATATAGAAGTTTAATTCATTTCGAGTCCGTACACTTTTTAATCGGTGTGGTAGCCTAGACGCGTAAGAGAAACCATTACCCCATTTGGTCCAGTAGATGCTGTTAGAGGTGACCTTGGTAGATATCAGAAAAACCTAATGTCTTCCGATAGATGGCGGTATAACCATTTCGTTTCTGACAGACATAAAATACCGGCACGACAAAAAATTTAATAATATTAAATTGTAAATTTAAAAAAAAACCCGAAACAACAAGAGCTGATGATCTACAAACGGTTGAAAAGATTTTCTTGAATCATAGCTAAGAACACTATCGATAAAGTCACTTTTCGAACAAAAAAACTAAATCTAAATCGGTTGATCCGTTTGGGAGCTACGATGCCAATCTGTGTGTGTGCACAGATACACACACGTTAAACATATAACACCCCTTTTTTCATCGGGGGTAAAAAATGGTTATTAAGTCGTAATAGCAGGCAAATAACACCCTCAGCTCAATAAAATGCAGTTATTTTATTATTACAGGGAGACACTTCAATTTTATGTATATGTATAGATAATATCAGAGTTTATAAAATCTCAAACAACACGCATTGATCATGAGCTAGTCAGAATACAAGGTCATAACCAGGAATTTATTTTATTGTCATCGGTTAATGTTACCTACGGTCGCAAAATTTCAGAAAACTTAGACGTCTGGAAATGACTGAAAACTGAATTATATTTTTTTTTATAGGATAGTGTGATAAACGAGCACACAATCCACCTGATGGTAAGTGGTTACTGTGGCCCATAGACATCTACATCTATCCTCGATTACGTATCTAAATGCAGATGCGTTGTCACCATTGAGGACTAAGATGGAATGCCTCGTTTCCAGTAAAAAGGGTCTCTGGTTGTCTACACTCACCATACGAAACAGCAGCGTTAGGCTGCTATTTTACGCTGGTATTCTGTGAGAGCGTGGTCCTTCCCCGGTCGAGCTGACCCATTCGTGCTAAAACTATACTATATTAGTAATAAAGCTGCAGCATGGCTCTACCACGTAAAAATTCCATTACATACATACATACAATATACATAAAGGTCAAGCTTATTTAAAGCGCCTAGAAAGCGAAAGTAATATAAAACAAGGTAATACACATAAAGCACAATAATTAACTGGAGCAAATATTCATGGTATAGCAGCATATGTACGATATTTGGTTAGGATCGATGAGTGTACCTACCAATTACTTGTGAGTCTCTTCCGGCTTTCAGTATTCTCGACTGTGACCCATTTTTACTTAACGCCTTTGTTTCAGAACGTGCTTATTCCCACGTTTATTTCTCTGACTAGTCGTCGTAACGATTTAGTAATTTTTTATAGAGTAAGGGTGACAAACGGGCACACTGTCCACCTAATGGTAAGTGAATGCTGTGGTCCATAAATATCTACGTCTATCCTGGATTAAGAATTAAAATACAGATGCGATGTCACCCCTAATGACTAAGATGTAATGCCTCGTTTCCAGTGAAAAGGGTATCTAGTTCTTTACACTTATCATACGAAATCAAGCATCATTAAGCAGCTATATACGCTGGTATTCTGTGAAAGCGTGATCCTTCCTTGGTTAAGCCGACTCATTCGTGCTACAACCGTAAAGAAGCTGCAACGTGGTTCAACCCCGTATAGAAATATATATCGATAAACATTTGGTAAAATTTACTGAACATTAGGTTCTCATCGTGTCTTGACGGCGTAACAGAATCCATCCAGTGGTTAAGTAAAAAACCGGCCAAGTGCGAGTCGGACTCGCGCACCGACGGTTCCGAACAAATCCGTAGGTATATATTAAGTTTAAAATTATTAAAAATATTTTTATTATATGATGTAACTAAAAATTTATGCTTTTCGTAATTTTTCCCTTATGTGTGCTATAAAACGTTGCTTCGTACTAAATTTCAAGATTATTAGGTTTTGATTCCCTTGCGAATGTCGAAAATTTTCGGCATAAACGGAGCTGTATCTTTTAATGGCGTTGGCTTAGAAGTTTGATTTTTTTCAAAGCTCCAAGGGACAGTAGACTTGAGTATTTGATATGAATTTCAGCTTGATACCTCCACTCGTTCCTGAGAAAAAAGGTCTTGACAGACAGACAGACGGACAACAAAGTGATCCTATAAGGGTTCCGTTTTTTCCTTTTGAGGTACGGAACCCTAAAAATGACTTTCAATAAGAATTACACATTTGATCTATATTGAATAAAAATTATTGCATACCTTAAGCGAAAGCGCAAGGTAATGTTCTACTATCGCCTAAAAATTAAAATACCAACATTTTATCGAATAAAATCGTATCTAGCAATCATATTATACATATAAATTATATAAAAAGCACATTGTTAGAAAGATAAATGATTTTTGAACTTATTTATAATTTTTTTAAATCGATTAATTGCTATTTTTAAATAAAAAAAGGGTTTTAGTGGCTTATGGTGTAGATTTATCATGTCCCTGTGGCTTGTAAACACTATAACTTTCGAAAATATCAATTGTTTAACTTAATCTATTTTTTAATCTCTTCATCTATCATGTGGGAAGCCACTGAATGTAAATGGCAGTGTAATTTTGTTTTGTTTAGCTATAATTAATTTTTTTCGGCTCCAAAATGGCGAAATTTTCGTTGATTTGCTTGCCTCGTATATAAATTGTTTCTGTAAATGGGGATCTACAGCCACAGAGTAGTTTAGTTCACAGAGTACCTTTGTATTAAGTTTAGTTCGGCTCACAGAACACATTCGGCTTCAGTCGCCGTAGTAAGTGGACATTGTTTCGGTTGTTTTCAACGGCTCAAAAAGATCGCTGTACAAATACACAATATTCGAATAACCAATACTTGATTATAATAATAATAAGAGATTTTTTTATTACAATATTTAAAAGCACAGAATAAATAATAGTAGTACGTACTAAAAGTAAGTAGTATAATTTTTTTTGTCATGGGTGACATTTTAATGCTTTTCGAGTGTGTCGAAACCGATAGGGTTGTCGAAATGTAAATCCAAGATGGCGGCCGCAATAGGTATCAATTTTTTCATCATGGGTGTCATTTTCATGGTTTTCGAGGGTGCTGAAGCCGATAGTGCTGTCGAAATGTAAATCCAAGGTGGAGGCTGCAATATGTATAAAATTTTTCATCATAGGTGTCATTTTCATGGTTTTAGAGGGTGTTGAACCTGATAGTGCTGTCGAAATGTAAATCCAAGATGGCGGCTGAATTAGGTACCAATTTATTCATCATGGGTGTCATTTTCATGGTTTTCGAGGGTGTTGAAACCGATAGTGCTGTCGAAATGTAAATCCAAGATGGCGGCTGCAATAGGTATCAATTTTTTCATTATGGGTGTCATTTTCATGGTTTTCGAGAGAGTTGAAGCCGATAGGGTTGTCGAAATGTAAATCCAAGGTGGCGGCTGCAATGGGTATCAATTTTTTCATCATTGGTGTCATTTTCATGGTTTTCGGGGGTGCTGATGCCGATAGTGCTGTCGAAATGTAAATCCAAGGTGTCGGCTGCAATAGATATCAAGTTTTTCATCTTGGGTGTCATTTTCATGGTTTTCGAGGGTGTTGAATCCGATAGTGCAGTCGAAATGTAAATCTAAGATGGCGGCTGAAGTTGGTACCAAGTTTTTCATCTCGGGTGTCATTTTCATGGTTTTCAAGAGTGTTGAAGCCGATAGTGCTGTGGAAATGTAAATCCAAGATGGCGGCTGCATTAGGTATCAATTTTTTCATCATGGGTGTCATTTTCATGGTTTTCGAGGGTGTTGAAACCGATAGTGCTGTCGAAATGTATTTAAACTACTTTAATAATTCCGTATAATCATGTTATACGTAATTTTTTAATGCGCTTAAGGTATGCCCAATTGGATTTACCAATATTTAAAAATAGTTCGTTTTCTCTCCTCAAATAGGCTCTATAAATTTAAATAATCTTTAAATTTTATTCTAATCTATTCTATTCATAAATTCAATTTCGATGTCGTAAGAGGCGACTGTGGGATATGCCAAAAGGATTTGATTTGAAGGGTGTCGATATATGGTGGTTTAACCGTCTTGTTAACGCCAAGCTTAAAATACCTAAAGAAGTGTACTAGAGATGCTACATGTGTCTATACGCCACTTTGGCAGCCTCTCATCTCAGGCTTACCTCGTTTAGAACCGGAGCAGCATCAGAGGTAGCTGAATTAAGGAAGTGGCCAAATATCAGTCTTTGAGAGATGACCACAAATTTTTAAAGTTTGCTGTAGAGACTATCGGATATCGGTCCGTGGGATCCACGTGCGATGAAGTTCCTAAAGCCGGCTACTGACCTGCCTGCCGCGGGGGCAATCTAGAAAGCACAGCGATCGGAGCAATATCGAAGGTCGCAGGGCCGACTTAAAAAATTGCCCCTGCTTGCCTACACACATCACAATTAAGGGTCATCCCCACTCCTACACCTTAGATTGCCCGTGCGGCAGGCAGGTCAGTAGCCACCTTTAAGGAACTGTATCGTTGCTGCGACTGGTCGTTGCTGCTGGTGATAAGAGGGCTAGTTCTTTTCTCGCTCAAAAGCTAAGTATTCAGCGAGGAAACGCAGCTAACGTTCTTGGTTAATAGTAAAGTTGTAGCACGAATGGGTCGGCTCGACCGGGGAAGGACCACGCTCTCACAGAATACCAGTGTAAAATGACAGCTTAATGCTGCTGTGTTTCGTATGGTAAGTGTAGAGAACCGGCAACCCATTTTACTGGAAAAGAGGCATTCTATGTTAGTCCTCACGGCTGATATCTGCATTTTAATTCGCAAACGAAGATAGATGTAGATGTCTATGGGCCACAGCAACCACTCACCATCAGGTGGACTGTGTGCTCGTTTGTCACGCTTATTCTATAAAAAAAAACCACGGTGAGTAGGACTGCATAATAACTATAAATTTTCAGGTTTAGTTTTTCTTTTTTATAATTATTAATATTGTATTTTTATAAATATTTCATCTCCAGAGAACTAATAATAATTTCCATATAATAGATTCAAAAGTCGAGGTTTTTATTCTACACACCATATATTTGACCGACTTCTGAAGTTATTGTGCGGAATTTTTTTTTAAGTGCTTTGAAGTCTGCCTATACTTTTTATTAAAAATCTAATTTTCCAGTACATTATATTGTATCGCAATGAGAGTGGGGCTTGACGGCGGCTGTTCCAAATTTATGGGGAAATGTCTCGAGGCATTACCCTAACCTTTTATCGTTTTAATTTCCGTTCGGTTTATTTTTATATACGAATAAGTTAATTCATTTTATTCATTTCATTCATTATATTGTCAAATACAATTTTTGCGTTTCCAAATATAATAATAAAATAGTTTTAAAATGTTTTAATAAAATAGTTTTAAAATGTTTTTATTGTTACAGGTAAAGGAAATAAGAACAAACGTTTTGACTGATGGGGAAAAAATAAAATAACAGCTTATCAGGTACGTCCCACTGCTGGGCACTGACTTCTTATTTTCGAAAGAGATATGGAGAAAATGGTCTACTGCGATGCTCTAGTGTGTGTGAGCGAACTACACATGTTTTTTTTTATATTAGTAAGGATGGTAAATGGGCACAAAGTATACCTGATGGTAAGTGAATGCTAGACACTAATCTATATCTATCATAGATTAAGAGTCTTAATGCAGATATGTTTTCATGTAAAAAGGTTCTCCGGTTCTCTACAATCACGATACGAAAAACAGCAGCATCCAGCTCCGATTTCACGCTGGTGTTCATAAAGAACGTGATCCTTCACCGATACAGCTGAACCATTCGTACTGCAGGCATTACAAATGTGACATGGCCATACCACGTACAGAGTTTTTTTCATCACCGCTGAGCACTTGGTAAATCAGCGCCTAAAACCGCAATTAACAATTTCACTGGTGTCGGTGATGATTGAATTCGTGTTGATCGCGTAATGCGAAATTAACAGCGAGTGCTTAGCCTCCAAGTTATCACGAATCTAGGTTTAAAAATAATATTAAAGTATAAACAAACTTAAATAACACATGATCATTAGCTGCGATAATCGTAGTTAGAATAATTGGTCAATCATATTATTATTGTATTCTCATCGGTTCTGAATATGTCTGTAAAATTTTAGATTATTCAGACTTTCGGAAGTAGGTGAAAACTGAATTATAGAATTCTATATGTAGCAAAATGAACAAAATAAATATATTTATTTAGTTTGTTTTAGCAAAATAATTGAATAAATATATTTATTTATTTTGCAAATAACAGGTCAAGCTAATAAAAAGTTAGTAATAAGTATAATCAGACATTATTATGGTATTATGTTGTGTTTATTAAACTATTTACTTTTCATCAAGAATGTCGTTTAAATAGGTTTATTAAAATCTTCACCTATATTTTTAACAGCCTATAGATTTTTACCCATGAAGTGTTTACCTATTAAAAAAATCATTTAATCATTAATCAATAAATCAGTTCAGCTGTTTCCTAAAAATCGGTGAACATACATAAAAGAACATGCGCGTTGAATATATATCTTCTGTTTTTTTAGAACTCAGTTAATGAGGCCATTCACGACGTTTTCTGCTACCATAGGTGAAATATTTAGCAGATTTCATGGAGGGGTAGTAAAAATGCTCGGTAAATATACAGTTTAACGTTTCTTTCTGAAATATTACTTAAAATTTATATAAATTTGATAAAAATGGATAAACTAAACTAATAATCAAAATCAATCTTCAAAATCAATTTCAGTAAAGTGAATAAAAAAATTGAAACTGTGCATAAAATTAAAGAGGCACTGTTTTGTGTATCTAGGCTAGGCCTGCCATAAATTCCGTGACGCCGACCGGGACATTTAGAACAGAAATAGGGTAAATCATGGATTATACAAAAACACTGGTAATATTTAAGAAAATTTAATCAAAAAATAAGAAACTCTTACACTACGTCCTTTTTTTTTGCCCATTCATATTTCTCTGTACTTTTAACCTTTTTCAGAATTCCTTTTCCCCTTTGACGTAATTATAAAATTCCGTGCATGACATTTTATAATTATAAACGCATTGAATGATGCTTTCGATTGTGCTTACACTGAGTGAACTTCGTTCTTTCGTCCACTGTGCTGAAATTAACGAAAACACTCGTTCTACGTGAGCATTGTGGCCTGGGATTGCAAAAATATATTGACACATTTTAAGAAGATTTGCTTTTCTTTCCAGTTCTTCGGTTTTTTCAAAAAAGTGTTTCCATTTTGCTTCCATATTTTTAGCTTTCCATTCATCGCTGATTTCACATTCAATAAACGATTTTAAGTACATAAATTCTTCATACATTGAATCATCTATTCCTATACCCTTTTCATTTAAATATTTTGTAGTTTCTTCTACTTGTTGCCATTGAGGAATATCATTTAAAATCATCCAAGCGAAAACATCAAATTTTGTCATCGGCTCTGTCCACTGTTCGAGATAACATATAGCAGTGTTAAAGAAATCTCCTGTTTCTTTGTCAAATGTTTCGGATTGACTTGTATTAATTGTGCCTTCATTCTTTAGTTTGTTATAAAGTTGTGTTGTTTGATTGCCTAAATATTTATTTATCAATCTGTCACTCAACTGTTTTTTTGTATCCTGTAATACATTTTTCACTTCAACAATGGTAATAACTGATTTTTCAATCTTTTTAATTTGTTTTTCAATCAGAAATGCTTGACTGTGCACAAAAAGTGTGTAAACTTCTGATAAGGGATCAGCAAAAAAATCGACTACAGCTTTTGGGGCTTTTGCTTCCTTAGCGAAAAATTCTTTCAATGGCAGCCATAACTTTAGTATGCGTTCAATTGCTGGAAGTAGTGAAAGCCACCGACTTCTGGAATGTGAGAGTATATTGTTGTATTCTATTGCTGCTTGCTCACAAAAATCTTTAAGCCGTTCCACTCTTACAGTGAATATGGAAAAATACTTGAAAATTTTCAGAACAATAGACTCCACGTCAATCGACATCACATCGGCAGCAGTGGACGCTGTATTGTGCAGAATGTGCGCTGGGCAACCGATGCCTTCAATGTCTTTGGACAAAATCTCCTTTAATTTAAAAAAAACATTGTTAACTCCGTACCTATCTCTTCCGCCAAAGTTAGTGTTTGTGTTATCCCCGCTGAAAGCAACAATATTTTGTACGGGGATGTTCTGATCCTGCAACGATTTTATACAAAATGAAGTGATTGTATCAGATGTTTCATTCGGCAATGAGTCTATTTTTAGTAATTTAATTTGCAGTCCTTCTTTTTCCGTAAAGTACTGTATCAGCAGTGGAAATAACTTTTCGGCTTTGTGATTGCTAGAATCGGTTGAAATGCCGTAAAAAGGAACTTTTTCGACTTCTGTTTTAATTTGCGCGATCGAGTGTGGAGCTAAAATGTGTTTAATGATAGCAGTAGCTTTTGTTCTTGCAGTTGATTGTTTTGCTGCGATACTTGAATCAGGATACATTACGGCATTCAGTTTTGTCGTACAATCTAAAGAGCTAAACGATTGGTGGTGCTTTACGACTTTATAAGCTGTGGTCAGTTCGGCAGCGCATATTAACATGTCTTCGGCAGTACATTGCGTGATCATAAATGTCGATATATCTCTAGAAGTTGATGCAACTGATAATTTCGTCTTGTGATTTTTACTTTGGATATGGTCTTTGACACTTGACTTACCGCCGTGACTGACAGATATATGAAAGCCGCAAATTGAACAAAAGGCTTCATAATCATTTCTTCCTCTTTTAATGAATGACCACTCTTTAGTATAATCGTCCGAAAACAAACACTTTCTTTTTGGGATGACTTTTTAGCAAAATACCAGACTGGCAATAAAAAAACTAAACTACGAAATACAGGATAACGCGCAGCGCAAATTAAGTACGTTGTTCTCTAAAGCAATCAAACGAAGCACTGCGACGACGCGTGACGTTCAAGGCGCGAGGGCGGAGGGGCACGCGGCGCGGGACGCGCACGTAGTGTTGCCAACTATACTTTAAAATAACGTATCTTACGGTATTTTGCTTGATTATACTTTATACTTTTGAATAAGAAAAAAGTATCTAAAATACTTTATTCTAACTTATGCGTGAAATATTGTGTGAATTGAATGAAAGCAAGAATTCTGCCAAATTTCTGAATTTAACTCAGTCCATTACTCAGAATTTCCAATCATTTTATACTTTCACACATACACAGAACAGAATAACAACAAAATACATTATCATACAACTTTCGAAAAATCTGTACTGTCAGTACAGTCAAGTGTCAGTCAATGTCTCCAGTATATATTGTACTCTGTACTCTATGCTCAACGTTTGTTGTTTCGGTGGAATAGTTATAATTATAGTGTATATAACCGTCTGAAAGGAATATACGTTATTTTCCTTTGAAAAAGTTGGCAACCCTACGCGCACGTGTTAATAATCAAAGAAGGCAGCTAGGCTCGCTCGCTCGACTCCGCTCCACTTCAACCACTCGCCGATCGCAGACGCTGCACTTAACTACACAGGGGTAGCTTGCGAATTGTGTGCACACCGGGACAAATGACCTGTTGACCGGGACACCGGGACACAACGCTTCAAACCGGGACATGTCCCGGTGTACCGGGACGTATGGCAGCCCTAATCTAGGCGTATAAACTGAAAATCGAAAAGCTTTTAATTGATTTTTAACACGTTTATTTTATACACACACATAATTTGTTCAGCTTAAACAATTCAGAAGTTTTCCATGATAACAGGAAATGCACATTTGGGACATTAGTTCAACAATTTGTTTTCGAATTGATTTTCGGCTAGCGTCCGGTGGCCGCTTCTCTTAATTGGTGAGAAAATGTCTTGAAACATTACCCATCCTTTATATTTCTTATTGGTTGAGCTACTTTGTTTGGGAGAAATATTTTCAGGCCAGTTTATACAAATTACTTTTAAATTAATTTATAAGTAGCAATCTTCGCATAGCAATGAGCTTCCCTTAATTTCTGGGAGGGATTTACTCCATTGGGGGGCGAGGCGGGCATCACGTGTCTTCGAAATAGTTATAATTTTCAAGACACAGATTTCATCACAATTTTTTTCTTTATTCGAACTCTATTTGCTCTTATACCAGGAAAATTTAAGGCTAGCGACTACTACCATACCATGGCATCTAAAAATAGATGCTTTTTGTATAAAATTATGTAAAATATTCTATAGAAATATATCGTTAATAAATTATTTAATTTATTTTCTTAAAATAGGTAATAAGTTGAAATATACATACATTTTTTTACCTCTACGATATTCTCACAGGTCCAGAAAATACTACATTTAGTATGACTAAAGTTGGCAATTCTAATACGAGTACTAATACTAATAATTTTTTATTATATTGAATAAAAAAAAATGAAGTACTTGTGCTAGTACTTGATAATGAAGCCCTCATATCACAAATCGCATTCACAGATTTTTGTTTCACGTTTCGCTATAATATTAACTCATTACAGCCTATCAAAAGTCCACTGCTATAAAAAGCGCCCGTAGAAATAGAGACTGATCGGAACCGGAGACTTTACTTAAAACGCAAGCTTGGCATGAATGTATCATTTTGATTTAAATCATGATTTAAATCACAATTTAAATCAAATTATGTTTTCAATAAAAATCAATGATTTAATCAAAATTGTACCCAATATTTTATGCTGGACTTGTGGTGGAAAATTATCATATTAAATTTGCCGTTAAATCTTTTGAAGTGTTATTTTTATTAAACCGTACGAAATGATATTTTTAACACATTAGCAAATTAGTGGTTGATGTTAATTTTATAAACTTTGTTGTTACGCTATTGGCTGAAATATTTGTTGGTATTAATTTAAACGAAGGGCGTCAGTTTAATATTATTTTGCTTAGTTTACATTTTCATCAAAATATTACAAGGAGTTTATATAAAAAGTTGGAGAAAAAATAAGTACTAGGGAAGTTAATTAAGATTTTTTATTTGTTTTTTTATTATTTAGTGTAGTGTACAATTATAAGATTTTTGTTACGAGTTTAATTTTCACCTTTTATGATGCCGAGACGTATCACAGCTGTGGGACCATTTTGGAAAATGTGCCAGAGGCGAAATGATTGCAATATGTAATTATTGTAAAAATACTTATCGTACAAATAATGTTTGTGAACATTAATAAAATATAACTAATAATCATGTCTGCTTAATAAAAGAATCCGTAAAAATATTAAAATCATTAGAAAAACAGAAAATGTAAAACATATATATTAAGTGTAAATACCTAATATTCATCAACATTTTATTGTAAATTATAATATAGTGTAAATATTGAATTAATAAACTTTTAAATACGCTCTTAATATATTTAAGACTTTTTAATGCTAGACAGTCCTGTTCCTATTAAAGTATGAAGAAATGTTTATTGAATTAAAATTTCAAGCGTAAAATTTAAGCAATAATATTAACATCAACCGATTATAAATAAAAATTCAATGCGAAAGTAAGTAATATTTTTAACTGTTCAGTTTATCTGTTAAAAAAATTAACAAGTAACTTTTAAAAAATAAATAAATTTATCCATTAACACCATGTCTAATTAACATGTCAGACAAAAGGGAAATCCCCGCGCTGTCTTCGCGCAATACCTTGAGGGCGAGTTCCGTTTTGCGGAAAAAAATATATAGTTAAATTAAATAACAAAATCAAAAAATCAAAAAAATCGTGATTATTTACGATTTTTTTTTTAAATCGTGCTTTATTCGATGTTTTTAAAAAATCATGATTTTTCCAACCCTGTTAAAACGTGGTATCATAGTCCTAAGGGGTAACAACACATCTGCGTTATGATTTTAATCGGGGTATAGATGTAGATTTCTATGGGCCACAGCATCAACTTACCATAATGTGGAATGTATGCTTGTCTAAAACAATATTCTTTAAAAAAATAGCACTCAAAATTGCAATGAGTATTTTTATTGATGTGGGGGGGGGGATCAAAACGGGTTGCCCGCGTACTGTAGAATAGAATAGAATAATTTATTTTTCAATATTGATTATTACATAATACTTATTAAAAGTCATTTTTTATTTACCACTGGTTCGGAAGATACCTGAGTCCTGGGAAGAACCAGCAAGAAACCCAGCGGGACTTTTTTTAAACATAATTTCACTTAACAATAATTTTGTTTATACAATTTTTAAATGATTTTTCATAGAACCAGCATGGTGGCGATCACCCTATTCCCAGGTAATTTACGGATTGACGACTGTGGCCAGTTTAAAAAAAATACAGAATTGAAACTCGCCCGTTGAAATGCGTGCGATTCAGCGAGGTGGGCATGTTATTCAGTTTTCACTTTATATATAATTACTGACAATCTAAAAAGTAATATTTAAAAAAAGTAAAAGCTTACTTCAAAATAAATAACTAAATAACTAACTAACAGTCATAAGGCCTGTCGACAGAAGTGAAATCTCAATGATATATGCGTATACCTGTACACAGGCCGCTATACTACGCGTCGCTCGTCGCTTGCGCCAGAATAGCGACGCGTAGTAGACATGGTCGTGACGTATTGCTCAAGCATGTCGAGGTCATCGGTGACACGAACCCATAAGTTTTTCCCCTAACTAAAATCGCTCAACGTGACTAAAGAAGTTTTAACTTCAAAAATAATTAAAATAATTTCACATTGTGCAATTGGGCTTCAATTCTTATATGCAATATGTCTTAAAAGTAATATATTTAATAAGGAATATCACAATCATATTTTTTAATAAGTAAAATGTTACCTCCAAAATAGGATTCTCTCTCATTGCAACTCATTGCTAAGCCACTGTGCCATGAAGTCATCAAATACAATGTCGTTTAAGCAGTACCATTAAAAACTTCAGCTCCTATTTTACCAACTTTGTGAGCGGAATTTTTTTTCTTAAGCCCATATAACACTAACATTTTAATTGTGTACGTTGTGTGTGTGTTGTAACAATGTAATTTCCCCATAAGGGTGCAACGTTGAAACTTTTACCACTTTCCTATCACTTCCCAATTGCCTTCTTCTTTCTTGCTTTAAACTATAAAACTGGTCGAATAAATCGAACAAATTTCCTACCTTGTCTTTTTCTGTAAGTTTCGGACCTCGGGGAATCTCCCATTGCCCGGATTAAACAAATTTCTAAATTACCAGTTTACTATCCTAGTCGCGAGCTATACGTGAAAGAGAACCGCACACCGCGCGCCATTTCGACATAATTTAACATTGATTTTCACCATTGCACCTTTGTATTTTATCCCATATCTTTATTTCTATAAAATATATGGTTACACAATTTTATTTATAAGAAACACACACAAAGTCTTATTATTATGATATACATAAATCGTTATCACATAAAAACATATTAAGATATTCAACAAAATATACGTATTTTATAGAACATTTTCAGTAACAGTTAGAAATCTTAAATATCTAACATACATGGTTATAAAATATAATAACAATCTTTATGAACATACATGAATATCTTAAGTAATACAATAGTTTAATTCACAAAACGACCCTTATTATATCAGTAGGAGGCTAGTACTTTCTTTGTCTAAATTACAACTACTTATCTGTGTTCATTTTGAAACATTATTTGTAATGTCCGACCGAAACAGGATTTTCAACCGAAACCGAAACCGAAAACGAACCTTCGGTCTGGCTGTCAGTTTCGGCCGAAACCGAAACCGAAACCGAAACTTATTTAGACATGTTAATTTTTAGGGTTCCGAAGCCAAATGGCAAAAAACGGAAACCTTATGGATTCGTCATGTCTGTCTGTCTGTCTGTCTGTCTGTCTGTCTGTCTGTCTGTCTGTCTGTCCGTCCGTATGTCACAGCCACTTTTTTCCGAAACTATAAGAACTATTCTGCTGAAATTTAGTAAGTAGATATATTCTGTGAACCGCATTAAGATTTTCACACAAAAATAGAATAAAAGCAATAAATTTTGGGGGTTCCCCATACTTAGAACTAAAACTCAAAATTTTTTTTATCATCAAACCCATACCTGTGGGGTATCTGTGGATAGGTCTTAAAATGATATTGAGGTTTCTTATATTATTTTTTCTAAACTGAATATTTTGCGCGAGAGACACTTCCAAAGTGGAAAAATGTGTCCCCCCCTGTAACTTCTAAAATAAGAGAATGTTCATCATCATCATCATCATTACAGCTCTTCACAAGTCCACTGCTGAACATAGGCCTCCCCCAAAGAATGATAAGACTAAAAAAATATATGATGTACATTACCATATAAACTTCCACCGAAAATTGGTTTGGAAGAGATCTAGTAAGTAGTTTTTTTAATACGTCATAAATCGTAAATTATGTTACTTGCTGCTACGGAACCCTTCATGGGCAAGTCCGACTCGCACTTGGCCCCTTTTTTGTTTTTTGTTGTATACTGAAATCTGGTAATTTTTTTACAGATAGGTCCTTACCATGTTAATGAAAAACAGTTATTGTAATAGTCATGTAGCAATATATTTATTTATTTTAAAGTAAAAATTCAACAATTTAACGTTAAGAAATACTTTTTAAGTAAATTTCAACCAACAGAACCCATAAAAAGTTACTCGCTAATTGAGAACATATTTTATTGTTTTCATAATATTGTTAATATTATTCAATGAGAGAATTAACTTAATATATCACACTCACACACACACAATATACACACAACTTAATAAAATCTCAGAAAATATATAAAACCTGCTCAATGTTTTAAAACTTTAATAAACTAAGTTTTATAAAAAGGGTTATTATAATATTAAGGAATTTATGGATGACAATAACCCCAGAGAATGAGGTGATCGCTACCAAGCTATTTCTAATTTGTTTTGTCTCGTTAATTGTGTTACATACATGATTGTAAGCAGTGGCGTAATTAGGCGTGGGCGAAGTGGGCCTCGAAAAAGAAAGTCACAAATTTAAATGTGTTTGTTTGGGGCTTCACAACAGCCCCTCTTGCGATTTCGACTGCGAGGCCGTTGTAACTACCTTCAAAGACCGCGACTGTTACATTGACGGAATACAAGACTTATCAGGAATTAATAGATATGAGTAGGTAATTCGTGTCAAAGCATGTTTGGTAGGATATATCTATTGGGTAGATCCTTGAAACGAAAGAAAAGGGGACTCGCTGATGCAACTTCGCCCACGTTTGTATTATTTATTTTATTATTTATTTAGTTTATTTTATTATTAGTTCACGCTACGCCTTTGATTGTAAGCTGTTATTTAAAAAAACGTCCCGCTGGGTTTCTTGCTGGTTCTTCCAAGGACAGAGGTTTTTTTTCGAACCAGTGGTAATCAAACAAAAGAGTTGATTTCCAATAAGTTTTATTTATAATCTATATTGAATAAAAAAGTTTCTGTTTTTGTATAATTATGAATAATACACGAGTAACGAACACATCCGAATGACGCACGATAATCCACGAACACTGAGTTTCGGCACCACCGAAGGTTCGGCAGATTTTTTTCCGAAATCGAAACTATTACCGAAACTAGATTTTTTAGCCGATACTTGCCGAAACCGAAACCGAATCTTCGGTCGTTCCATAATTATTTGTTTACATATGCTATCCTTAACAGCCATAATGAATCTTATCTCTTATCACAAGAGCAAAATATGTTTTCATGTAAAATAAGTATCTAATTTAATATAAGACTTTTATTCGTATTGCATAGCTGATTACTATGTAACACATGGCTCTAAATTAATCTATAAATAACTTTCATGGAATTAATTCTCGACCGGGGAAACGAACCCCGAAGACATTATATTGAATCTATTTTTACTTTTAAAACAGATTATCTCTTTATTCGGAGTGCCTTAAATAATTTAATAGTAATAACTTCAAAACACTAAATTATTTATCTTTATGGAATGAAAAATTATAAACTATTTCTGAAGCGCGTCGACAACATCTAGTGTTCGTGAAATATTAGAAATCACACAGTCGAATTGTTACCTTATCCTTTTTGCAGTCAGCTAACAATAGCAGAAGTTCTAGCCGATACTAACGATGCATGTTCATTCCTCAAACGCTATGTCCCCTCTACACGATGTTAAATGGGCATCACGTCGAATAATGCTTGCTTAACGAGCCTTACATTACCATATCAATAGTCAAAATGATTTTACGCATTACGTTCTCTATCATTACGTGGAGCGAACATAATAAATGACAGCCATGACTTTGTGTACATTACAATGTTTTCTGTAATGTACAGTATTTTTATTACTCCGTTTGATATTATTTATAAAAAGAATAGCGGTTAGTTTTTACTGTAAAATTAATATTAATTTTACCATGTGTTTGCCACTGAAGAAAAACATCGTGAGATTACCTTCATGTCTTAACACTGCGATTGTCAATTCAACTGCCAAGTATTAGGCAAATCTATATTCAAGAGCGGTGTAAGAATATCCACTACCTCATATCGTCCCGTGGTAGTCGTAAGAGGCGAAGAGGGCAGCAGCATCTACCTGATAACTGATCAAAATAATAAAAAATGCGGTTACCAACTCGCTTGCCAAGCGTGTCAACTATGTTAATATCCCCCCTATATAGCTATCCATGGGGGAGACCTATGTTCAGAAGTGGCCTTTAATAGGCTGTATTGGATATTGGAACGGAGAGAGCCATGTCAAACAAGCAAATAGTTTGTTCCGTATGTGCTTCTTTACCATACATCCGATTACAATATGATGAGAATGAAAATGGAGACATCGCAAACCATACCCAGGAAAGCTAGTAAATAATAAAATGAATTATAGTAACAGCACGGTAAATAAATTGTTCTATTGCGTATTTTTTTTTTAATGTTTGAACATATTTATACTTTTGATTGTTTATCGTACCCAAGGGTTTTAAAATTGGAATAACAGTCTGAATCAAATTGAATTCCACAACTCCGATTTTTACGACGTCTTCCATCGACTATAAATAATTTATGATATTACTCTAAGTTAATTTTTATCGACACGTAAGTGCTCTGCGTTGTAGGAGTTTTGGAAAAAGTATAAAGAATGAATCAATTACGACATTTTATAACCGAAGACATTGGTTTAAAACTGCATTCGAATATTTGTTGTCATGAATATTTTTAGATAATATTTATTATTTTAATGTTATGTCCAGGGGGATTGACAGATATGATGCATTTTCTACCGACTTCAAAAAGGAGACGGTACTTAATTCGACTATATGTTTTTTTTTTTCATTTTTATGTGTTCCCTCAAAAAAGAGACGATACTCAATTAGACTATATGTTTTTTTTTTCTTCATTTTTATGTGTGTTACCTCATAGCTTTTTACTGGATGAACCGATTTCGATGATTATTTTTTTATTTAATAGCTGGTGCTTCTCATGTAGTCCCATATAAGTTTGATTAGTGTCTGACCAATAGCTTTTGAGTTATTCATTATAGTCTGTTGTACACATTTTTATTTTACTTTAAATTACGTGAGATTGGTTGTTGTTGCTTTTATTTAAAAAAAAGTATGCATTTTGTGTTTTGACGGGTCAGTAAATTGAAGTGACAATGGACCGGCTATATAGCTCGAAGTACCGATAGCCGATCCCATTAATTATTAGAGAGTAGAAACGGGTTGTAATGATGATAATGATAATGATGCGTTTAACAGAGAGGCGTAATAGCAGACGAGATAAGCAGTACGCGAGCAACACGAATGCGATCCCACTTAGTACTAATGAAATCTTTAGTAGTAATTTTTACTGCAGAATTACCACATCTCGGCGGTGAACTAAAACATTTTAGATAACCTGCATGTCTATAAAAATATTTTCTAGGATGTGTATGAAGTTTACATAAAAACATTGTGGCTGCGCGGCTGAATTTTTCTACTCTAAAACCCTTCCAAAAATGAGAGGGCATGCCTGCCACTAGATGGAGCGAAGACCTGGATGCCTCAGGACTGTACTTTGACCGTGATTTGTGCTATAGATAATATATATTTTACAATATTATTTAGCTTAACAGTGGTAGAGTCATTTCTAACAGTGATAGAGCCACGCGGCAGCTCTTGCTGTCGCACGGATGGGCCGGCTCGAACCGGGGTGGTACCACGACCTCACAGAAAACCAGCGTGAAGTAGAGGTTTACCTCTGCGTTTCGCTTGGTGAGTGCAGGTGGCCGGAGGCCCTTTTACTGGCAATGAGGCATTCCATCTTAGTCATCACGGGTGACAACGCATCTACATTTTGATTTGTAATAGATGATAGATTTAGATGTCTATGGGACGCAGCAACCACTTACCATCAGGTGGACTGTGTGCTCGTTTGTCACCCTTATCCTATAAAAAAAAGTCATAATACTTGCTTAAATCCAAAAAAAAATATAATTATTAAATTTTTCCATATTATTTTGGTAATTATTATAAACTTAGTCGATGCTCATAAAAACGATTTCTAGATGTAATTTTATGATACCAATACATCACGTCAAAGTAAATCGGACGTCTGCCGAGTCGATAATATAAATTTTACGTCTTAGAATTCACTGCGAGGATTTCATTACTACACGTCTGACCAGAATTTAATATCGCTTTCGGTCTTTCAATTTGTGGGCGAATTTTCTTCCAAATATAGTAAGATTCAAATTATTTATGGAATATGAATGATACAACTGATATTTTTTATACAAGAACTGGATTCGGTTGCTTGATTACACTCCCACTGGGTTTCTTACTGGTTCTTCCCAGGACAAAAGTTTTTTCCAAACCAGTAATAATTAAACAGAAACAGAAACTTTTTTTTTAAATTTAGATTATAAATAATACTTATTGAAAGTCACTCATTTTTTTAATTACCACTGGTTCGAAAAAAAGCCTCTGTCCTGGGAAGAATCAGCAAGAAACCCAGCAGGACGTTTTTTTAAATAACAGCTTACAATCATGTAATCAAAATTAACCACACAAAACATATTAGAAATAGCTTGATAGCGATCACCTTATTCCCAGGGGTTATTATTAAGTGGCGAAGCTGCGAAGTCACTTATTGATTTCACGATGTCTGTCCGTCTGTCCGTCTGTCCGTCTGTCCGTCTGTCCGTCTGTCCGTCCGTCTGTCCGTCTGTCCCACGATTATCTCGAGAACGGTTTCGAATTTTCAAATTCTGTTTTCAGCAATCGATTACTGATCACCCAGGCATCTGAACCTCCTATTTTGAAACTGATTGCTCAACGGCAACCGCTAGAGACCGCTACAAAGCTGATTGCTTCGCCACTTTGCTATGCTGTTAGCTTGCTAGGCTTATTTATAATCTATATTGAATAAAAAAGTTTCTGTTCCTTGTAGTAATTCATTTTACGGTATCTGCCGATATCTAGAACTGCATTTTTATCAAGGAGTCTGACTGGATATTTTAATTTTACTACCTTCTTATCTATTTCTGTCGCCTAATAAGAAGAGTACTTACAATACTGTGTTTCGATTTAAAGGGTATAGAAAGCCAGTATTGTTACTGGCTGTGAAGCAAGCCACCTTAACTCAGAGGCGATAGTGCAATTCTTCCTTCTTTGTTTAAGTTGGCTTCATATGTCTACGGGCTGCAGTGGTCACTTAGCATCAGGTGGACTGTGAATTAGTTTGTCAGTTCAGTTTTATAAAAACATCTACGGATAAAGAATAAATAATAGTAAAAAAGCGTACTATAGATAGCACATTAGGGTTATAGGATAGCACCTTCAAACAGTTAAAAAACTATGTTTGAAGAGCAAATCCCCCCTCCCACAATTACAAAACACTAAGCCCAACGATACTACACTAGCAAAAAATACCTCCGTCATTAATATAACACGTATTGCGACTCTAAACTAAGGCGTCATCAGGATAAATAGACTACGATGACTAACCGCTAAGTAAGTTAGTTTAGTGATTAGTTTTCAAATAGATCTTATCTAATAAATTTTCTCATCTACAATATAATAGATTTCCGCAAAGGAACGTCTGATTCTATTATTCTTTGACCAAGGCTATTTCCTGGTAATGTCATAAGCTGATTTTAATTACATAGGCTTTGTACAAAAACAAAAGAATTCCCACCATTACAAAATCAACAACAACTAAATAATGTCTAAACTAATAATGGGGGATTCGCCACAGTTGCCACGCTTGGCAAGCGGATTGGCAACCGCAGTTTTTTTTTATTTTTAGTCGTTACTAGGAAGACGCTGCTGCCCATCTCCTGATTTGCTTCCCTCTGTCGTCTCCTACGACATCCGCGGGATGATATAGGGTAGTGGATATTCTTACACCGCTACTATTCTGAAAAGTATTATTAATAAATTATTATTAATGTGCTTAGGCACATTCATTGAGTTTACTTAAACACTGGCTTAAAATATCTTGATAGCTTCCTCCGCAATTAGGTCACCGATTTGTAACAATTTCCCAAGGGTAATATATTAAAAGACGCAGATAGCACTGGGGGACCCGGGCGTATTGTAACCAGATACAAATTGAAGCAATTTTCCGTCTTACAATTTACAGAAATTGGTCCGGCGCGGTATTGGTAGCGGTTTTGTGAGTTTTTAATTATGATGGCGGAAAAGATTGACTTTGATCTCTCCGATAACCGAATGGAGCTTGAAAAGTTTAATCTGGTTCACTATTATATATATTATTTAAGCTGTAGACTTAAATGTCATCATCATCATCGTTATCAGCCGTTTAAAGTCCTCTGTTAAATATTTTAACTGCTTCGTTGATTTAGTGGTCGTAAACGCGTTTACTGATCATGAGGTCCTGGATTCTACACCCGGGTCTGACGGAAATCAGTTACTGGGTTTTGTGTCAAGAAAGTGTCACAAGCAGCCCAAAGTAAGACAGTTACAGTTTAAATTCCCGATACCATCCTCACCGTCTGGATGCTTGGCGGTCCACGACTGTGCGTTTTACTAGGAGTTTTCTTCCTCGTACAATTTCTCGATACGACTTAGGGACCTTCAAGAAAAGAGCTTACACCTTTCTAAAAGGCCGGCAACGCATCTTCAATTCCCCTGGTGTTGCGGTTGTTCATGGATAGAGGATAGAGGATAGATGTAGATGTCTATGAGCCGCAGCAACCACTTACTATCAGGTGGACTGTGTGCTCGTTTGTTACCCTTATCATATAAAAAAAGAAAAATGGGCGGCGGTAGTCACTTACCATCAGGTGAGCCGCATGCTCGTTTGTCCCCACTTTTATAAAAAGAAATTAGCGGTGTTTCACGCCTGTGCCTTGGAAAACACGTAAAGCCGTCGGTCCTGCGCCTAAGTTCTCTCCGGTCGTGTTGGATTATTAGAGTGAAGCAATAGAGACTGGACTTGTGCTTGCGCGTACACTCGGGCACTATATCCTGTCCTGCGTAGATGGCTAGTCACCGCGTTGAGACTCCTGAATTTCTGGGAGACCTTATGTGTTGCTTCTCCCATTGTATAGAGAATGAGCCTTTGTCACTCGATTCGATTGATGATCGTAATCATGCTTTCCTGAGTATTTTACGATCAGTGTTATAGGTACGGTTGAAACGCCTTCTGTTGCATATCCCACAGTCGCTCTACAGGATACAAAAAAAAATTAAATCTGTTTTTTTACCTGCACGATTACGTGCACGAATGTGTCCTCTCGACCTAGGAAGAAGCACGCTATCACAGAATACCAGCGTAAAATAGCAACTCAATGCGACTGTGTTTCGTATGGTGAGTGATACCAGATACCCTTTTACTTGAAACTAGGCATTCCATCTTAGTCCTCAGGGGCGACAACGCATCTGCATTTTGATTTTCAACCGAGGATAGATGTAGATGTCTATGGGCCACAGTATCCACATATCATCAGGTGAACTGTGTGCTTATTTGTCACCCTTATTCTATAAAAAGAATTGTTCAGTGGGGACAATTTCGCTGAATAAAACAACACATTATCTTCCCCGACGTTCCTTTACTCCATTTAAAAGATGTAGGGTATTGTTTGGATGCGAGTCATGTCCGCTACATGTTCCACAATAAAGATACACCTTCATAAAACTATCAATAGCGTTGCTTAGAGCCTCAGTATATACATATTTACCTCTGAGACGAAGGCGTGAAACGGAAATAGGTCACTGAAAAGGAAACACTAAGCTGGAAGAAAGTTAAAAATAATTTTTCTCGAAACTTCGTCATCAACACTGCACGAAGTTTTTCAAAGTTATCACCGTAAACGTGTCATAGAATATTTAACTACTTTTTTATTGTTTTTCTCATAAAAGTGTGTCAATGTCTATCTTTTTAGGGTTCCGTAGCCAAATGGCAAAAAACTGAACCCTTATGGATACGTCATGTCTGTCTGTCTGTCCGTCCGTATGTCTCAGCCACTTTTTTCGAAACTATAAGAACTATGCTGTTGAAACTTGGTAAGTAGATGTATTCTGTGAACCTCATTAAGATTTTCATACAAAAATAGAAAAAAGACAATAAATTTTGGGGGTTGCCCATACTTAGAAAGGAAACTTAAAAACTTTTTTCCAGCAAACCCATACATGTGAGGTATCTATGGATAGGTCTTCAAAATGATATTGAGGTTTCTTATACCATTTTTTTAATTGAATAGTTTGCGCGAGAGATACTTCCAAAGTGGTAAAATGTGTGTCCCCCCCCCCCCCCGTAACTTCTAAAATAAGAGAATGATAAAACAAAAAAAATATGATGTACATACCATGGAAACTTCCACCGAAAATTGATTTGAACGAGATCTAGTAAGTAGTTTTTTTTAAACGTCATAAATCGTAAATTATGTTACTTGCTGCTGCGAAACCCTCTATGGGCGAGTCCGACTCGCACTTGGCCGCTTTTTTAATGTACATTGGAAATTGGGTTGGACGCTCCTTGACTGTACTCATATGGTCCCCAAATAGTCGCGACGACATGATAGAGACATACAAGTAGCTCGCTCACTCACACTCACACTGAGATTGTTTTATTTATTGTACTTATTTTTCTTTTTTATTATGTATATTCAGCTATGTTTTCAGCTATGTGTGTAAAAAGTAAAAAGCCAAACTTAACTCATATAGTTTTAATATACTCGTTGCTTAGCGCCTGTGTATGTATGAGTATATTTGGCTAATAATTATTTTGTAGTTAGTAAATACCAAAGAGGGTATCATATTTTTTTGTTTCTTTTTTTTTTTAAAAAAGTGTTACCCCCACACTAGGATTTTCTCCTGTGTCGTGGAGGCAGTTTACAAGCATCCAGACCCGGAACAATTATTTGTAGGCCATACAAATACCTGTTCCGTGCGGGATTCGAACCCGCGGCCCCCAGCGCAACAACTGATTGCTAAGCCACTGCGCCACGGAGCCGTCTTATAACATTAAAGTGAAAAGAGGGCTAATAGCACATCACAAGGGTATATGGCTGCGGAAGTACATGCACAGACCCAAACAAGAAGGCCACAGATGCATCGTTATCACGACGTAGATGTGGTAGGTTATGAATTTAGCTGCTATATTATGACCTTAGCTGCAGGAGAGGCGCTACCTGGAAAGACCCGCGTTCTAGCAGAGTGACAGTAGTACCGAATGTAAAGTTTTACTGGTAAACGAAGTATTTCAATTTAGCCACCTGGGTTGACAACACATCTGTAAGTTTGAATGTTAGTACTAAATCGAGAGAAGATGTCGTCACAGAGATCATCTTCTCTCAACTTAGCCACAGCATCCATATAATCGGTTGGGGTAAAAGTTTCTTCGTATTTTGTTTGTTTGTATCACACTGAAAAAAATCTCTTTCACTGTACTGTTTGTATCTGGCTGGTTTTAATATCAATACATAATATATAGGATATTTAGATAAAGAAAAATAAAGAGTAAAAAACATTTCCCGCCATTTTTTCGTTTGTTTTTCTGTCCGCCAAAATGAGTGAATCTAACGAAGAAATTCTATACATTTTGAAGTTTTGTTACAAAGAATGAAAAATGCGACTCAAGCCGTGAAAAAAATTTGAGGTTTTTATGGACCTAATGCAGTATCACTATACTGCATTAGGTCCATAAAAACCTCAAATAGAGTAGCACAAACTTGGTTCAGGCGTTTTTAGTCCGGGAATTTTGATGTCAAAGATGCAGCTCACTCTGATTGCCCTCATACGGATAAAGTCGATGCTATTTTTGATAAAGTGGAGCAAGATCGGCATATTAGTAGTTACGACATAGCCGAATACATGAGGATTGACCACAAAACAATTTTGACCCATTTGAAGTCTGGATATACAAAAAAGCTCGATATTTGGGTACCACACGAGCTCACTGAAAGAAACCTATTGAATCGTGTACTCATTTGCGATTCTCTATTGAAACGTAATGAAACTGAATCATTTTTGAAAGGGTGGTATTTAAACGAACGAATATAAATTCAAATTAAGGGTGTCAAAAATACTGATTATGGCGCACTGAAATACTAAATGGGGGAAAGACTGAGGGCGAACACAAATATTGAAAACGGCGGCTTGAAAATATGAATTTTATTTACGAGTTATTCAGAAAAATCACAATTCCAACAATTTTTATGCGATTACTTACAAATTTCATCGAGTTGATATGAGCACGATCTAGTAATACTATCTTACTTAGATAGATCTTAATAAGATAACACTATCTTACTAGACTGATTTAGGGAAATTATTATAAGCGTATGTTGACTAAGAATGTTAGTCTAAACTACTTTTAACTTATACTTTTTGAATTTTTTGAATTAAAAAGTTCAAATCTTTCAATAATACATTTTATAATATCTTTGAATTTTTCGAATTAAAAAGTTCAAATCTTTCAATAATACATTTTATAATATCATTATAATGTACGCGGCTTCAGGTTGACCCAATGGCCACCCAGCCGCACCCTCAATCTACTGTCACCCACTCAGTATTGTTTTCGCCCAATTTAGTATTTAATTCGGACACTTGGAATTTTAATTGCTGGCTTAAAATAACTGTTTCCCACTGTAAGTAGCTCATTTTACGTATTTTTAGTCATTCATAATTATCGCCAGTTAAGTAAATTTTTCGCAAACATAATTTAACACCGCTTGGATTAGTACCTAGGTGGATTGAAAAGTACTCGGCTTAACACAGATCCATTCAATTCTAAAAATCAAATCTACCCACATTATTTAGTTCAGTTCAGACTAGTTCATTGTGTGAAGTTCGAAACGTGTGCGATAATTAGTTGTGATTTTATAAATTTATTAACAAAGTAATCGGACATAATTTCCGCGAATGGAGCAAATCGAGCAGCGTGCCGTCATCAAGTACCTCCATAAGAAGGGGCTATCATCAAAAGCCATCCATGATGACATGGTCAGTACATTAAGCGATTGTGCTCTGTCATATTCATCCGTCAAAAAATGGATAGCAGAATTTAAGCGTGGTAGAGAGAGTGTGAAAGATGAACCCCGCTCTGGAAGGCCTTCGACGTCAACTACTGACGAAAATATTAAAAAAGTACTTGATTTAATAATGGGAGACCGCAGATTAAAAATTAGAGAGATAGCCGAGATTATAGGCATCTCTTATGAACGAACTCAAAACATCATTGTCAACGAGTTTGGTTTCCACAAGGTGTCTGCGAGGTGGGTTCCGCGACTGCTTTCAGTTGAACAAAAAAGGACGCAATTGACTATTTCACGCGACTGTTTGGAGTTATTTGAAGCCGATGCAGATGATTTTTTGAATCATTTTGTTACTATAGACGAAACATGGGTTCATTACTGTACACCGGAAACAAAACAACAATCAAAACAGTGGAGAAGACCTGGTTCACCACCCCCTAAAAAGGCTAAGTCGATTTTGTCGGCAAATAAGGTGTTGGCTTCAGTATTCTGGGACTCGAAAGGTGTGATTATGATTGATTATCTTGAAAGGGGTCAGACTATAAACTCTGATTACTACTGCACCTTACTACGTCGTTTACGAGAGGAAATAAAAGAAAAACGTCGAGGAATGCTCAGAAGAAATGTCCTGTTTCATCAAGATAACGCCCGTGTTCACACGTCAGTACAGTCAATGGCTGAAATTCACAACTGTGGCTTTGAACTATTACCGCATCCGCCGTATTCACCTGATCTGGCACCATCAGACTTCTTTCTGTTCCCTAACCTAAAAAAGCACTTGGGAGGTCAAAGATTTTCGACAAACGACGAGGTCAAAGCAGCTGTAGACGCATATTTTGACTCTAAGGAAGAATCATTTTTTTTCAACGGTCTAAATGCTTGGAAGGGGAGGTAGCAAAAGTGTATTGAACTTGATGGTGATTATGTAGAAAAATAAAAATATAACTGATTTAGTATGTGTTTATTTTCTTGGTTAGGCCGAGTACTTTTCAATCCACCCTCGTATTATAATAATATATTGGTAAATCCAATTGAGCATGCCTTCGCATTAAAAATAACGTATAGCATGATTAAACGGATTTTTTTTAAAGTAGTTTAAATACATTTCGACAGCATTATCGGCTTCAACACCCTCGAAACCCATGAAAATGACACCCATGATGAAAAAATGTATATCTATTGCAGCCGCCATCTTGGCTTTACATTTCGACAGTACTATCGGCTTCAGCACCCTCGAAAACCACGAAAATGACACCCATGATGAAAAAATTGATATCTATTGCAGCCGCCATGTTGGATTTACATTTCGACAGCACTATCGGCTGCAACACCCTTGAAAACCATGAAAATGATATCCATGATGAAAAAATTTGGTACCTACTTCAGCCGCCATCTTGGATTTACATTTCGATAGCACTATCGGCTTCAGCATCCTCGAAAACCATGAAAATGACACCCATGGTGAAAAAATTAATATCTATTGCAGCCGCCATGTTGGATTTACATTTCGACAGCACTATCGGCTGCAACACCCTCGAAACCCATGAAAATGATATCCATGATAAAAAAAATTTGGTACCTACTTCAGCCGCCATCTTGGATTTACATTTCGACAGCACTATTGGCTTCAACACCCTCGAAGGCCATGAAAATGACACCCATGATGAAAAAATTGATATATATTGCAGCCGCCATCTTGGATTTACATTTCAACACCACTATCGGCTTCAACACCCTTGCAAACCATGAAAATGACACCCATGATGAAAAAATTGGTACCTACTTCAGCCGCCATCTTGGATTTATATTTCGACAGCACTATCGGCTTCAACACCCTCGAAACCCAGGAAAATGACACCCATGATAAATAAATTGATACCCCTTGCAGCCGCCACCTTAGATTTACATTTCGACAGCACTATCGGCTTTAACACCCTCGAAAACCATGAAAATTACACCAAAGATGAAAAAATTGATATCTATTGCAGCCGCCATCTTGGATTTACATTTCGACAGCACTGTCGGCTTCAACATTCTCGAAAACCATGAAAAAGACACCCATAATGAAAAAAATTATACCTATTGCAGCCGCCACCTTGGATTTACATTTCGACAACACTATTGGCTTCAGCACCCTCGAAAACCATGAAAATGACACCCATATTGAAAAATTGATACATATTGCGGCCGCCATCTTGGATTTACATTTCGACAACCCTATCGGTTTCAACACCCTCGAAAACCATGAAAATTTCACCCATGACAAAAAATTGATACTACTTACTTTTAGTACGTACTACTATTATTTATTCTGTGCTTTTAAAATATTGTAATAAAAAAATCTGTTATTATTATTATAATCAAGTATTTAAGGAATTTGGTTATTCGAATATTGTGTATTTGTACAGCGATCTTTTTTAGCCGCTGCAAACAACCGAAATAATGTCCACTCACGACGGCGACTGACGGCGAACCATAGATAAATATAAATGTAGCAAGCTAATGCGGCGAACTGATATATACAGTAATCTATGGCGATGGCCAACTGAGTTAGTGAGTAAACTACTCTGTGGCTGCAGCTCCCCATTTACAGAAATAATTCTATACGAGGCTACCAAATCAACGAAAATTTCGCCATTTTCGAGCCGAAAAAATTAATTATAGCTAAACAAAACAAAATTATACTGCCATTTACATTCAGTGGCTTCCCACATGATAGATGAAGAGATTAATAAATAGATTGAGTTAAACAATTGATATTTACAAAAGTTATAGTGTTTACAAGCCTTGGGGACATGATAAATACACACCATAAGCCACTAAAACCCCTTTTTTATTTAAAAATAGCAATTAATCGATTTAAAAAAAATATTAATAAGTTATACAATCATTTATCTTTCTAACAATGTGCTTTTTATATCATTTATATGTATAATATGATTGCTGGATACGATTTCATGCGACAAAACGGTGGAATTTTGATTTTTAGGCGTTAGTAGAACATACCCACGCGCTTTGCGCTCGGCATGCAATATGATTAACAGTCATCCATATAATATTTATTCGCCCGTTTAATAATTCCCCTTTTTGAAAAGATTGATCACTGGGTGGTGATAAAAAGTGGATCACCTACGACAAGAAAGTGCGACAAAGATCATAGTCAAAATGGTGGAAAACTGCACAGACTTTAGCGAAACCCGGATTAATACGCAATAAGGTGATGCTGTGTGCATGGTGGGATTGCAAGAGCATCGTTTATTTGAGTTTTTATCGCCGGGCAAAACCATCGATTTGGATCTCTACTGCCAACAAATAATGAGACTCGAGCAAACAATTGAGAAAGAACGGCCGGAATTGATTACCAGAAAAGGAGTGTTCTTTCACCATAATAATGCCAGACCACACACATCTTTGACCACTCAAAAATTGAGAGAGCTCGTATGGGAAATGTTAATGCATCCACCATATAGTCCTGACCTTGCACCCACAGATTTTTACCTATTTTGGTCTATTCAGAATTCTTTAAGCAGTGTTAGGTTAACATCAAAAGAGCACTGTCAAAACTACATGTCGCATTTTTTTGATCAAAACTCCCAAGATTTCTACAGCAATGGGATTATATCACTACCTACAAGATGGCAACAAGTTATCGAACAAAATGGCACATTTATATTATAATTAAATGTAAATAAACTTTGAAAAATAAAATGTCTTGAATTTTTATTGTCTTGGTTATATAAATTAATGTCTTGATTATACTAAATACGACGAAACTTTCCCAGACCTATTACAATCAGGTATATTTTTTGCTTCTTGTCACTCTTAAATATAACAAATATGCTGGCTTCCTACCTTTCACACCGGAACAAAACATTAAAATGAAATATCCCTTTTTCCTCCCTTTATAACATTAATAATATTTCTAATAAGCTTCCCAGAAAAGATATTTTACCTACCTCATCTTGGAAGATTAATATTGGTACCTATATCGTATTGACTGAAGTGCACATAATCTTTCTTACATTTTTTTTTGTTCGTGTTCTTCTTGTGATGATTTCAACCGTGATTGATGATTTTGTACGTGGTAGAGCCATGCTGCAACTATATTAGTAGTATAGTTGTAGCACGAATAGGTCGGCTCGACAGGGGAAGGACCACGCTCTCACAGAATACCAGCGTAAAACAGCAGCTTAAGACTGCTGTGTTTCGTATAGTGAGTGTAGAGAATCGGAGACCCTTTTTACTGGAAAAGAGGCATTCCATCTAAGTCCTCACGGGTGACAACGCATCTGCATTTTGATTCTTTATTGAGGATAGATGTAGATGTCTATGGGCCACTGCAACCACTTACCATCAGGTGGACTGTGTGCACGTTTGTCACCCTATCCTATAAAAGAAACCATGTGCTTATAATGACGCTCTAAGAAGGTTTGAGCAGAGGTATCAGATATAGTATAGTCTATCTATTTCCCTGTAAACCTTTAAAGGTAAGATTTGGAAACAGAATTTGGAAACAGATCCTATTCTCTGTTTATTTTATTCTTTGTTCATGGGCGGCGATAGTCACTTACCTTCAGGTGAGCCACATGCTGGTTTGTCTTCGTCTCTTATATATAGGGCTATTTTTCAAAGAATAGCAACATTTTAAACTGAAGTTCAAATATATAAATAATTATATACCGTTATTGCAGTTTTTGAAAATACGAGTAAATAACGCTTCTACTTTTATCTGAAATTGTCCCAAATTGAATGTGATTTATGGGCAACAACGTTTTTGCGTACCGATCGACCCTTACGAATGTGTGCGTGCGCAGTGAAATAAGTTAAAATAATGCATTATAAATGATTAAGAATAAAACATAAACTATTGGTCAGACTTTGATCAAATGTATATGGGATCACAAGAGAAGCTAGCTTTAAAATATAAAAAAGAATCATCGAAATCGCTTCACCGAGAAAACAGTAATGACGTAACACACATAAAAAAAGAAAAAAACATACAATCGAATTGAGTACCGTCTCCTTTTTGAAATTGGTAGAAAAGGACAGACATGTTTGAGCTTTTTTTTAAATTAATTTTTCTTCACCATTTGCCTATATTACTTATTCTGAACCTTTTCTGCAAATTTGACCGGTTATTGCAAAATAACCCTGTATAACTATTTTAAATGGGTACGAATAATTTATTTAACATTCCTTAAATTAATTAGTAGACACTTTAAGAATGTGTAACAAATAAGGGCTACTTAGAAAGTTCAGTCTGAATAAATAAAATAAATATTTTTGCATCTTTTGTATTTAAGTACACAAAACAGAATAACATCAAAACACGAACAACATAAACATAAGTGCAAAGTTACGACCTGGATGGTATTCCAACATGATATTAGGTAACAGTAACGAGTTTACAGCACAAGTACTTATACTATAATAAAATATAATAAAGCGGAATATATATATATATATATATATTATATATATATATATATATATATATATATATATATATATATATATATATATATATATATATATATATATATATATGAACAACGAAATCTATTGTGGAAAATTTAGGAAAATCAAATCTTTATAAAAACATTGTACATTTACATTAACATTTAAATTGTAAGCCTCGAACGCCTTATTTACAAGGTAACCTATATATAACATTTTTTTGAATTTTTTTATTTTGTAATTAAATATGTCGATATTTTTACTATTATTAATCAATAAGTCATTATAGAGGCGACACATTCTTACTAGAGGATTATGGTGACAATTGTGAATCTAAACCATCCAGAGGTCTACTTAAACACAAAAGTTATATACATATATAGAAATATAATTGGTAAATCCAATTGAGCATACCTTAAGCCCATAAAAAAATACGTATAACATGATTACACGGAATATTTAAAATAGTTTAAATACATTTCGACAGCACTATCGGCTTCAACACCCTCGAAACCCATGAAAATGACACCCATGATGAAAAAATTGATACCCATTGCAGCCGCCACCTTGGATTTACATTTCGATAGCACTATCGGCTTCAACACCTGCGAAAACCATGAAAATGACACCCATGATGAAAAAATTGATATCTATTGCAGCCGCCATCTTGGATTTACATTTCGACAGCACTATCGGCTTCAACACCCTCGAAAACCATGAAAATGACACCCATGATGAAAAAATTGGTACCTAATTCAGCCGCCATCTTGGATTTACATTTCAACAGCACTATCGGCTTCAACACCCTCGAAAACCATGAAAATGACACCCAAGATGAAAAAAATTATACCTATTGTGGCCGCCATCTTGGATTTACATTTCGACAACCCTATCGGTTTCAACACTCTCGAAAACCATCAAACTGTCACCCATGACAAAAAAATTGATACCACTTACTTTTAGTACGTACTACTATTTTTTATTCTGTGCTTTTAAAATATTGTAATAAAAAAATCTCTTATTATTATAATAATCAGGTATTTAAGAAATTTGGTTATTCGAATATTGCGTATTTGTACAGCGATCATTTTGAGCCGCTGCAAACATCCGAAACAATGTCCACTCACGACGGCGACTGACCAGTATATAAAAAGTACTCTGTGCGTCGAACTGAGTGAGTGAGTAGACTACTCTGTGGCTTTAGCTCCCTTTACAGAATTAATTTACATACAAGGCTACCAAATCAACGAAAATTTCGCCATTTTGGAGCCGAAAAAAATTAATTATAGCTAAACAAAACAAAATTACACTGCCATTTACATTCAGTGGCTTCCCACATGATAGATGAAGAGATTAAAAAATAGATTGAGTTAAACAATTGATATTTTCAAAAGTTAGAGTGTTTACAAGCCTTCCGGACTTGATAAATCCACACCGTAAGCCACAAAAACCCCTTTTTTATTTGTAAATAGCAATTAATCAATTTAAAAAAATATTAATAAGTTCAACAATCATTTATCTTTCCAACAATGTGCTTTTTATATCATTTATATGTATAATATGATTGCTAGATACGATTTTATTCGATAAAACGTTGGAATCTTAATTTTTAGGCGATAGTAGAACATACCTTGCGCTTTCGCTTAAGGTATGCAATAATACTTTTATTATAATTTGTTATATCACGAAAACTTAGCTTCAATATTAGTGGTTGGTTGAAAATATTTTTAGAAACACTGTCTCTAGAGAGTATCGAAATTTAAAAGAGTATCCAAATTTTATTTTTAAGTTGAAATATACACAGTCAGGTCATAAGTATTGTCACACAGTAAAAACTTTTCTTTTATAATGCTGGCCACAAAAAAGATTATTGAATTCGAATTTCGAATTGTTCATGAAAATAAAACTGTATACTTTTTAGAATTTTACTCATTTTTAAATATGGAGTGGACGCTTAAAGAAGACCGTGTTGCAGTTATTGCGATCGTTGCTGTTACGCGCCAGTTCAAATTTTTGACATACTGAAAAATTTGAATATAACCAAAGATTCGTTTATCGTACCATCAAACGATACAATGAAGACTCTAGTGTAGATGACAGGTCAAGAAGTGGTCGCCCTCGGTCTGTAAGGACTCCAGCAGTGATAAAAGCTGTGAAGGCGCGAATTCAAAGAAATCCGAAACGTAAGCAGAAACTGTTGGCCCTTCAGATGGGGTTAAGCAGAACCACGGTGAAAAGGGTGTTAAATGAAGACTTAGGGCTTCGGGCATATCGAAGAAAAACAGGACATCGTTTGAATGCTCGTCTAATGGACCTGAGACTGAAGAGATGCCGCGCTTTGTTGAAGCGGTACGCGGGCAAAAAATATCGGGAAATTCTTTTTTTGGAAGAAAAAATTTTTACCGTAGAAGAGACAAGAAACAAAATGATAAGGTGTACGCACACAGTAAAGAAGAAGCGAGCAACCGTATTTCGCGTGTCCAACGAGGTCATTTTCCATCCTCACTCATGGTATGGTTGGGGCTTAACAGAGGTACATTTTTGTGATAAAGGTGTAAAAACGAATGCAGTTGTGTATCAAAATACAGTCCTGACGAACCTTGTGGAACCTGTTTCTCATACCATGTTCAATAACAGGCACTGGGTATTCCAACAAGATTCGGCGCCAGCTCATAGAGCGAAGAGCACACAATACTGGCTGGCGGCGCGTGAAATCGACTTCATCCGGCATGAAGACTGGCCCTCCTCCAGTCCAGATTTGGATCCGTTAGATTACAAGATATGGCAGCACTTGGAGGAAAAGGCGTGCTCTAAGCCTCATCCCAATTTGGAGTCACTCAAGACATCCTTGACCGATATTGACATGGACCTCGTTCGTGCTGCGATAGATGACTGGCCGCGCAGATAGAAGGCCTGTATTCAAAATCACGGAGGTCATTTTGAATAAACTTTAGTGTCATAAGAATCTATGTTTTGTTAAGTTCATTTTGGTATATAAATGGTTACATAATGAATAAACTTGTTTCAATTATTTTATATTAAACATGTGACAGAATTTATGACCTGATTAGGTATAAATAATGATATATACCACTATTGCAGTTTTTGAAAATACGAGTAAATAAGGCTTATACCTTTATTTGAAAATTTCCCAAATTGAATGTGATTTATGAGCAACAACTACGCGTACGCGCGCTCCCCTATGTGCGATTCACAACGTAGGTACACAACTTTTTGCCCGACCCTTACGAATGTGTGGTGCATGGATTATTGTATAGGTGCGTGCGTAGTAAAACAGTAGGCGTTAGATATTTTATGAATGACAGTAAAAATAACGCATTACCGCGCATTCTCAATTTAAAAGATAAATAGGACAGAATGTTAGAGATTTTTTAATTAATTTTTCTTCACCATTCGCCTATATTACTTATTCTGAACATTCTATGCAAATTTGTTCGTACATTGCAAAATAACCCTAGTCATACAGTCAGACTTTTCTTTAACCCAGGCCAAGTGGTGTTTATATAATAATAACCGGTCGTTACGGAGTGGATTGCTCTAATTGATGTAACAGTTTCTACTACACGTATTTCTCTTGTAAACGCAACTACTGAGCATGTGGAACCGAGTTCAAATCCGGGTCGGGCCAAAATGGGTTATTGGATTTTTCTGAGTCTGAAAGTTGGTGGTGTTTCACAAAAGCATGTAGTATTTGGCTCTGCGCCTGATCTCTCTTTAGTCGCGTGGTGTCGTTCCCACGAGAGGAGGGAACAGAGAGTGCACTTGCGTTTACGTACATGTGTGCTATAATCCTGTTCCGCGCAAACGGCTAGTGACTGCTCACCATAATCAAAATTCGGTCTGGAGGACATAAAATAATCACCTTTACACTTGTTTTAGAAAGTTATAAAACTGAAAAAATAATATTTCACATATATTACTCTTAAACCATTATATTAATTATTCTAAATACCACTTAGCTCTTACCTTTTACTGAGAAACGCGAAATTATGGGTGATTAGTGTCAGTGTCATTCATTGCTATATTTCAATAAATTAATGCCACGTTAACATGGCTATCACACTTTCTAATACCGTTAATTTTTGCTGTAGTTGCAGAGATATTTGTAGTTGTGTAGTTGATTGTAGTCGAGTGATACTTACCATTAGAGCCTGTCAAAAGTTTACTGCTTAACGGAGCCCTCCCCCATAGATAACCTTGTACGTATTAGGAGATACAGTCGTGGCAACTATTGCAAATAAAAAATATTGGGCTGTAAATTTTAAGTTTTTAAGTTTAACAGTGGTAGAGCCACGCGGCAGCTTTTGCTGTCGCACGGATGGGCCGGCTCGAACCGGGGTGGTACCACGACCTCACAGAAAACCAGCGTGAAGTAGAGGTTTACCTCTGCGTTTCGCTTGGTGAGTGCAGGTGGCCGGAGGACCTTTTTACTGGAAATGAGGCATACCATCTTAGTCCTCACGGGTGACAACGCATCTGCATTTTGATTCGCAAACGAGGATAGATGTAGATGTCTATGGGCCGCAGCAACCACTTACCATCAGGTGGACTGTGTGCTCGTTTGTCACCCTATCCTATAAAAAAAATGTGAGAGCCGTGGTAGCTGAGGGGCTAAGCGATCGCTGTAAATTCACGGTACACGAGCAAACCGGTTTCTATCTCCGCCGGCACCACTGAAATTGTTAATTGCGATTGTAAGTGCTAATTTACCAAGTGCTCATCGGTGAAGGAAAACATCGTGAGGAAATCTGCATGTCTGAGAAATAAGAAAAAATATATTTCGAAAACATGTGAAGTTCGCCAACAATCATTGGGGCAACATGGCGGACATGTTCTTTTCCTAAAATAGAAATGAGATATGCATTTTAATTTTATTTATTTATTATCTGGAAGGTGCTGCTTCCCTTCGCCTCTAACTGAACTACAGTTCTAGTGCAGGCAAGGAAGATGGTGTTTCTGGGAGCCTGCTCTGTGTTACAATGAGATGGATAGTGTTGCTGTTGGCTGGCATACTTTGGTGTCCTTATGTACCTAATTACGTCCCTTATGTTACACTATTGTGTAAATAATGATTAATGGCGTAAGCAGGAGAGCAATTTGAATATTCGCTCTCACACTTATTTATAACAATTAACTTTCTGATGTATTTCCGAGATATTGATGACACTTTTTGTTTACAGGTACGTTCATACATTTTCCTGACTGTGAAGGTATTTAGTAAACATCTTTAATATTATTATATAACATACTTAAAGTTAAAATCTAAATTACTTGCCTATATGGTGTCCCACTTTCATACACGATAACTTTCTTTTGTACAATGATTTAGGAATAGGGAAGAACCCGCCACGCTGCCCCAATGAGTGTTGGCGGCGTTCATATGTTCTCAAATTGTTTGCAAATAACGATTTCATCCTATTATCTTACTAATATTATAAACGTGAAAGTTTGTGAGGATGTATGGATGTTTGTTACCCTTCTCCGTAAATACTACTGAATGTATTTTAATGAAATGTTTACAATAATATAGCTCATACATCAGAACAACACATAGGCTATAATTAAACGTTTAAACGCACTTACCTCAAGTGAAGTTCAACCATAATTATACGAAGCTCCTTATCCGAGCCGTTCTTCACAAAGTCTAGTACGTCGTATTTTATATCAGTACATTATAGTTATCCAAGATCCTAAAAAAAATTAGAACGGTAGAACTTATGCATAATACTATATGCACCCGTCCGTTAAATGCAATGTCATTGTGTTTTTTTTTTGCGGATGGAAAATCATCAAATGACGCCTTGCGCTCTGGGTGGAGCGGAAGGGAGTGTCAGACTTTTACTGACTAAAAACCATCCGTGTTCCTTCAGTGCCCTTACGTTCCGGAGCCGCGGTATCTCTTTCGAACAGCCCGCAGCCCCGGAAATGTCATTGTGTTTAAAGTAAGGGATTAGAGAGCAACCCTAACCCAGGGAGAGTTGGGCTGGGAGTACCGTCTCGGACAAGGAGCTTCGTAAAACTATGGTTGAACTCCACTTAAGATAAATTCGTTTAACCATTTAATTATACTCTCTACTTGTCCGAGACGTTCTTCACAACATGTAGATGTTTGAAGATAAGGTTGAGAATTATAATACGAATGGATGGACACATTTGCAAGTTTCCTTATTTTATTAAAAAAATTGAAGTTATTATAAGTATATTACTTTGTTTGTTAATTTGTTATTTCATTCAAAATGAATAATTCGAATCTTTAAATTAACATTTTTTTATATAAGAGGGGGCAAACGAGCATGCGGCTCCAGGGGACACCGCGACACCAGGGGAATTGCAGATGCGTTGCCGGCATTTTAAAAAGGTGTAAGCTCTTTTCTTGAAGGTCCCTATGTCATATCGATCCGGAAAAATCACCGGGGGTAAACAATTCCACAGAGAAGTTGTACGAGGAAGAAAACTCCTAGTCAAACGCACAGTCGTGGACCGCCAAGCATCCAGATGGTGAGGATGGTATCGTGAATTTTAACACGATGTGCGTTCTTGAAATTTGGCGACTGGAATTAATCCGAACAATTCCTCAGAGCACTCCCCGTAGTAAATTCGATAGAAAATGCAAAGGGATGCAACATGCGCAGTGCCAGTGTATTGCGCCGATCAGAAAGAACTCGTTCGTCGACGATTCGAACCGCTCTGCGCTGGATGTGGTCAAGTAGAAGGAGCTGGCACTGGGGTGCCCCGGTCCAGAGATGAGAACAGTATTCCATGTGAGGCCAGATTTGCACTTTGGAAAGTTGCAAGCGATGTGCCGGCACTAAACACTTTCTCGCTCTGCTGAGCACGCCAAGGTTTTTAGAGGCCAGTTTGGCCTTCTCTTCCAAGTGACTACGAAACTGCACACTATTCGATATGTCGACGCCTTGGATTCCGATGCTAGCTGAGGCAGCAAGAGGAGTGCCTAGAAACTGAGGAGATACGACAAAGGGGTTCTTTTTAGCGGTAAACGCGCAAACTTGTGTCTTCTGGGGATTGAACTGGACTATATTTAGTCGCCCCCAATCCGAGACTTTGTTCAGCACTTTTTTGCACTTGATTAACATTTACCGTCTTACCGTCCGTAACATCTAATATAACTGCCATGGTTTCTGAGTGATATCTACAGAAAATGATTGTTCTGTATAATTGCATTATTTAGTGGCGAAGCTTGCGAAGACACTTATTAAGTGGCAAAGCTTGCGAAGACACTTATTGATTTCACGATGTCTGTCCGTCTGTCCCACGATTATCTCGAAAACGCTTTCGAATTTTCAAATTCTGTTTTCAGCAATCGATTACTGATCACCCAGGCATCTGAACCTCCTATTTTGAAACTGATTGCTCAACGGCAACCGTAAGAAACCGCTATAAAGCTGATTGCTTCGCCACTTTGCTATGCTGTTAGCTTGCTAGGTTTATTATTTCTCAGTGCTAATTGATCATTTGACACCGTTTTCAAGCAAAAATATCTTTTCTTTTATTTGAAGGCTGGTGCTTCTCATGTGGTCCCATATAAATTGGATGAAGATCTGACCGAGATGCTCTCATTTTATATACTCGTATCTATATTAAAGTCGGTTGTACAACATTCTTAATTATACCACTGCTTCATTTATTTATTCTTGCCTATAAAAGTAACTACTGAACATAGGCCTCCCCATAGAAGGTCTCATACGGATATTTGCTATACTTGCCACGTTGCGCAGGTGGGTTGGCAACCACAGTTATAAGTTACTTAAAATAAATTTATTTACGGTCGCTTTATTCACAACAAATATTTATGACAAACTTGAATGACACAGATATTGTGATCCATGTTTTCTTTGAAACAAATCGGTAAGTAAATAGAAGAAAGGAATATTTCTTTGATGTGCTCCATGAGACGTCAATCAAATGATTTAATAGCACGTAAGCGAAAGTAACTTTCCCTTTAGCAATCTCATGTAACGGAAAATACGTCGAAAAAGATTTCTACAGACATATTTATCATAAAAGTTTTCTTTGCACAAAAAGCTCGGCAAAAAGCTTATATCGGGAAAAATCTCCACTATTTACAAACCAGTTTTCTATTATTATCTGAATAAATTAGATATATACGACCATACCTGTAAATGTTGATTATTATCGCCTACTTAAATTACGTATTACTTAATTTTTTTTTATTAATAGTATAAAGGTACAAAGTCCACCTGATGGTAAGTGGACACTGTAACCCATGGACACGTACACCTATCTTCGATTAATAAACAAAATGCGAATACATTGTCACCCCTTATGACTAAGATGGAATGTATTTTCTAGTAGAAAGGGATACCTATACCTGTCTACTTCTATTGTCATTTATTGGAGGGAGACATAGCAACTTTAAGATTTTTATGAGATACGTTTATAGCTTAAATAAATTGTCAATTCTAATCAATGTTTTTTTGTAAATATGTTGAATAGTTTTTAATTTCCGTGATATATTTAAAAGTAAACATTTATAGAATTACTTCGGTGTCTGTCTGTCCCAGAATTTTTTTCTATGAAAGTTTTTCATATAGACAACTGATATTTTCCTACCTAAAATGTTCAATAATACGAGCTATGGAGAGGGCTATGCTCGGAGTTTCTTTGCGTGATAGATTTCGTAATTAGGACATCCACCGTAGAAACAGAGTAACCGACATCATTACTTATTATTATTACTGGGCATGTATCTCGAAGATTCGACAACCTATGTTAATAAGAAAGGTTATCGAGGGTTAACCTCGTACCGGAAAGCGAGTGTAGGGCGGCGCGGCGGTGGAGATAGAGTGACGACCTGGTAAGACATGCAGGAAGTCGATAGATGCAGGTGGGTCAGGACCGTGATATGTGGTATTCCTTGCATTTGTTTGCAGTGGATTTGTGAAGGACTATAATGATGATGATGATTAATTGATATTAATTTTAGTTTTTGAATAAAAACTTGAGGTTACAAATACGATTGTTCTACTTAAGGGATTATTTTTTGAGGATAAAAATTGTGTGTCGTGTTGGGTAATAGTTAAAAGCTTTTGAAGCGGCAGTTTTAAAATGCTTAATCCCTTATATTTCGTCGTTTTTCGATAACGTTTGTGCAATTTAGCAGGAGGCTTTCACAGCTTAATAGGACTCATGGCTTTATTTACAAAATAAAAATAATTGGATTATACATACACTCGATCGGTTTTTTTCCATAATACTTGACAGGTCGACCTCACAGAATACCAGCGTGAAGTAGAGGTTTACCTCTGCGTTTCGCTTGGTGAGTGCAGGTGGCCGGAGGCCCTTTTTCCTGGAAATGAGGCATTCCATCTTAGTCCTCACGGGTGACAACGCATCTGTATTTTGATTTGTAATAAAGGATAGATGTAGATGTCTATGGACCGCAGCAACCACTTACCGTCAGGTGGACTGTGTGCTCGTTTTTCACCCTTATCCTTTAAAAACAGGTTGATTTCAAAATATCTAACTACTACTAAAATAAAAGTACAGTACCTGCGTCGAAGACCAGTCGCGGATACATAGCTATAGTTCTAAATAATTGTAATTCAAAATATTTGAAGTTTCAAATATCTATATTATCGGGATGTTAGTTTAAAACCTATTGCTAAATTTGTACCGAGCAGACAAACAAACAAATAGACAGACAGACAAGAAAGAGAGTTTATATTTCATTGTCATCCAGCTCTGAGATATATTTCAGCTTAAAGTTTCTTCTTTGCTTAAAATCAGCAAAAAATTTGTACTGAACAGACAAGAAAACGATTTAATAAAACGTGGTAAATAAAAAAGGAAAGCTTACACACAAACGTTGAAAGATATCGTCGCCGACGACGGTGTTACCAAATTAAAAAAAAAATCATCAATTTTAAGCAGGTTGTATTAAAAAATATTTTTTAAACACCAATAACATTTCTATATTCATTATTAAAATGATGCTTTTTTTTGGTAATGTAATTGCGAAAGATACCTATACCTATGGGTACCATTCAGATCGGACAGGGTTTTCATTACATATGTTATAGATATTTAATGTCTCATTAGCGCAGTTACTAAGCGTTTGGCAACGGCGCTGTAGGTCGCGGGTTCGAATTCCGCACATAGCAATTGTATGACATATGATTCATTTTTCAGGGCTTAGGTGTATGGAATAATAATTCTCTTCATGATATCGGGAAAAATCCTAACGTGGAGTTCATTTTTAAAGACACTAAAAAAATACCACGTCACGTGATGTTAACAGCAAAAGTTATATTACCTTTGTCGCACCAAGTCCCCACGTACCGCACATTTAGTAAGTAGGGAAAGAAAGTTATCAAACCTAAAGATTTTAGGGTAATTTTCCCCTAAACTTTATATTTCAAAATAGCATAGAACTCAGAAAATTTCCGGGAATGTGTAATATATAAGTTAGGTAAGAAACTTAGCTTGCAAACTGAAGTTTCTAATTACTTATAGGAAATTCTTGGAAGCCGCTCAAGGGTAGAATTTTTCAAATATATAAAGTTAGAAATTGCCTTTATAAAAGCTGTTTTTTTTATAAGATAATCAATACAACCCGGTGTTACTTTGCGTAGATTCATAATATCAAAATTAATTAGCTGAGATCGGCGTAATAAAATGAATTGATGTGTCTTCCTTTGTTTTAAGATCACCTCCAGCCCTCTCAATTGCGTGCACTGTCCACGTCACCACTACTCCCAACATCATCACACTAGAAAAGTCACACAACACATCTCTCTCTCTCTCTTTCGCTCTTCCGCGAAACTAGGCTAGAAAAACTAGGCATCCTCAGGTAAAATAAACTCTGTGGTTTTTTTATATTCTATCAAATAAAATTTGAAGGTTCTCGGACTCGCCAAAATGAGTACAGTCAAGTCTGGCAACTTTACCAATGGAAGGTAACTTTGCCATCAGTGGTGTACTGGTACGAAAATTACGATTAACACGGACAACGTAACGTTTTTCGAGATATGCCAATATTTTGTATGAAAATACAATAACTAATTGACAACATTGCTTTCGATATGGCAACGTGAGAGTTAATTTTGGCATTTTATTTTAACGGCGAAATAGCCTCTTCGTTCGGTGCTCCAGAACTTTTGTGAGTTTGTTTGAAATACTCAATGTAGGTATCTATAACTTTGTAGTAAGGTTAACGTAACGTAACCTAATATTAATGGTTATATCGTTTTTAACATGTTAGTTTTAACATTTATCTATAAAACTAATTTGGCAAAGTTGCTATACTAGTGATGCCACGATGTGACGGTTACTTTTCCATGTTTTGCTACAACCAAGGGTTGTCACTCCTATATTTTTTACCGATTACAACTATTTAAACAAAGTGTTGTGTACTTGACATTCTATGTATGTATGTTTTTATATAGAATAAGGATAACAAACGAGCACACAGTTCACCTAATGGTAAATGGTTGGTCAGGCCCATAGACATCTATATCTGTCTTCGATTACGAATAAAAATGCGGATGCGTTGTCATCCTTGAGGACTAAAATGGAATGCCTCATTTCCAGTAAAAAAGGGTCTCCAGTTTTCTACACTCACTAAACGAAAAACAGCAGCGTTATGCTGCTATTTTAAGCTGGTATTCTGTGAGAGCATAGCCCTTCCCCGGTCGAGCCGACGCATCCGTGCTACAACTATACTACTAATATAGCTGCAGTATGGCTCTACCAATTGTATAGATATTTCACAGTAGCAGCCCATTAGACCGATTTTACCAAATGAGTCGTCAATCAACTCATCTCTATCAAAAGGGGATGACAAGAAAAGAGAAATCTATATTATTTTTACTTCGTTGTCGGGCATTAATAATAGATATTATTACTACTCAGTATTTTTCTTAATTTAAACTTAGTGTATTGATATTGATTTGCACCCAAATAAACAGTGTCAATTTTAATGATTATTAATGTTTGCTATTGTGGGAAAACTATATTTAGATTGATTACAATAATTATGACCTGACATCATTTTATTATGACCTGTAATAAAATGATGATGATGACTATTAAAAAAACGAATACTTGTTAAAAATGATCGTGACAAGCTTTGTTTTTATAGAAGAGGGGGCAAACTAGCATGCGGCTCACCTGATGGTAAGTGACTACCGCCGCCCATGAACAACCGCAACACCAGGGGAATTGCAGATGCGTTGCCGGCCTTTTAGAAAGGTGTGAGCTCTTTTCTTGAAGGTCCCTAAGTCGTATCGGTCCGGAAAAATCGCTGGTGGTAAACAATTCCACAGAGAAAATAGTACGAAGAAGAAAAGTTAATTTAAGCTTGTTATTGCATCAATTTAATTTTTAATTTTAGACGAGAATATTTTTGTTTGATATATTCTAGATTTTTGCTTAAGAAATTATTGTGATTAGATTTATATGAAAAAAAGATAAGTTATGTACGTAAAAAATGATTTTTGACAATATATATTATTCCTGACACATATTTTCAAGTTTGTTTGAAATATTTAAAAATGGGAGGGCAACTTTGCCATAAGAGTAAACTTTACTATTTACAACACAATTAAAGGAGCAAATCATAACTCAGTGTAGTGTATTATATTATGAGGTAAACTTACCTTCAACCTTCAAGTGAAATCCTATTATTTTTATTATAAAACCCGATGGCAAAGTTGCCACAAAGTGAGGTTAACTTTGCCATTTTCTTTTTTTGAGTATTTTGTCTATTTAATGTTAGTATTTTTAAATCACTTATAAATACCAAATCTATCAAGAATATAATGTCATATTTAACATTGACGCCCAGGCTGACAGTACATTTTTGTTGGAAAATTGGTCCTAAACTTTTAAGTCCTTTCAAAAATGGCAGAGTTGTCAGGATTCATGGTTAAAATTTATTTTAGTACACTGCATAAGACTGTAAATTTTTACTTCATGTTAGTTCATCCAAACTCGATTGTTTTCTTCTGCTGCCCACCACTTGCTGACACTCACTTGTCGATATGGGGTAGTGGATACTCTTACACCACCACCTCTACATGGTCAAAGTTAACCATTTTCAAACAAATTCAAAAAAATGAGGAAGTTCTCAATTTGACTGTATTTTTTATGTGTGTTACCTCAGATTTTTTTTCTAAGTGAATCAATTATGATGATTCATTTTTTATTTGAAGACTGGTGATTTGTATATAGTCTCATATAAATTTGAGTTATAATATATATAATGTTCCTGGTATGAAAATAATGGTTAGAAGTGGATTTTTATATGTAAAAAGCAAGTGCCCCGATGGTGGTATAAAACTATTATCTGTGCTATTATTTACCTGCTTTGGCGTATTGATTGAGATATTAACTCAAAAACTCCGCTATGTGACGCATCAATATTTTTTAATTATTGTTTCGATTAATAATTATAAAGGATTTTTTATCACTACTGGCAAAAGTATAATCGTACGAGTTCCAATAGCAACGAAAAAAAAACAAGTGACATATACCTATCTTTTCAAACTTCATTGCATCGATGTTGCTTTAGTAAAACAAACACTCTCAGAAAATTGCCTTTATCTGTATCGTTCAGACGAATTTCGCCGGTCCCCGCGTTGTTTGTTGAAAAATTGCTTCGCCCGCAAATGTATTGACGAAAGGTAAACCTGATAATCCATCAAGTTTTTTGTGTCGAAGTAAAAATATTTTCGTGACACATGATGCATTGCTATTTCATTTTACTTAACGATTACTATATAACTGACAGGTAGGTTATGCCGAGCGTACATGCCTTGCTTTACGTACGTACATTTAGGTTCAAAAATGAAAGCGTTATGTGCGAGTATATACGAAAAGTTTTGGTATATAATGACCGTTCCAAGACACTTAATTCGAACTTTTCGCCGTTGATCTATTAAATGATCGTAAACATAATTACATCTCCTCAAAAATTAACACAAGTCTAGACTTGTTTCTCAAAACCCTTGGCTCCTTATGATTTAGGTTCGTCGTGTTTTTAAATACGCCGCCTAACGGTTGCTAGAGTCTCAGTCATAAAGCAGGATGCACTACGTTCAAGCTGTGGAGATGTAGTACCGTAATCTCCTGTTGACATGTCCGTATCCGTATAAGAGATGTAGTTTACTAGCATATGACCGTGGCTGCCCTTGCGTTATAATGGAAATATCTTAAATTAAAGTATTTCCTTAAGGTCTTTAATGCTTATATTTACGTGGCATTTTTCATTTTCCCGTGATATTCTGTGCGTTTAAATTCACCAGGGCTAAGCACTTACTGTAAAGGAGACAATTTCTTTTTGTATGGAGATGGGCCCACCACAAATTGTGGCGTAATTTAATGAAACACATGTCGATTTATTACTTATAATCTATAAATTACAATACTAATATTAGTTTTACCGTATCTAACGGAAATACTGAGAAAATAACAATTAAAATATGAATATCACAATAACCTAAAAACAAACTATAAGCGATTGCCTAGTTGTTTTCACCGGTATTATAAGTTAAAATAGTGCACTGGTCAGTTTTAATAGTATAAAAGAAAGTTGTAGGTACAGCATTTATAGGTACTTTTAAGTTGGTGGAAAATCCTTTTAGTAGTTCGTTCTTCTTTACACACATTTTTTTTCATATAACATTAGCCAGAACACGAATATCAAAACAACTCTTTTTTTCAGATTCCACGATTCCGGTTAGATTTTAATAAAATGTTTGGGCTGTTTACTATAATAAATTGGTATATTTTTTAAGGGGTAATAAAATTAAGTTACGTTGAAGTTTCTTGTGGGCCAAAAAACGATTGTCTCCTTTCTCAGTACACGAGCATCTGGATCGAATCCGAACTCCGCCGGCATCAATTAAGTTGTGAACTGCAATTTTAAGTGCTACTTTACCACGTGCCCGGCGGTGAAGGAAAACATTGAGAGGAATCCTGTATGTCTGAGATATTAAAAAAAATATTTTGAACACATGTGTAGTCTAGACGGCAACTGTTCAGCGATGTCTCAGTAATAGCGAGGGTGAAAACTGGTAGCGATCACCGAATGGTTAGACCCACACTGAACCTAAGCGTTAAGTTAGAGAGGTGTCTTCTAATGAAGGCAATGGTCTGTCCCTCTCGTGCTCTAATCATTAGTCTCGAAACCTTTCAGCTCGAGTTGCAAAATCGTTTTCAGTGCCTAGAAGATTTCAATTCAGTGGTAGATAATAGATAGCGGAAGATAACAGATAAGATATAAATGACAAGCTCGTGGAAACTGTCGATGCGGTCGAAACTAAGTTCAGCAAGACCCGCCGCAGAAGAACACAAAAACAAGGAAATGAAGCTGCAGTCTTCAGTAGATTTGTCAGCATACAAGCAACTGAACAGACAGATCTCCAAATGCTTGCGGCGGAACTTACGCAACTTTAATACCTACTGCTCGTATTGAAGAAGCGATCGAGCGGAATCAGGGCTCCAACTGTGTAAGCTGAAGACCGGATGTGGCAGCATCGTTTCCGGGACACCTGAGATATTGAGGGAGACTGAGAGGTTCTATGGGCAGCTGTGCACATAATCGTTGGTGCCACACGTAAGTGTGAGTAACAATCCAAGAGCAAGTCTTATCCGACACTATTCCGATGACATCCCGGACGTCAGTCTCAGCGAGATTAGAATGGATCTCCAACCCTTTAAAAACGGCAAGTCCCCGGGCGAGGATAGAAATACAGCGGAGCTCCTGAAAGCCGGTAGAAAACCGGTACTTGAAGTCTTTCAGAAGCTCTTGTATTCCGTCCTCCATGGTGGCACTACTCCGGAGGCGTGGAGCAGAAATGCGTTGGTCTTGTTCTTCAAGAAAGACGACAATGCTCCCTTGAAGAACTACAGACCGATTACCCTTCTGAGTTGCGTACGTGCTGTTTTCGAAAGTCATTACGAATCGTCACGCACGCAGACTAGACAAATTCCAGCCTCCCGAACAAGCAGGTTTCCGAAAAGGCTTTAGCACCATAGACCACATAGATACCTTTCGGCAATTTTTTATAGGATAAGGGTGACAAACGAGCACACAGTCCACAGTAAGTGGTTGCTATGGCTCATAGATATCTACATCTATTCTCGAATACGAATCAAAATGCAGATACGTTGTCAGCCTTGAGGACTAAGATGGAATGCCTCGTTTCTAGTAAAAAGGGTCTCTGGTTCTCTACATTTACAATACGAAACACAGCAGCGTTAAGCTGCTATTTTACGCTGGTATTCTGTGAGAGCGTGGTCCTTCCCCGGTCGAGCCGACCCATTCGCGCTACAACTATGCTACTAATATAGCTGCAGCATGGCTCTACCTCGTAAAAAAGTTTTACAGAAGACTGAGGAGTACAATTTGCCACTGTCTTCCGTATGTGGACTATGAGAAGAAGGATACGGTATTAACATCAATGGGGACTACATCACTCACTTAATGACCTCAGTAGTGTCTCCAACGGATAAACAGATCTCCAAATGCATGATGAACATGATCTTTGTTGATTGATTCTATTCTCATGATTGTAGTTGTTGGGAGCACTAAGCGCGAAGTTGTAGACGAGTATGTTTACCTGGGACAAATAGTCCGACTAGGTAAGTCCAATTTCGACCGAGAGGTCAATCGACGGATTCAACTCGGCTGGGCAGCGTTCGGGAGACTACGAATACGAATACGAATATACGAAAACCTGAAAACGAAATTGTACAACCAGTGCGTGTTGCCAGTGATGACTTACAGATCTGAGACGTGGCCCTTCATTCGTGGCCGTATGAAGAAGCTCAAGGTCCCTCAGCGAGCTATGGAGAGGGCTATGCTCGGGGCTTCTCTGCGTGATAGACTTAGGAATGAGTATATCCGCAGTAGAACCAGAGTGACCGAAATAACCTTACGGATTAGTAATCTGAATTCGCAATGGCCCGGCCATATAGCTCGAAGAACCGACAATCGATGGGGAAAAATGGTTCTCGAGTAGTGGCCTCGTACCGACGGATGAAGTATAAGGCGACCCCCCACTAGATTGAGTGACGACCTGGTAAGACATGCAGGAAGTCGATGGATGAATGCAGGTGGCTCAGGACCGTGCTTTGTAGCATTCCTTGGGCAGGCCTATGTTCAGCAGTGGACTTGTGAAGGGCTGTGTTGACGATAATAATGATAAAACAATTTCGTTGGTGGTAACGGGGATCGAATCCAGATTGCTTATGTAGTGTGAAATTTTCGGCGAGCGCTTAGGCACTAACCTACTATCAAATATATCATTGATAGTAACAACGTTGTACTACTTTAATTAAAGTATTGCAGTGATAGCTAAAGCCTTCTAGAACACAGTCCCTACTGCAGTTCACAATCTAAAGGTTGCTTTTAGTTCGTAAACTTTCGACTATATACGAACACAACAGCGTTGTAACTTTCACTATAAGTATGCCTGTAAAACTCGGCGCGGAAGTGAACTGCACGCAGGAAACGGCGCTCTAGGGAAGATAAGTTGCTGGCTTCAAAGCAATGTCTTTTACTTTGCATTCTCCCTAAAGATAATTGCGTACTAGTTATTTTATTTCGTGATTTATGCATTGAGGTGTATGAGTTATTTCTTGGGGTGTTATAGACACTGGAAAAGTGCGCTGCAAATAAGTTACAGGATTCTTTTAGTTCCTTTGATTGTTTGTCTCCTAAATACAATGATGGTGGGTATGCAGAAGAGTTTCTACGTTTGGTAGAAATGTATGTCCCAAAAATCTACCATAATAATTCAATGGATTTATGTTGGTTTATGAACATTTGTATGTTACGGAGACAAATATTTTGCTAACTTCTAATTTGGATGTTGGTGTGATATTCCCGATATTTATAAGTCTCAATTTCAACATATTTCATGTTTTGAGGTTCACCGAGTCCGATTATACTGTTGTAACCCTCGACGCAAAAAGAGGGGTGTTATAAGTTTGACCGCTATGTGTATGTCTGTCTGTAGCACCATAGCTCTTAAACGGGTCAACGGATTAGGGTGCGTTTTTATTATAAAATCAGGTTTTCTAGCTGTGGTTCATAGATATGTTTTATTAAAATCTGTTTAGCCATTTCAAGGTCATCAGCTGTTTTGTTAGTTGCGGTAGATATTCGGGGGGTTTTTAATTTTCAGTTTAAGTTATAAAAGTATGTCTAATATTTCGTTTCGCATAGTTCGAAAAGAAATGACAAATGATGTTATAGTCTCAAAAACATAGCTTAGTCAAATCGATCAATTTCAAAATAATACCTGATTGAGTTGATGGCAAGCAAATCCTTCACCATATTTTATCAAGTGGATGCTGTAAGAGGCGACTGTATATGTTGCCAAAACTTTATGGTTTCCCACCGATGACTGTTTAACCATCTTGTTTACGCCAGGGTTAAAATAACCAGAGCATTTTTTTTATGTAAAACTGAAACGACAAAAGAACTTATAATCCACCTGATGGTAAGTACTTAGTTACTGTAGTCCATGGACACTTGCAACAAATTTCAACAAGAAAGTTGCAGACACACATTGTCACCTCTGAGGACTAAGATGGAATGTCTCACAGCGTGTAATTATACTGCCTCTCTGTACCCTTCAACAGTGTAAGCACTGCTTTTGGCGGCAGAAATAGGTAAGAGACTGGTACATGATCACATAGAAGACGTATGGTACTGCAATTATCAATCCATTCGCCAAGCATGACTGTTATGGCGAATTATTCTTTCAAGAGTATATCCATACACAACACACACAAAAACTCACGCCTGTCACCCAGAGGGGTAGGCAGAGCATACGGACTTTCATTTGGCGCGATCCTGACACACCTCTCTTGCCTCCTTTACATCTATATATCTACGCATACACGCTCGTCGGTTAAGGGTACTCCTAATCTGGCCCATTTTCAATGTATCGCCGATTTGGTTGAAAACCTTCGTCTAGAGCGTCCCTTCCCGACCCTACCGTTCACTTTTGCAACATACATTTGCTTTGTCACTCTTTCCTCGTTCATTCTTTCTACATGACCAAACCGCCGAAGCATTCCTTTCTTAATCCTGGTCACAACGTCATCTTGCAAACGGCACTTTTCTCTTATCACACTATTTCTCACCCTATCATTCATATCCATCTGTGGACTTTTACTGGCTGCTAAAGAAGACAAGTGATAAAATTTTAAAAAATGACAACCAACTTCAATATAAATAAAAATAGAACATCATCAATGTAGTCAAAGTCAATTAAATACGCATTATTAAGTATAACACAAAAACTACTGGTCAGATCCTGATCAAATTATATGGGACCACAAGAAAAGCACCACCTTTCAAATAAAAAATAATCAGTGTTTTTACGTTGTAGAGCCATGCTGCACCTATATTACTAGTATAGTTGTAGCACGAATGGGTCGGCTCGACCGGGGAAGGACCACGCTCTCACAGAATACCAGCGTAAAATGGCAGCTTAACACTATTGTGTTTCGTATGGTGAGTGTAGAGAACCGGAGACCCTTTTTACTAGAAAAGAGGCATTCCATCTTAGTCCTCTCGGATGACAACGCATCTGCATTTTGATTCGTAATCGAGGATAGATGTAGATATATATCTATGGGCAACAGCAACTACTTACCCTACTCCTATAAAAAATATGCATGAGACTTTGTGAGAAAGGTACGTAAATGTAATTATTAAACTGTATTCTTTTCGTGGACTATTTCGCAACTATTATTTTTGCAACTACCGATTTAAAAACACTACATAAAGATTTACTACGTAAATCACGAATGGGTGGGCTCGGCCGGGGAAGTCAACGCTCTCACAGAATACCAGTGTTCGTATGATGAGTGTAGAGAACCGGAGACCCTTTATACTGAAAACGAGGCATTTCAACTGAGCTCTTAAGGGGTGACAACGCATCTGCATTTTGATTATTAATAGAGAATATATTATGTAAATGTATATGGACCACGGTATTTATGCACCATCATAACAATAATTTTTTAATAATCACACGCCATATTGTGCTGTTCCTAGGGCGCTATTTAATTTAATTCCCTTTTGGGTAATGGAATGTACGGACTAGGGGTAATGATCTGTGGCAATAATGTTATAATGATGGTTGCTGGTTTGTATAGAGTAATGCATGTTTAACGACCCACAGTCTGTAATGACAGTGTTTGAAATGATTATACTTAATAATACTAAAGATGATTGTTTTATAAATAATTACTTAAAAAAAAAGAAAAATTAAAATCGAAAACAAAAAATATATAACTAAATATAAGCTTCAGTAGTCGGTGATAAGAGTGTGTTGAAGATTTAAGACCCCGTTTCCGAGAAATCGGTAAACATGGAAAAATCTGACGCATTGAATATAGTAAATACTCGTTTTTAGAACTCGAGTCAAAAATGTTTTTTTAATGATATTGTAACAGCTTATAGATTATATGAAAGACATCCACAATATATTAAATAATATATACCAACCGAAGTGTACTTTCTTTGTTCTTAGGTAATGTTATCTTAAGGGTATTCTCTGTGTCATTACACCTGCTACTAGAAGTGAAACTAGCCTACGTAAGTGAAAAAAGCCTACACAGCTACCACTGCTAGGCTGAGGCCTACTCTAATTGCCAAGTGCAAAAAAGAACAGGGAAGCTGATGCAAATCCAAATGCATACGGTTGGAGATATGTAGGAGCAAACAAACGTGCTGTTGAGATTAATATATTATATTATAATAAAAAAAAATCGAATTGCTCTCCAATAATACAAAAGATAAATTTACATTAATTAGATCGTTTGTAATTAAAACAGCAATTAAAGACGCGCTCAGAAATTTAAATAGTCGAAAGGGGGTCGAAGTTTTAAATGTTTATTAATGTAATTAGTGCACGAACTTAACGGCACTAGGGCTTTATGGGTGTCTTTTGAATAGGAATACCTTAATTATGAAAATAAAAACGATGATGTTGATGTTTGACCTATTTTTATTCAATATAACAGCGTTGGTAGCATAGACGCTGGGTTCTTTGAAATAATTACTTATTTACTACGTGATGTCAATACATTTACAGATTGAGTCATGCAACTTAATTTTGGATTAATTAGGAGTACAAGGGGTGTTATGAATAACATCGAATCAATGAATTATTATTAAAATAAATAATGTAACTAAATAAAAAAAAATCTATTGGGAAAAGACAGGTTTAATTATTGAGAAAGAAGATGGTAGATATTATACTCTCTTCAGGAGTATGTACATTTTTATTAAAGGATAAAATAAAATAAATACGCCAAAACTTACTTTGGCTGCACCACGACCAATACTAATCAAAGACCTTTGACGTAATTGAAATGAAAACTTTATTTTGCGACGTAATAAGATTCAATGTCGTTTCTTAGCTGATAATATACTTATTAATATATTTTACTTTTCAGTAAACTGCTTGTGTACGAAGTGAAATGAAGGGCTCAGTTCAGCTGAAATACATATCAAGAAAAATCGGAATGTTACCGTTTTTCAACCGACTTTAAAAAGGAGTAGGTTGTGAATTTGTCGAAATCTTTTTTTTAATGTTTATTCACCGATTACTCGAAGACATCTGAACCGATTTCGATGATTATTTTTTTATTTGAAAGCTGTTGCTTTTCTGCTGTTGTGGAGAATATAAATGCCATGATCCCATGAATTACCATCATTAAGGTCTGACCAGTAGTTTTTGAGTCATCCTTAATCATTTATATTGAAGTCGGTTGTACAAATTTTTAATTTTTCCACTTGTAACTTAGTTTAAACGATTATCAGGGTTGTCGGCAATAAAATAGTTATGATCTTAACAGGTACAAACTCTATAACAATTCCAAGAACGAAAGAACAAACCAACTGTATTCGTAGCATCTTGATATCTTAGGTACATCACGAACTACGAGTAACTAACCGCATCTGTAGCATTTTGTGTCTGAGGTGTGTCACGAACGAACCAACTGTATCTGTGTGCATCTTATTTCTTAGTTGTCACATACCTACACCTATACGTCTACATTGTACAGGGAAACCTTGTATTATATATGTAAAAAATAATGTTTGTTTGTTCGCATTTTATGCGCAGCCATACGGTTCATTAGATTGTGGTAAAACTCTGTTGACCTATTACTTGCACTCGCGCGAAGGTTTTTTTTTTACAGGATAGGGTGACAAACGAGCACACAGTCCACCTGATGGTAAGTGGTTGCTGTGACCCATATACATATCCCCATATATCCTCAATAAATAATCAAAATGCAGATGCGTTGTCACCCGTGAGGACTAAGATGCCCCTTTTCCAGTAAAAAGGGTCTCCGGTTCTCTACACTTACCATACGAAACACAGGAGTGTTAAACAGCTATTTTACGCTGGTGTTCTGTGAGAGCGTGGTCCTTCCCCGGTCGAGCTGACCCATTCGTGCTACAACTATCATACTAATATAGTTGCAGCATGGCTCTACCACGTATAAACAGTTGTTGTTGTAGTACATACAGATATCGTACAATTAACTTACAGTAGGTAGCGTGAGCATCGTACCGACAAATTTATTTGAAAGTTATATATCATTCAATATCTAGGAATGTATAATCATTCCTAATTAAATAATGTAACTCTTCTAAATAAAAATATATTATTTTTATACGTGGTGGAGCCATGCTGCAGCTATATTAGTAGTATAGTTGTAGCACGAATGGGTCGGCTCGACCGGGGAAGGACCACGCTCTCACAGAATACCAGCGTAAAATAGCAGCTTAACACTGTTGTGTTTCGTATGGTGAGTGTAGAGAACCGGAGACCCTTTTCACTGGAAAATAGGCATTCCATCTTAGTCCTCACGGGTGACAACGCATCTGCATTTTGATTCGCAAACGAGGATAGATGTAGATGTCTATGGGCCACAGCAACTACCTACCATCAGGTGGACTGTGTGCTCGTTTGTCACCCTATCCTATAAAAAAAAAGATAAATCCACAATTGTTTCTTCTGCGACAGCAAGCGCCGGGTACCAGCTAGTTTGCCAATAGATAAAGGTGGATTTTATGCTCCTTTGTCACACTTATACTATAAAAAATATAAATCATTAAATCTTAATTTCATCTTAAGCAGCAAATTCTTATCATACACTCGCAAGACAATACCAGGATAACATAAAATTTATGAATTGGAAACCATGTCATTAATTACATTGTTGCTTCCTCAGCTTTCTTTTACTGATCATTTTATTACTATGTAATCTTTTAATGTCTTTATGGTTCCATGGTTTTGATAGTTAAGTAAAATTGTCTAGTACTTGTTCGAATTGAATCGCTTTTTTATTGAATAAGGGTGACAAACGAGCACACTATCCACTTAATGGTAAGTAGATGCTGTAGCACATAGACATCTACATTTATTCCCGATCAAGAATCAAAATGCAGACGCGTTGTCACCGCTGAAGATTAAGATAGAATGCCTCATTTCCAGTAAAAAGGGTCTCCGGTTCTCTACACTCACTATACGAAACGCAGCAGCATTAAGCTGTTATTTTACGTTGGTATTTTGAGAAAGCATGGTTCTACTTCGGTCGAGGCGACCTATTCATGCTGCTACCATAAGATAGCTGCAGCGTGGCTTTACCACGTAACGTACCGATTCTAGGAAGTATTAACCATGAGTGGTCACATCTACAGCCCAAAAGATTGAGTTCTTTTTATATAGAATAAGTACTACAAACGAGCACAGAGTGCACGTGATTTTAAGAGAATGCAGTGGCTTATTAAAATCTATCTCTGTTCACGATTAAAAATTAAAACGTATACGTGTTTTAACCCCTGTGGACTAAAATGGAATGCCTCGTTTCCAGTAAAGAGGTTCTACAGTTCTCAGCACTTACCATACGAAACACTGGTGTTCTGTTAGAGCGGGGTCGTGGTCGAGCCGACTGATTCATGTTGCATCCATTATGCAGTTGTAACGTGACCTACAAAACAAAAGTCTGAGCGACAGTCCACCGTCAGCCCCAACGGCAATATTTCGAGAACTAAGTTCCTTTTAAATAAAGGATCTCAATAAATCAGTGCTCAAATGATTGAGGTTTTACTCGAGCGGTCTTACTTTAAGACTCTTTTACAACTGAACGATAAGCTATCCGAGCGATCCAGGGAAAATTCTACTTCCATTTGTATTCCACGTTAGAAAGTAACCGGGGGTTAGATATCGTGGAAATATTTAAAATACTAGCAGTCTGTCGTCTTTCTTGCTGTGGTATAACTTTATACAATAAGTAGATTCTTTCCTTATTTATTTATATACATTTGACAGAGCATTAGATATGATATATTTTGCATTCTTTATCAGTTCCCAAAATACTACTGTACATGGGTCACTTCCCTTGTAGAGAGGCCTCGTTGGACTGTTGACCGTAAGCGCGACTTATCGTTTGCTCGGGCCAAAAACCAGTTATTGGGGTTTTCCTATCAAAAAATTATCATTAGCAGTCCAGAGTCAGAAAGTTGGCTGTGTTTCACGCCCGTGCCATGAAAAGCACGTAAAGCCGTTGTTCCTGGGCCTGACCTCTCTCCAGTCGTTTTACAGTTCCTTCGGACTATGATAGAGAGGGATAGATAGTGCACTTGTGCTTGCGCATGGCACTATGATACTGTGCTACGTCCCTGTTTTTTTTTTTTTTGTATTTTATAGGATAAGGATAAACGAGCACAACCCATCTACCCTTGTTTGCGAATAAAATGCAGATACTCTGGTTCTCTACATGCACTATACGAAACACAGCAGCATTGAGCTGCTATTTTACGCTGGCATTCTGTGAGAGCATGGTCCTTCCCCGGTCAAGCCGACCCATTCGGGCTACAATTATACTATTAATATAGCTGTAGCTTATTTTTGTTTTAATTTTTTTATATAGAAAAAGGGTGATAAACGAGCACAAGGTCCATCTGATGGTCTGCCGTAAACGAAACGGTTACACTACCTATCTATCGGTGGACATTAGATATTGGAATTTCACATAGTCGCCCATCACTCTGCACTTCACAAAAGACATCCACGGGGTTTGAGACACTCTTCCATTAACACACAATAAACATATAATCAGAGAAAACTGCATCACTGTAATCGATATGTGAGCACAACGTACTTAAACAAATAAAAAAAATAACAATAATTTAAGTTAAAACTATAATATTAAACTAAAGTAATAAACCAAATTGATGGATTGGCAAGATCCCACGCCGTTGTTTCCAGTGTGTGATAAGTATGGTATGTAAGTATGATATGCCAAGAAAGTTGTCATAGCTACTGCTAGTTATTTGAAACACCATACTGTTTAGTAGAGCAGTTGACATTGAAATTTAGAGAAATATTTGGCACACCTTTACATTGCCTTATATTGAGGGATTAATAATAATAATAGTGAAACAAATATAAATATAATAAAATATTAATGCATATATGTATATATTTTTTAAATTAAAACAACTTGTATAAGACATCTGCTAATGAAGCTTTGTTACCTGTTTCTTCTTGGAACAATAAAAATTCAAAATTGTAATACTATTTTTCTCGTTTTTATTTAATAATAACATAAATGAAGAAACTTCGAGGCTTTCTTTATTTAAAAAGGAACGTTGATCTTCGTCTAACTTTTTACTTTTACCTTTATTGTGTACGAAGTATTAGCATATTTTTTGTAGGGTTAAATAAAAGGGGTTTCTTTTTTATTATAATTTAGAAAGAGATAGCTCGGTTAACTTTTATATTACACAAATAATAATTTGGTTTATATGAGGACTCTGGTATGTAGTGGTAAACAGTGTCATTGCTATACTTTAAGCGTGTGGATTAGAGAATTAGGCTTCTCGAATGGAGTAAGTGTTTGTATGTATTGTCAACAAATTATTGTTTCGTGTAGGGATGTTTGCTCATAAAAAAATCCTAGGGTTGAGAAAAGAAAAAAAAACTATTGGTAAATCCAATTAAGCATGCCCTAATCGCATTAAAAAAATTAGGTATAACATGATTATACGGATTTTTTTAAAGTAGTTTAAATACACACAAGTGTTCACTAATAACCTTATTATACTTCCAATTTTCCGATAATATTATGTCAAACTTCAATTTGAAAAAGTTTGGAAAATCCAAAGTGCACGACTCATAATGTTCATTTGTTCATCATAACATCATTCAGGTCACTTCATAAAGTCCAAGACGTATTTAAGTATAAATATTAGATCCTACTTAGTTTTAGTACGTACTACTATTATTTATTCTGTGATTTTAAAATATTGTAATAAAAATTTTTGATTATTATAATAATCAAGTAATATAAAATAGTAAGAAATTTGTTTTTCGAATATTTTGTATTTATTTGTACAGCGATCTCTTTGAGCCGCTGCAAACAACCAATGCAGTATCCACTTACAACGGCGGTTGACGCCGTACTGCCGTACTAACTGACTGAGGCAGTCTGTTTACGAAAATGATTTCACACAAGGCTGCTCAAAAACTGAAAATTTCGACATTTAGCAGCCAAAAAAAAATTAATTATAACTAAACAAAACAAAATTAAACTGCCAATTACAGTCGATGGCTTCCCACATGACAGATGAAGAGTTTTAAAAATACGAGACTTGATAAATCCACACTATAAGCCACTAAAACCCCTTTTTTATGTAAAAATAGCAATTAATAGATTCAAAAAAAAAAAGTCCAACAATCATTTATCTTTCTGACAATGAGCTTTTTATATCATTTATATATATAATATGATTGCTAGATACGATTTAATGCGACAAAACGTAGAAATCCTGATTTTTAGGCGCTAGTAGAACATACCTATGGGGGTTGCGCTTACGGCATGCAATATGTCCGTCGGTACTCACCAAATATAATTACTTATGTACACAGTTTCATTACAAAATATATTGTTATAAATGAAATAAATAACATGTGTTATATAAAACTGTTAATGCCTCCATCTACGTTCAAGTGATCTTCCTGATCAGATTTTGGTAATCTTTCCAAATGGTGCCTAGTTAGTTAAAAACGCAAATAAAACTAAGCTCTTGCACATAAAGTTACCATACATAGCTCACACTCACCCCTGTTTACACACAACCTATTTGGGTGCCTGAAATTGTCCTGCTATTGAAATAGTTAACTTATATAGATACCTAGGACTTTCATTGAAATAAAATTTCAGTTTTGTTACATTTCTTGGGGGAGGCATTTGCTCTCATACTCGTACGTGGATTGTAGTGTTTTAATGATGATTATTATATTTCAAATCAATATTTTATTTCCTAAAGGAATATATCTTAATATTTTATTAAATACCGTTACCGTTATGGCCTATTAAAATCCAGTGCTGAAGCTACAGTTTTTTGTATTTTAGTCGTTATTAGGAAGGTGCTGCTGCCCATCTAATCATTTGTTTCCGTCTGTCGCCCTCTTACGACACCCACGGGATGAGATGGGGTAGTAGATACTCTTAAACCGCCACTACACGGTTTAAATAAAATGGGTTAAATATTCATTAATATTTTCCTACATAAAAACTAATAGATATTTTTTTAAAAGATATAACATGAATATGTTGCGAAGCTGCTTAATAAAATGGACTGGTAAATATTGCTTTCTTTTAATTTTCATTTTAATTATATTTCAATAGACAAGCTAATAATAACTTTATTGTGAATGTGAATATTCAGAAGCATTTTATCTTTTAATAAAAAAAGGTTGTTACCCTACTGCCTCATAAGGAGAGCAATGTTTTTCGGAAATAAGTGTGTACTGTCGCAGCTTCATTAGAACAAATACTGACCGAACAACAGCGAATCATATATCACGCTATCGAAGTTTCCGAACTACTGCAATATACTTTAAGTGAGCAATTCCTTTTCTTATTTACCCTTTATTTTATACAACACCTAATGAAAAGAATTACAAAGGGCGGACTCAATGCCTTCTGGCATTCTTTTCCAGTCAGTTCAGTCAATTCTTGTATTTATATGTAATTGGTTTTTTGGAAACGACTCGACGATTTGAATTACATTTTGTATTTAGGTAATGTTTAATTTTCCAAGTTTATCTAGATAGATTTCATTCCTGAAAAAATATTTTTCTTTAACGAGCGCAAAGCTCGGGTACCCAGGTACTTTTTTATAGAAGATGGGGAAAACGAGCATGCGGCTCACCTGATGGTAAGTGACTACCGACGCTCATGAACAATCGCAACATCAGGGGAATTGCAGATGCGTTGCCGGCCTTTTAAAAAAGAGTAGGCTCTTTTTTTGAAGGTCCCTAAGTCGTATCGGTCCGGGAACATCGCTGGTGGTAATCGATTCCACAAAGAAGTTGTGCGAGGAAGAAAACATCTTCTAAATCGCACAGTGGTAGACCGCCAATCATTCAGGTGGTATGGATGGTATCGCAAGTTTTATTTTATTATATTGAATAACTCATTTCCTCATCGTAATCCCCAATATATTGGTAATATGAATATATAATATTATATAGCTAGCTATAAAGATCGTTTTTGGAAGAATCGTAAGTTGTCCCATGGGAAATTACAAGAATGTTCAGTAAATTCTCTTTTCCTTTTGTTTTCCGAAGATACATCTCAGTGTGTGACGGCCATGGGTCTTAAGAAATATTATATTCCTTAGATATGCAGGCTTACTCGCGATGTTTTCCGTCACCACCGTGCGCGTGACACACCAGTATTAACATTGCATTATACGATGTCATTGGAGCCTGCCGCATATAATAATAATAAGGTTGTATTTATGAATAGTGGTCCCGGTAGTTGCATGCCTCTTGTGAATCTTACGTAGATAAGCATTTTCCCTAAAGGTACCAATAAGGTACTAATAGTGACTACTATTATTATACAACTAAATTACTTAATACTACTAAAGGAGATGAACTTCGTTCCATACAAGCTTGGGCGCGGCGTCAAAAAAGTTCAAATATATCTTATTTTGAAGATTTAAACATTTGTTACTTATGACAAAAAATCATGTTTTTGTAGGACCTGGGGTTTTGTTTTTATTTTCTTTTATTATTTGTAGGTTATGTAGTAAAATCACCCGTTCTTGGGATAAGTTGCTTCAATAAATTGAAAAGAACACAAAATAATGCCGTATTTTAAGTTATTATTAAATTAAATAAATTTAGTTAAATTAAATACTCAAACTAAATAAATAACTCAAACTTTTCTAATAGTTTAATTATTTTCTGCAATTATTAATAAATTGTCATCTAGAAAAGCAGCCTGAGGCTGTACATTGTTTGTTCTATTCCTCACAAAACCCAAGTAACACATTATTGTCATTATGTGGACGCAACAACCTACTGTGCTGTAAATCGAGAGAAAAGCCAAGGGTCAAGTTAAATTCTATGGTAATAACATTAGCTTTCGTTTTTCAGTTTTAAAAAATGTTTTTATAACTGTCCCATACACTACAGAAACAAAAACCATTTAATTATGCTCATAATTTATCTTTATAGTACCTACATATTTTTGTATAACTGTTACGATGTCAAGCACCCAATTTCATACATCTCCTTTAAACATTTAAAAACCCCCGAAACAAAAAGAGCTGATGCTCTTCAAACGATTGAACACTTTCTTGAATCATAGCTAAGAACACTCTCGATGAAGTCACCTGCCAACCAAAAACAACTTAAATCCGTTTGGGAGCTACGATGCCACACTCAGACACAAATATATACGTTAAACTTTAATACCCCTCTGATGTTGTCAGGGGTTAAAAATAATTAAAAGAGTTTCTTTTTCAATAAGAATTTAAAATAATACTGAAGCAATTCACGAAGATACGAGTACCTATATCTTCTACAAAAAAATAATTGATAACAACCTTTCATCACATTCTTCTGGCCTTATTTTCTAATAAGGACGAAATAACCTCAAGAAAATGCTGAACTGGATGTTTCCAGGTCGATTCATTACGGGAAGCGGTGACATTTATTGTTCTTCAAAACCGTAACTTTACTTTATAAGGCCATCCAAACGGACATATCTGTGTCAAAAGGCCAATTAATTCCGGACGCCAAAGACGTTGCAAATTAAATGTCAAAATGTGTAGGTACGTGTGTTGCAATAAAATAGTATAATAGATTGTTTCAGAGAGGACAAACGTAAAATCACCCTCAGTGCATTTAAGTTTGATTAAGCAAGCACTTTCAACTCTCAATATATAAATGGATTTATATGCTTTCAACTGCACATCGATATAATATAAAACACCGATTATAAAAATAAAGTAAAAAGTATAGTTACAACACAGGCCTCCTCTCACTTCTGACAGAGTTTTAGCGCAAGGAAATGTCCGCTGATTTCACATCTTCAAAATATATTTTTTTATTTCTCAGACATGTTTCCTCACGATGTTTTCCTTCACCGCAGAGCTCGTAGTAAACCAGCACTTAAAATTTCAATTAACAATATCGTTGCTGCCGGCGGGGATCGAACCCGGATTGCTCGCGTACTGTAAAATATTACAGCCAGCGCTAAGTCTAAAAAAATCTAACTAAAATCTTATAAACCTGCAAAACATAAAATAAATGCTTTTTTACTTTGACATACACTCCAGACTATTAAACGTAAATAAAAGTAAAGGGATCATACTCGTAGAAAAAAAAACAAAATTCACAACTCATTAAGTCAATCTGTCAGTAATGATTTGTTGGCAATATTTTAAAATTCTTTGGCGACAATCTCTACTCTGTGCGATTGGTGACAATAGACTATTATGTGTTTGATAGAATATGAACATTAGAAGTATGAACGTAAATAATGTATATTTAATTTAATTTAATGTTTGTTACACCAAATATAAATAAATTTTAGCTTTCTGTACTCTTCTTCAATATAAAATTTACCAATACCAAATCTCCCATTCCTCCGGACGCCCAACATGCTTTGAAAGGGGTACAAAGTTTTCTCTTCAGGTAGTATATAAACTTGATATTTTTTTAATAGGAGAAGGCCGACAAACGAGCACACAGTCCGCCTGATGCTAAGTGGTTGTTGTGGCCCATAAACATCTACATCTATCTTCGATTACGAATCAAAATGCAGATGCGTTGTCACCCGTGAGGACCAAGATGGAATGCCTCGTTTCCAGTAAAAAGGGTCTCCGATTCTCTACACTCACCATACGAAACACAGCAGCGTTAAGCTGCTATTTTACGCTGGTATTCTGTGAGAGCGTGGTCCTTCCCCGGTCGAGCCGACCCATTCGTGTTACAACCATAACATAGCTGCAACATGGCTCTACCAAGTAAAACATATATCATTATTCCACAGATTATAGTATTCGTATCCATTGAACGCTTTTTGGAATGGACGTGATTACAAATTGAATAGTTACCCGTTGAGATTTTGCATAGTTTGAAAGTGGTACGCTAAACTTTGCGATCGCACAGCTCTCGGTAAGTACTGGTTTCACTTAACTGCATTATTTATGCATAAGGCATGCAGTAAATTTATGAGTAAAATTTCACTATAGTGTATTTTTATCATTACCAGTATAGTATGCAAGCCACTTGCATGGATTATGTAAGTGTCAACTCTTTGGATTTTTGACGCAAAATATTAAACTTTAATTTTTCATCGTCATTTTCATAAACCTACCACGTCAAAATGAGGTTCCTCTGACCGGAGAAGAAATAAAAAAACGAAACTTGGTGGGTATCTTCTTGAATAAAACTACTTTTATTTACTTATTTTTAATTCTAGACTTTTTGAGTGCTTTGGAGCATCATGGTCTGACTGAGGTGATTGGTGTCCCGATGTAAATGTTAACGTCGAGAAGTAAAAAGAAGTAGAATTAAGCGCGATAAAATCCATAAAACTAGTTTTATTCAATCTGTAGTGTTCACGTAATAATAATAATAATACTTTTTGACACTTAAAGTATAAAATAGGGTATTGGACTCTCTTACGCGGTCACTGTAGTGTGATTAAAATATAAAATATCATAATAATGTTCTCCAGACCGAATTTCGGTCACAGCGGCAAGGCTCAACGCAGACTAGCCATCGGCGCAGGACAGGATTATAGTGTCCAAGTGTACGCGCAAGCACAGGTGCACTCTCTATTCCCTCACTCTCATAGTCCGATGGGACGGTAAACCGACACGAACTAAGAGAGATCAGACACAGCAACAACGGCTCTACGTGCTGTTATACTGAGAATTTCATGATGGAAAAACTTAATAACTGATTTTTTGGCCCGACCCGGAAATCGAACCTCATGATCAGCAGTCGCACTACTACAACCACTAGGCCAACGAGGCAGTATTCACGCAAATATAATAAGTCCTTAGGTATCTTCTTTTTTTATAACTAAGGATAATAATATGTCAAAAAATGAAGTTAAAGAAAATATAAAACAACATATCGTCAACTAGAAGCATATTATTATAAAAAAATAATACAAAGTTTTTATTTTGTCGAAGACATATCAGGAAAGCGAAGGACAGGATTATAGTGCCGAAGTGTGAAAAACCCAATAAGTGATTTAGGCCCGAATCAGGATTCAATCCCGGGATCTTATGGTCAGCAGTCAAATTTACGACCACTACACCAATGAGACAGCCAATAGTTACTACTAATATAATTTTTTTAATACTAATGTTTACATGTAACGAAACTATACGGTTTCAAAAGTGAATAACTTGAAAATGATAATTATGATAGACTTGTAATCAGAATACACAAAGAACCGACTACCGATAGGTTCTTCCGCTGTTCACTGATAAGCTCCCAATGAGGGCTAATAATTTTCTGCTCACTAGATGTCGCTAGTTGACACTGAGGTAATTTTTCTGTTACGCAATGTAATTTAATTGAGAAATTAGTTTTTTTAATAAAAGTTTACCAGTTTCTAGAGTATTAAAATACACAATAGTAGTATTATAATACACAAAACAATGCGTCAGTGGTTTGCTCTTAAATTTTTTGCACTTTTTTAACTTTCTTTTTATTTTGCTACTTTTATGAATATCTGTGGTTTTATTTATTTATTTTAATGTTATTAATATAAAATATAGCCAATAGTACAGAAAGAAACAATAACTTTTACATTTTCCTAACAAATTAACTTCAAATATTATACATCACTTTCTAGTGGCGCCGCCCTGGTGGCAGAAAAAGTCGTGGATGCTCATTTTAATGGTCCATTTTATGAGTACATTATTGGACTTGCTTCAGTTAACGACGGGTCTGTTGTCGTGTTCCATTCTGTATAAGATATGCAACGTAATATTATCTATGAATAATTCAACATTTAATAAAAAGTAGACCGTTACCGTTGTAGCCTATTAAAGTCCACAGCTGAACATAGACCTCTCCCGTAGATTGCCTCATAGGGGGGATATTTGCCATAGTTGCCACGCTTGGCGGGCGGTTTGGCAGATGCAGCTGCCCATCTCCTGATTTCTTTCCCTCTGTCGCCTCTCACGACACCCACGGGATGATATGGAGTAGTGGATATTCTTACACTGTCACTACACAGAAGTGACAAGGTAGACTTTGTCACTTACGTAGTGGTGGTGAAACATTAGTGAAAGTAAAAAATTAAAAAAATTTAATGAAACAATATTTTTTGAATAAACTTAAACTACCTACACTAGGATTGGGGGCACACGGATAGGGGGGAGAGGCAGTTTACATACATAAATTTCACAAGGACTAACATCCAGACCAGGAACAATTATTTGTAGACCATATAAATACTTCTTCCGTGCGGGATTCGAACCCGCGGCCCGTAGCGCTGCAAGTCATTGCTAAGCCACTGCGTCACGGAGCCGTCAAATTATTATTTCTAGAATCGGTTCAAAATATCAAAGAATTACGAGTAAAATCTACTATGAGGGAACTATTTTTTTTAATTTTTGAAGTCGGTCCTACTTTTTATTTAGTTAAATATTTTTACTCTTTTGAGTAGAATGCTTTTTTAACATCTACATTTTCATTTCCCATTTTTACCCTTAGAGATGGAATCATTTCTTGAAATTTATACAAGACCACCCCTGAACTAAAAACCTATATAATAAAAAAAAAGGATAATTTAAATCGGAGAAGCCATTTCAAATCAGTAATAATACAAAAAAGAACGCGTTAACGTTGAACTCAGTTGAAATATAACAACAAAAAGCCCTGCGGACTCTTGCGACGTTTCTTTTTTGGTCAGAAGAACCTATTTCGAAAATTTAGTAGATTTGAAAAAAATTACATACGACAAACAAAATTGTATTTTCTTACGCCAAAGAAATAAATTTATTTCATTTCACGGGGAAGACAGGTACTCGAATTATTAATAAAGAAGTTTGGTTACAGCTACGTAGAAATGTCACAGACAATGTCCAACCCTCGTCCACGAGCGTAGTGAGTACCGTTTACAAAAATGTACTTAACCTAAAGCAATACTGGGTATTAAACTAGTCTCTATAGCGGCCTGACTTTTTTCCGTTGGGATAAAATTAAAAATAAATGAAGTGTAAAATTAGTATTATAATTTTTTTGTAAACATTTTTATAAAAAAAATTAAGCCATTTAAAAATATTGAAATTTATTTCATATTATGCACCCTACTTTACGTATGGCACTTATCAATAAATCCGTGACATCCTTGCCTCTGGGAAGCTGGCTAGTGAAAACCTTACCTCAAATTAGTAGTAAATATTTATTGATGAAATAATTTTAAATGTCAATAAATAAAAAAAATATTACTGACTAAGTTATATAATACAAAGAAAAGTATGTTAACAAATATATTAAAAAATAAAGTAAAAACAAATTCTAGGTATGCCATAGGCCCCCACTTAGTTCACTTGTTATGCGCAATATTATTCAGACTGTACAATAATATTAGGCAGTATATTAGCTTGCCACATAATTTATCATAGATAAAACATATAAAACTCTAAAGGCGGGTTCACAACCGATTTTTCTACCGACTTCAAAAAGGGGACGGTACTCAATTTTACTGTATGTTTTTTATGTGTGTTACTTCATAACTTTTTACTGGGTGATCCGATTTCGATGATTCTTTTTTATTTGAAAGCTGGTGCTTCAGATGTGGTCCCATATAAATTTGATCAAAGTCTGACCAACAGTTTTTGAGTTATTCTTAATAATTTATATTGAAGTCGGTTGTACAAAAGAACCATGCCCACTTTTCATACATTTAAAAACCTGAGAGCAAAAGTTTATGTATAGTTATAAGGTACAGTAGAAAAACTTTTCTTTTTTACTAGTCACTACTACTACTACTAACTAGTCATTTTTACGATTTAAACGCTACGAAGCCCAAAAATATTAATGTTACTCTTTAGGTTAGGATTTGCCGTAACCAAATACTTAAATTTTCTATCTCTTATTAATGTTCTATCACCACTTCCTCTGAGATTATACTGATAAAAATCTTGTGTATCTCTACATATTTCTATTCTATATGATCCATGAAAAACACACAAAATGGCACAATACATAACGAGACGCAAACACAACAAGTGATTATATTCTCTTTGGCAACAACGAAGGACTGCGCCGATCTGCATGATTAATTTATTTAATTATTATCTTATTTTTAGATAATCTGTACTATACAAAGAGTAATAAAGATATATATATATATATATATATATATATATATATATATATATATATATATATATATATATATATATAATATATAAGAATATTAACAAATACTTACTTATTAAATAAAAATAATGTTTAAAACTCAGAAACAGAGTTCAATTAAGTCAACTAGCTAGCAGTATGTGAAATGGAACGTCCTAGAAAAAGGGTAGTTAAGGTGCGTTCAAAATATGGTGGTAATAAGTTCGACCCCTGACGTTGAATTAGCATAAATAAATATTAAAAATATTTTTCTCCTGCGTTTCTTTTAACATTGTGATATGCGTATTTAATTTAGAATTCAATTAGCTGAATTTTAAGATTTATTTCATTTCTATACAAAGTCAGGTGAAAAATGGGCATCCTTTTTTTTCAATTTAAATTATTTATTTTAGTTGTTAGGGAGATTCTATTGCGCGTCTCCTTTTTTCTCTCTGTAGCCTCTTACGGCAGCTACGGGACGACATGGGCTTGATATTCTTACACTACCACTACACGGTCACTATTGTGAGGGTAATATGGTCACCTTAGGCTTTGCCGTCCTATAAAACCAAAACTAGGAGGAGTACAGGGACAAAAGCACAAAGTCATATCTATAACTAATATGAGAAAAAATAGCATACAAGCTTTGGAAATAATTAGAAGCGCTTTGAAAAATCAACTTAAAAAACTAACTGCACTATAATACATACTAAAATCGTCTTGAATATTTACTGTAATGTCAACTGTCAAAATGGCGTCGATAAAGCAGCGTCCTTTTAACTCATTATTATTTCATTGACTGATCGTATCAGAGCCATCTATACAAACAAGTCTGTAGTTTTTAAGTTATAAGAAAGTGTCCATATTAACCGGATGACCATATTACTCTCACGTACTTTATTAATTTTTTCTTTCGCAAATACACCACGAGCTAAATTAATCATAAAGTCCCCGCAATAAATCTTTCAAGCAAACATTATGCGTGATAAAGATAGCCATTGTCAAATTATTCCTTGGAATACCACACCGAGTTCAGAAGTAATTTATCACGGAGGAAAAAGACGAATAGCGGAAAAATAACCGTTAAAATTTATAATGACACTGTAATAAAAACGTGGATGGAAAAAGTTTATACAAATATGTAAATTATTTCAATATCATCATTAATGTACATAAGTATTCACTTTTTGTTTTTACGTGACTGCCCCAGAAGGATTGTAATATTTTTCGGTTGTATGTATGTTTGTATGTATGTAATTTACACTTGGTAGAACCACGTTGCATCTATATTATGGTTACAGCAAGAATGGGTCGGCTCGACCGGAGTACCACGCTCTCACAGAATACCTATGTAAAATAGCAGCTTAATGCTGCTGTGATTCGTATGAAGAGTGTAGAGAACCGAAGAACCTTTTCATTGGAAACGAGGCTTTCCATCTTAGCTCTCAGGGGTGATTTTGATCCTTAATTGAGGATAAATGTAGATGTCTTTGGGCCACAATATCCACTTACCATCAAGTGGACAGTGTGCTTGTTTGACACCCATTATTCTATAAAAAATGTCTATCTATTTCTGTAGCACGCGTCTTGAAAGATTTTCACGTGATTTTTTATTATAAAAGAAAAAAACTATCATGCGGCTCACCTGATGGTGAATGACTATTGCCAACCGCACAACTGATACATCAGGAGAATGAGGGCTAATAATCTTCCACTCACCAGATGTCGCTTGTTGTGACTGAGGTAAAGTTTTTCGTTACATAGTGTCAGTTAATTAAGAAATTAGTTTTAAATAATAGTTTATCATTATCTAGAGTATTATATTAATATACAACAAAATGCGTCAGTGGTTTGATTTTTAATTTTTTGCACTTTATAACTCTTTTTTTTAATTTATCTACTTTAAGTTACATTTATAGTTTAGTTTATTCATTTCTAATGTAATTAATAAAAAATATAACTAACAATACGGAAAGAAACCTTAAATATTACGTTTTCCGAATCGTCCCCGCTATGAAATCTGTCAAATATTTTACCTCACTGTAAAGTGGCGCCGCCCTGGTGGCAGAAAAAGTTGTGGATGCCCTCATTGCAAGTGCGTTGCCGGCCTTTAAAAAGGAGTAGGCTCTTTTCTTGAAGATCCCTAAGTGGTATCGTTTCGGAAAAACGTTGGTAGCCGACTGTATAAAGAATTCGTACGCGGACGAATACTTTTGTTAAATTGCATAGTGAGACACAGTGTGAGTTGTTAGTTTCTTCTTAGTTGTAGAGGTGACATGTGGGTAGATATATTATAATTTATTCCCATATGCCACTTCTATATTTCTTTCGTTATAGTGTTTTAATTACTTTTTTCAACCCTTAGTCTTGTTATAACTGTAACGGACTTTAATTTTTTTTTGCTATTTATCGACAAGGAAGTTTTCATATTATTATTATCACTGTGAAGTATTAATTTGATTAACATAATTTATTTATTAATTTGATTAATATAATTTATTTATTAATTTATTTACAAAACATTAAAATACACAATTTTTATTATCATAATAAATAAAACTTGAAACTTAAATTATTTATACAGTCGTACTCCCCGCGGTATAATGCCAAGAACGCCGGCTGCGTTTATTCGCTGAATGGCTATACTTACTTTGAGCGATAAAAGATCTAGCCGTCTTAAATATTATTTTTATAATTATGTATATATTATTCGAAGGTCTTAAAATTCTAAAACTGAATATAAACAGAATATCTCTATGCTGCCCATATTCAAGTAATAACTTAGGGTATACTACTATTTATTCTTTAACGTCTTCACTTTGTGCTCTTAAAGGGTTTTTGCTTTTGTTTTGTGCTATTCAACTCCTTTCTTCTGATAAATCACCTTAGAATTCTGGTTGTATTCGAATCAATAGTATTATAACGATTTTATATCATAGATAAATTTCTTTTAATAAAAATTATTTAAAAATTATATTAAAGTTTAAATTGCTTCATTAATTACTTACAGCCTATCAAAAGTACACTATTGAACATTCGCCCATAGAATGTCTTATAGAAGGGAATTTTGCCATAATTGCCTACTGCCAACGGGCTGGTTGGCAACCGTAGTCTTTTTATTATTTTCAGTTGTTATTATGAAGATTCTCATGCCAATTCGTGTTTCAGTTTCACCGCTAAAGCCTTGTACGGACAAAACGTTCCAATGTACGCGTAGCCGGTTACGCGTACACAAGAACGCTAGTTAGTAGCGTGTGGACCACGGAGTACTTTGAATAATCCGAAAGTGTGGACTCGCGGGTAGTCGTCGCGTCGTCTGCTTTTGGATTCGCGTTAAAGCGGATGTGAACGCTCAATTTGGACTTAACCCCGCATTGCATAAAGGTGCCTCGTACGCGTATCCACTATCCACCTGTACGCGTATTCAGCATATAGGTACATCATATAGATTACGCGTATATTGAAACGCTTAGTCCGTACAAGGCATTAGGTGACAGAGAGAAACTGACGATCACGAGATGATATGGGGTAGTGGATATACTTACGTCGCCACTACACAGAACTTTAGAAAATCATTTTTTAAATATATTAAAATGTAATGATTCCTTACATTTACACGAAGACTACACATTAAATGAAACTAACTTTTAAGGATTTTATCGCGTTTAATTTTTAGGTTTCGGTTTCGGGTGCTTTACAGCACCCATGGTCATGGGGGAGAGGGGGGACTGAGGTGTTTTTTTTTATAGGATAAGGGTGACAAACGAGCACACAGTCCACCTGATGGTAAGTGGTTGCTGCGGCCCATAGACATCTACATCTATCCTCAATTACAAGTCAAAATGTAGATGCGTTGTCACCCGTGAGGACTAAGATTGAATGTCTCATTTCCAGTAAAAAGGGCCTCCGGCCACCTGCACTCACCAAGCGAAACGCAGAGGTAAACCTCTACTTCACGCTGGTTTTCTGTTAGGTCGTGGTACCACCCCGGTTCGAGCCGGCCCATCCGTGTGACAGCAAAAGCTGCCGCGTGGCTCTACCACTGTTAAACGTTGTTGACGTCCCGACGTCATAGTTAGCCCGGCTACCTTCAGTTTTTGAATATTTATTTTTGGTCCGACCTACGCAGAATGAGGTTACACTATCTTGAAGTCTTGCAGTGGTATGCTTGGGCTTGGATTTAGTTTTATTAATTATAAGATACCAAGCAGATGGCAGCACCAATCCATCTTCTCTATTGAAGTTACATGTTTTTTTTAAATTTCAATAGCCTCGCGAATCATCCTTGGTAGAAATCGGTGTTCTTTTGAGAGAATTTATGGTCTATCAAATCTGGGTGCTGTAAAGCACCCGAAACGTCGCGAATTAAAAAGTTAAATTAAACGCGATAAAATCCGTAAAAATTAGTTTCATTTAATATTAAAATCTACTAGATACGAATGTAAAATTGCAGCCTACATATTTCCCACTGCTGGGCAGAGTTTTCTTAGTAATGAGAGGATTTTCGGAGCAGTAGGTCTGACACGCTGCTCCAGTACCTATTCACACATCTTCGAAGTATTTGTTCTTTGAAAGTCGTTACAAATATAGTTATAGATAAAATCGACAACGCATCTGTGGTCTTCTCTGTTTGAATTTGGTGCTATTGCAGTACCCACTTACCATCGGGTTTCTTTTAAATCGTTTTCCGTTAATTGCGACAAAACTAACACTTTTTATAGAATAAGGGTGACTAACGAGCACACATTCTACCTAATGGTAAGTGGATATTGTGACCCATAGATATCTACATCTACACGTTAAGTATCAAAATGCAGATGCGTTTTCATCCCTGAGGACCAAGATGGAATACCTCGTTTCCAGTAAAAAAGGTATCCGATCCTCTACGCTCACCATATGAAACACAGCAGCATTGAGCTGCTACTTTACGCTGGTATTCTGGAGAGCGTGGTCTTTCCCCAGTCGAACCGACTGGTTCAACCATAATAACTGTAGCGTGGTTGTACCACGTAAATATTCATCAACTATTTCATTTTTTATTACACATTCATTCTGTTTTTAAAACTTAAAGAAAAACATTTTATTTCTTAACTTTTACATTTTCTTATCCCAAAGGGTCTGCATCTACAAAGAATAGCTTAGTTATTTTAACTTAGTCTTTAATTAAATACAAGATCAGATAACAACGCTTTTGTCCGATAAATATTTTATCTGAGAAAGAATTCTAGTTTATGGTATTCCTCTTGAATACTGTCTTGTTTATTATTTATTGAAATTTATAATACTTTAAAAATCTAAATAAATCTTAAAGAAAATGGAACATTTTTATATTCCTCAACTGACGGTTACTCTCTTTCTCTCTCTCTCTCTCTCTATCTCTGTCTTTCTCAAACACGCTTAGCATGGTCTTTAACTTCACGCGTCCAGTTGCTACCATATTACGCTGATCGTTGCTTCATCTAACCAGGCGTCCATAATTTGCAAGGAAAACATAATGTGTTTTTCCTCTCAGTACGGTCTTCTCGTGGCATGTTTGCTCTATCAGTTGTCACTTCCGCAATAAATGATCCAATTGATCTTTTAAAAGGACAGGTTCTTTTCTAGTGTAGAGACTAAATGCACTGGAGCACACATGGGTCGGCTCGATCGGAAAACGACTACACTCTCACAGAATTCCAGTGTCAAATACAGGAGAACTTAGTTTCGTCTGGTGAAAGACGAGATGAGATATTTTAGTGCTAACCAGACTTTTTAGGTAAAAACATAACGGTGTTCTGATTCTTAATCGAAAATAGATATAGAACAGATGTATCTATAGGCCACAGCATTCACTTACCATAAGATAGACTGAGTGCTCGTTTTGTTATTCTTGCTTGTATAAAAACAGCTAAGACAGCTGTCTAAAAGTGGAAGTTTACTAAACCCTCTAGGGCTGCTAAGATACTAACTTTGGGTAAAGTTGTAAAACAACTGTCGGGTTTTCTAATCTGTATTTAAGTAGGGGTTAACAATGTTATTTTACCGTTGCCTGCTCCCCACTGTGGCTTAAGATTAACATATTCAAATATGTGACCTTACTGTCTACAATAATTATACTAAAGCAACATACTTGTACAATTTTTGTTCACTGGTAAAGCCTACGTCTCGTGTAGCTTGTGACAAATAAGAAGAAAGTTATTTGATTACATTGTAGTACTATTTACTATTAAATATAGATGGATAGATTTATTGCACAAATATCTTTTGTACAAAGTCGAGCTTAAAGGCTTAATTGCATTCTCTGCCAGCTAGCCTTTGGTAATGTATTAAAAGCTGTAGGTAGAGCTTAAAGTTGGTAAAAAATTAACTATGTATATAAAAATTACTAAGATCTTAGCGGTCAGCCACCGCAGAGTCTACATCACCTGAAGATGTCTAGTGTAGAGGCGAAACACTTGTTGTATTGTCGTCAGTGGTGTGTCTTTCCTAGTGTACTGGTGTTAGGAGTAGTAGTGCTGGGACTAGTGGTGACGGGAATAGTGCACGCAATTGAGGAAGGGCGAGAGGTGCTCTTCAAACTAGGTAAGACACATCATTTTATTTTATCGAACGGATGTACGCGAGGTAATTTTTTACATTTCCGCAAAGTAATGATTCTATTAATTGTAGGTAGAGCATCAAATAAACATCTTAATAAGATTCATAGTAATGATGATGATGACGATGAATTATTTAATCGTTACAAAATGTGAGTTATCCGATATCTTGCAGTTTACTTTTAAATTTATTTATCCTGTCTAGCTTCAATTGTAAAGTATTGAATTAATAAAAAAAAATACCTTTGTTTCAGGTAATACACTTCAAAAAAGTCCGACAACATTGAACAAAACCAGCGTCGCACAGGTATAAAACGACTTTATAATATTTGTAGTACCTTTATCAAACTTTCAAAAAGGTTCACAATTCAACGAAATAGCTTCGACTTCAGTAAACCATTTTTTTTCTATCGAAACGTTTATACTTCAACAGAGATTCCATGAGAATTTCAACCTGATCTAATGATGTTAAATATATTATTGCTAAACTTGATAATTAATGTAAAATTGACGACTCCGTGGCGCAGTTGCTTAGCAATGAGTTGCTGCGCTGGGGGCCGCGGGTTCGAATCCCGCACGGAACAAGTATTTGTATAGCCTACAAATAATTGTTCCGGGTCTGGATTTTAGTACTTGTGCAATTTGTGTTTGTAAACTGCCTCCACGATATAGGAGAAAATTCTAGTGTAGGGATAACGTTTTTTTAAAACTTGACATTTGTAAACGAAATTGTACATATTTTACGTGTTAGAGCCACGCTGCAGTTATATTATGGTTGAAGCACAAATGGGTCGGCTCGACCGGGAAAGAACTACGCTCTCACAGAATACCAGCGTAAAATAGCAGCTTCATTCCGTTATGTTGTGTATGGTGAGTGTAGAGAACCGGAGACCCATTTTACTGGAAACGAGGCATTCTATCTTAATCCTTAGAAGTGACAACGCATCTGCATTTTGATTCTAAATCGTGGATATATGTAGATGTCTTTGGGCCACATCATCTACTTACCATCAGGTGGACTGTGTGTTCGTTTAGTCACCCTTATTCTATAAAAAGGCAATAAAAAAATCAAAGATTCTAGAGTTTCTTGCTTGTTATGTTTATTATTAATAAACTTAATAGTTGTGGATAATTAATATACATTTGACATTTGTAAACGATATCGTACCATGGCAATTAAAATAAATCAAAGACAGGGAGTTTCTTGCGGGTTCTTCTCTTAAAAGGTTTTGTTTTCCGAACTGGTGTAACTTTTGACGTTCATAAGAGTTTTAAACAAACCAAAATTAATTGAAATGTTTTAACAATTACCTTCACTTTGAAAATGGAATACACCTCCAACAAAAAATTCAAAGGTTGTCGTGAAATCTGTAAAGGCCTCATACGAGTTTTACTCATTTAATGACAAATGATCGCCGCAGATGAACTTTTGCAACACCTAGGGTTTCTTTCCCTGCCTAAGAGTTCTGGATTGAAGACGAGTAGGAGTCTAGTAGAGCTTCAGCTGTGATGCATTCCATTTTAGTCATCAGAGACGACAAAACAGTTATACAATTTACTTGTTGGAGTTGTTAGCTCCAACGGTCAAACATCGAATGGACTGTAAGCTTGTTTGTCACTACAATATTATAGAATACTACTAACCCACACCTGCTTCGACTAGATAGGATCTATTAATGTAGTATTACTTAGATTTAAGAAAGTTAAGGAAAGAGTCAGAGACTATTCAATATTTTATTTTGATTTTTTCTTTTCACTATCCTCAACGATCCTTGTGCTACTGAGTACTTGAAATCTAGATTTCAGTACCTAGGAGATACTCATAATTGTTTTCTCCGTTCTTCGGATAATCTAAAGTTGCTAACACCTTTACACCGTACTGGTTATAACCACATATGACCCATTCTTTCGCTCTAACCGCTACAAGACTATGGAAGGAAATACCTCTTGACATTAAAAACGCTTCCAACAAGTTTCTTTTTATTAAAAGCAATATTCGACATTTTAGTAAAGCTTTACAAGTGTGAATTAACGCTTTTTCCTAAAGAATGATTCTGTCGTCACATATTCTTCTTATTTATTATGGCACAGTTATATGTGTATATATTTATGTATTATGTATATAATATAATGTATATATTTAATGTATTTAAGTAGATTTATGTATACGTCTGTATTTATATATTTAAATTTTATGATATATTTATAGAATATCTTCTATATATACACACACACACACACACAATTCTGTCAGCCATCTCTTCCATCTCTGCACAGAGAGGACGACTCACTGGCCCATGCCGCAAAGGAGAAAGCCGATCTGTTGAGCTCTCTTTTTGCGTCCAACTCGACTCTAGATGACGGGGGGAACACACCGCCGACCATCCCGCGATGTGAGTGCTCCATGCCGGATGTGCGATTTACACAGCGCTCGGTCCGCAAAGCACTCTTCTCCCTGGACGTCAACAAGTCGAGTGGGCCCGATGGAGTCCCTCCCATTGTGCTGAAGACGTGTGCTCCGGAGTTGGCACCGGTTTTAACGCGTCTTTTCCGGTACTCCTACTCCCAAGGCGTAATCCCGAACTCATGGAAGACAGCTTTGGTGCACCCGATCCCTAAAAAAGGCGACCGCTCAGACCCGTCCAACTACAGGCCTATCGCCATCACCTCCTTGTTCTCCAAAATAATGGAAGCCATTATAAACTGCCAGCTCATGAGGTACCTTGAGGATCACCAGCTGATTAGTGACCGCCAGTACGGTTTTCGTCGGGGTCGATCAGCTGGTGATCTTCTAGTCTACTTAACTCATAGATGGGCGGAGGCAGTAGAGTCCAAGGGGGAGGCATTAGCCGTTAGTTTGGACGTAGCGAAGGCCTTTGATCGGGTCTGGCACAAAGCGCTTCTTTCGAAGCTTCCTTCCTATGGGCTTCCCGAGAAATTGTGCAAATGGATCACCAGTTTCCTTGCTGATCGGAGCATCAAGGTCGTAGTAGACGGTGAATGCTCTGATTTCAAGCCTATCAACGCTGGTGTTCCACAAGGCTGCGTGCTATCACCAACGCTGTTTCTCCTGCATATCAATGATATGTTGCTAACTGGCAGCATTCATTGCTATGCGGACGACAGCACTGGTGATGCCTTATATACCGGCCGTGCCAATATTTCTCGGGAAAACGTCGCCGAGTACCGGGACAAACTTGTGTCTGAAGTCGAGTCTTTGCTTAACAAAGTCTCGGATTGGGGGCGACTAAATCTAGTCCAGTTCAATCCCCAGAAGACACAAGTTTGCGCGTTTACCGCTAAAAAGAACCCCTTTGTCGTATCTCCTCAGTTTCAAGGCACTCCCCTTACTGCCTCAGCCAGTATCGGAATCCTTGGCGTCGACATATCGAATAGTGTGCAGTTTCGTGGTCACTTGGAAGTGAAGGCCAAATTGGCCTCTAAAAAGCTTGGCGTGCTCAGCAGAGCGAGACAGTATTTCATGCCGGCACATCGCTTGCAACTTTACAAAGCGCACGTTCGGCCCCACATGGAATACTGTTCTCATCTCTGGGCCGGGGCACCCCAGTGCCAGCTCCTTCCACTTGACCGCATCCAGCGCAGAGCGGTTCGAATCGTCGACGACCGAGTTCTTTCTGATCGGCTCGATACACTGGCACTGCGTAGAGATGTTGCATCTCTTTGCGTATTTTATCGCATTTATCACGGGGAGTGCTCTGAGGAATTGTTCGGACTAATTCCAGCCGCTCAATTTCACCATCGCACATCGCGACAAAACTCGCGTTACCATCCATACCATCTGGATGATTGGCGGTCCATGACTGTGCGATTTAGAAGAAGTTTTCTCCCTCGCACGACTTCCTTGTGGAATCAATTACCACCAGCGAATTTTCCGGACCGATACGACTTAGGAACCTTCAAGAAAAGAGCTTACACCTTTCTAAAAGGTCGGCAACGCATCTGCAATTCCCCTGGTGTTGCGGTTGTTCATGGGCGGCGGTAGTCACTTACCATCAGGTGAGCCGCATGCTCGTTTGCCCCCTATACTATAAAAAAAAAACACACACACACATATATATATATATATATATATATATATATTTCTCGTTTATTCGAACTTCGTTACCTTTTTTCTCATTATTAGTTTACTTGCTGTACTACCTCCCATATGTTTATCTCTGCTTAGCCCAATGGTTGGCTGGGAGAGAATGCTTTAAGGCATTAAGTCCGCCATATGTACGATTTTTCGTTTGTGCATTAAAGTTTAAATAAATAAATATTTGTTTTTTTTCTTCAAAAATAATCTTCAAGGTTTTCGTAGAAAATATAGCCTAGATCCCTCCCGACATTGCTCTCTATCTGTTCTCAAATTTCATCACAATCGATTCAGATATTCCGAAGAATAGCCCGATAGACAGAAAGACAAATATTAAAAACATGGTTATTTAAGTCTTAATAGTATATAAATTACCCCTTGAGCTTATTAGAAGCTAATAATATAGACAGACACTTCAAATTTATTTATATGTATAGATATATAGATTAGCATTTCATTTGAATTTATTGATGATGGAGAGTTAGTTTCTTAAGATACTCAAAAAATCTGTTTATGCCTCACCTATAATCACAAGTTTTATGATGCACGCCTTATATTATTTCTTGAATATAATTATTCCACAATAAACGGTAACTGATATCAAAACCAAGGAAGAGACATTTTAAAAAGGAAAAAGACATGTGGTAAACGCACATCATGACAAACTTGATTTCCTGTGCGATTTACTAGGAGTTTTCTTCCTCCCACGACTTATTTGTGGAATCGTATACCACCTGCGATTTTTTCGGACTGATACGACTTAGGGACCTTCAAGAAACGGGCGTACTCCTTTTTAAAAGGCCGAAAAATTACCTGCAATTCCCCAGGTGTTGCAGTTGTTCATATGCATCGGGCAACACTTACCATCAGGTAACCCGCATGCTGATTTGCCCCCATTTTATAAAATGAGTAATTATCATAATCAGCTAGGATTAAACCCGGATTTGCCAGTGGCTATGGCAGCTGCGGCGATAGCTGGAAACTGAATCGCTAAGAGTATTTCGGTTTAAGTTTTCGTGCTATCTTGTAAAATAAGATTTAAACGCTTACTAGGTTTTGATATGAGGCAGCCGGAGATGGCCGTTGCATGTCGGCTCATTGCTCGTACAACGGTAATGACACGCGCTAGTGCAGTAATCGCTTTGTTCTAGATTGTTCTGGAATTACTTTCCTTTAACTGTAGCATAATGTAGCTGTAGAAATGCTTTACGGCGTAATATTAAAGTAAGAAAGCCAATATAGATACAAATTGCGAAGTAGTCCATTCTTATTTGTGTCAACGCACAGCATTCATCGTTTGAATTTGGTTGCAGTCCATAGCCACTACTAGTCACTAATCATCACGTGGTATAATAAAAACATTGTGTTTTTATTCTACAACGTCATTTGTTTCTTTTGCGAAAGTTTTAATTAAAATAAAGACTTCGAACAATAAACGGCTGCTTAAGTTGCGGTAACGGAGTCCTTCAACGCTGTTAACAAAGATGCGACCCGAGAACAATTTAAACTTGTGAATAGGCTGTAAAAGAACTTATTTTTCATCAGAGAGCCGACAATAAAAAAGACTTAGTGCTGGTTACTTTTTCTTTGATGTAGTTTAGTATTTTATTTTTAATTAAGAAAAATTATACTTTCCATAAAAGTGAACTTCAAAGACCTAAAAATAAAATATAATTTAATCATAGAAAAATTAAAGCCCTGACTTCAGAATTCTTTTACGTGGTAGAGCTATGCTGCAACTATTAAGGTTGTAGCACGAATGGCCGACCCATTCCTTTTAATAACTTATGACATCTGTTGGTTGAGGCCAAGATTATTAGGGTTTTGTACCGGAAGGGTAATCAACCTCCGCTATCCGTCCGTCCGTCCGTTCGACCGTCCGTCCGTCCGTCCGTCCGTCCGTCCGTCTGTTTGTCAGCGGGCTAGATCTCATGATCCGTAATAGAAAGACAGTTGAATTTTTCACAGAATGTGTATTTCTGTTGCCGCTATAACAACAAGTAATAAAAATAAATTAAAAATTAAAGGGGGCTGTCCTATTAGAAACGTGTATTGCCATCGTACAGAACCCGTCATGCGTGAGTCCGACTTGCACTTGGCTGGTTATTTCTAAATACGTAGTACAGCTTATTTTATGTGATGTCATATGAAAAAAGATATTTTTTTTCATATTTTAACCAACACAATTAATTTTCTTAAAAAGTGATATTTCCCACTTTAAGAATTTGTTTCGTGTTGTCTAGGAATTTTCCAAGTAGTTGTTTGTTGACCATATGTATACGTGGCAAAGCAATGCTACAGATGTATTATGGTTGTAGCACGAATGAGTCGGCTCGACCAAGAAAGGGCTATGCTCTCAGAGAAGACCAGCCTGAAGTAGCAGCTTAATACTGGTGTATTTGTATGGTGTATTTAGAGGAGTGACAGACAACGCATCTCTATTTTGATTAAATCGAGGATAGATGTAGATTCCTATGGGCTACCGCATCCATTTACAATTAGGTGGACTGTTTACTCGTTTGTCACCCTTTTTCTATTAAAAACAGTTATATCTTTGACATTGGTTTTTACCTTTTATTTAAAGTTAAAATTTTCGATCGTTTGTCTCCTTTATATGAAAACTCCACTTAAGTAAAGACCAGTAAATAAAAAAGAAACATCAAAATCGATTTCAATTAACATTGTGTTCGCTATGTCACCTCTTACGACATACACGGGATGATATTTTATGGTAGTGTATATTCTTACTCCACCACTATACGTTCACTTTCAAACCAGCTACCTATAAGTTCCGTGATGTGTACTTTAGTAGGTATACTCTCAATCACTGTCGCTGTAGTGTTTGCAAGATAAAAAAAAATAAACTAAAAAGTATTTAATAAAATAGGTACTTGATTTTAGTTTTATGGTGATTTTATAGAACTAGTGAATCATTCACTCATTGCACGGGTGTGATTGTTTTTACGGACTGTGTTATCTATATGTCAAAATCACTTTTGACTGTTAAACCTGGCAAAAGTAGTTTTGACTAAGGACGTTGGCAGCGGTATTGTGGTTGTAGCACGAATGGGTCAGCTCGGCCGGGGTGGGACCACGCTCTCACAGAATACCAGCGTAAAATAGCAGCTTAATGCTGCTGTGTTTCGTATGGTAAGTGTAGAGAAACAGAGATCCTATTTACTAGAAATGAGGCATTCCATCTTAGCCCTCAGGGGTAATAATCGGCATTCTGATTCTTAATCGAGGATAGATGTGTCTATGGGCTACAGCATCCACTTACCATTAGGTGGACTATGTGTTCGTTTGTCACCCATATTTTATTTAAAAAAAAAACATTTTAACTAGTTATGACTTATATTTCTAAAAATTAAAAATTAAAAATTTCAATTCTTTGAATATTTTTTTTTACCAGCACAGCTTTAGGGTAGCCCAGGGGCCACCCCAGCCTTGTTATACTATCAAAAAGTAACACGAACAAAAATTCAACAGGAACTTAGATCCAACGTCAATGTCGCGAAATTTGTTGGAGGGCCCTTTTTTATTTTTTTTAGCAGCTCTTTTTAAGTTGACATCAGATATCTTTGACCCTGAAGTTGCACAACAGTTGCGATCTGTAACCCTCATCATATCATCAAAAAACATTAACATTTCATGTACACGAGTAACACGAGTATGCTCCTGTACATTCAGTTAACAGTTTTAATTATTGCACTAGATTAATCTAGTAAGATAGTTACATTACTAGCAAGACAGTTAGGCACCGCAGTCATATAACTATATTAGGGCATTGAGTTATATGTACTACGTACTAGAGAAGCCATTTCAAACAAAAACTGTGTCCTACTCTATGTTTTCGCGCATGCGCGGGAGTAGTAGTCGCGCATGCGCGAAGACTTTAATTTAATATAAAATAAGATATTAATATAAAATAAATATAAGAATTTAATATAAAATATCTTAATTTCATCTAAACAAACATGTTATATTTCTAAATAAAATGTAATAATAATTATTTTATGAAATTCACAAATCTTCAATTTACGCAATATTTAGTTTGTACGGATTGCAGTACAGTTCAGTTGAACATAGTCAATGTTCGGAATGGCTTCTCTAGTACGTAGTACATATAACTCAATGTATTAGGGTAAATACCTAGTTATATCCCTAGAGATATAATTATATCATGCCACCATCTTTCTGCGACATATATGAGATTTGATTGCAAAACGCACGCATTTATAAATCGTTCTTATATCCTGATATCAAATATACGTATATACATGTATGTATTACACAAAAATTATCCTTGATATATTTTTTAATAATAATGAAAACTATTTAAAATTCATCATTTGATTTTAAAATTTGTAGCGAATACACAGACGTGCATAAGTGAGATCTCTGTTTTTATATGTGGTCGAAGCGCGGCGGACTAAGCTCTAACCATTTAAGTAATGAGAGATGGAAATGACGCCTGTGCCAGATGTGGGACGTTAAATATAATATGGAACTTTACTTGGTTTTAATTTCTTTATTTAGTTAGTTGATAGTTTACGTGGTAGAGCCATGCTGCAGCTATATTACTGGTATAGTTGTGGCACGAATTAGTCGGCTCGACCGGAGAGGAACCACGCTCTCACAGAATACCAGCGTAAAATAGCGGCTTAACCCTGCTGTGTTTCGTTTCGTGAGTGTAGAGAATCGTAGACCCTTTTTATTGGAAACGAGGCATTTCATCTTAGTCCTCACGGGTGCCAACTGGTATTTTGATTTGTTAGCGACGATAGATATAGATGTCAATTGGCCACAGCAACCACTTACCATCGGATAGAAGTACTGTGTGATCGTTTGTCACCCTTATCCTATAAAAAAAAAACTTTAACTGTCTTATAATGATTTCCTATGTTTACGCGAATACTACGCATGTATAAAAGTAACTAGGGATTTTTTCGCATTTAATTCAAACTTTAGTAATTCCCGACATTTCGGCCACTTTATAGCACTCATGTTCACTGAACTCAGTCCTGAATATGATGGGAAGTCTGCAATAAGTAAAAAATTAATAATTAAAAGTTGAAGGTAGCCTTTGTCATCAGGACTTCAAACACCTCAGTCCTCACCATCCCGTTAGTAAAACTAGTCCTCATAGTGTGTGTCGTGATCGTGTCATGTGTCAGGATCGTGTAATTTTTGATCCGATCTTCGCAGAACAACTTAATAGCACAGTATAAATAATAGCACTACGTATTTATAGTATCTTCAAACCTCAGTCCTCACCAACCCGTTGGTCAAACACCAGTCCTCATGGTGCGGACTAAGGTGTTTGAAATCCTGATAACGAAGGTCACCTTCAAATTTTAATTATTAATTTTTGATATACTGTAGAATTTCCATCATGTTCAGGACTGAGTTCAGTCACCATGAGTGCTGTAAAGTACCCGAAAGGTCGGGAATTAAATAAGCTAAAATTAAACGCAATAATAAAATCCGCAAAAATTAGTTTTTTTCCATTTAATTGTCTTTTTAATAAAATAGTTTTAGAATGGCCCGTAATAAATTTAAACATCTTAAGGAAGCTTAATTGATAAAAGTAAATCACCGAACGTACGACGCCAAATGGTAGTTAATTAATTGTAACATCTCGCTTGGGTGCACGTCTAATGCGTTGTGTGAGGGCGCGACAAAACTGTTTTTATCCCAGGATTCTCATGTTCGACACAATGGGGTGGTCCTTTTTTAAAATTTCCTTGGTGACCTTCATCTAACATATTATTTCGCTCGTTTTTATCCGGATATCCCAGAAGGAGGGTAATGTTTATCGAGAGTATTTATATTATGCATGTTTATTTCTTTGGAACTCTGTAACCTACATGGCTTAACAGGTTTTACATATGGGATGTCGTTGTAAATATAGTGCATCTGCAAAAACAAATAACCGGCCAAGTGCGAGTCGGACTCGCGCAACGAGGGTTCCGAACAAATCCGTAGGTATATAAGTTTAAAATTATTACAAATATTTTTATTATATGCTGTAACCAAAAATTTCTGCTTTTTGCAATTTTTCCTTTATCTGTGCTATAATACGTTGCTTAACTTAACTTAACTTATCTTCACGCACAATCCCTGACGGGGTAGCCAGAGAGAACAGATCGCCAAGTGTCACGATCCTTACATACCTCTTTCGCTTCTTTCAGATTCATTATCTTCTTCATACATGCACGTCTAGGTATCCGAGTACTCTTGACCCTCCCCTCTTCGATCAGTTTGCTCACATGGTCTTCGAAAGTTAGTCTCGGTCTACCTCGACACCTTTTAATATTAACTTTCGCGCTATATATTTTCTTCACCATTCGGTCTTCACTCATTCGCTCAACGTGCCCAAACCATCGAAGCACGCCCTTATCAATTTTTGTGATAAGGTCATCTTTCAAACCTGCCATATTGCGAATCTCTTCGTTTCGCTTTCGGTCGGCCATGGTAACGCCGCACATTTTACGAAGAGATCGCATCTCCACTGCATTCAACTTGCTTTTATGCTTCTTCTGGCACACCCAGGTTTCGCTGCCATATAACAAAGTCGGTACCAACACTGCGTTATGTATTGCAAGGCGTGCACTCTTCACTACGCCTTGCCTTTTGACTAACGCAGTCAGGGCACCATTGACTTTGTTCCCGGCAGCGACACGCCTGTCCACATTTAAATCACATCTTCCATCCCGGCTAAAAGCACTCCCCAAGTATACAATTTCATTTACCTGTTCTAGACATTCCTGATTTACCCATATTTCACACTTCGTTCTCTCTTCGTCCCTTTCAAATACCAGAACCTTAGTTTTATTAGCATTCAAACGGAGACCTTTAATTTCACATTCCTCTTTCATACACGTGACTAATGCCTGCAGTTCTGCCTCTGATGGTGCAATAAGCACTGCATCATCAGCATACAGCAGACAAATTACTTTTATGTCACCCAATTTCACACCCAAACAGCTATCTTTCAGCTTCTGTAAACAGCTGTCGAGATACAGTATGAACAGCCAGGAAGACATAACACAACCCTGTTTCACGCCCGTTTGGACGCTAAACATGGGTGACAGGTCATGCCCTACCCGCACACAGGCTTTACAGTTACAGTAAAGTGACTGCACAGCCCTTAGCAATCGACCATCCACACCGTACCCCGGCAACAGTTCCCACATTTTCTTCCTTACAACCTTATCAAATGCTTTCTCAAGATCCACAAAAGCACAGAAAATCTTCTGGTTAGCAGCCAGAAGCTTTTCCGTGATCATGCGTAGAGAAAACATTTGATCCGTGCATCTTCTTCCAGGTCTAAATCCGCATTGTGCCTCCCATAGAAATCTTTCCGATTTCTCTTGCATCCTACGTGTCAAAACCTTCGAGTAAACTTTACTTGCTAAACTGGTCAAGCTGATCGCCCGATAGCACCCGCAGTCAAAATGTGAACTTTTACCTTTATATAAAGGCACAATGACTGCGGATCGCCAATCATCCGAACATCCCCCGTCCGCCAGCACAAATTGCACAGCAGATAAAAGCTGTCCCAGACGCGAGGCCCACCATACTTGACCATTTCAGCAGTAACTCTGTCTAGTCCCGCAGCCTTACCACATTTCAAACTTCGAATCGCACATTCAATCTCTTTCATACTGATGACCTCAGTGTCATCGAGGTCCAGGTCTGGCGTACCAGTCACGGCGTCATCCCCGGATCCCTCACTAAGATCATCACACGCATACATTTCTCTATAAAATTCGCTCCATCGCTGCATGACGTCCGATTTTTCTGTGAGGACGTCATTAGTTCTCGAAAGCACTTTGTTCATTCTTAAGGCCGTCGCACCACTTCGGGTCCTTCCAACCTCTTTCCAGAAGAGTTTGGAGTTCTCCTTAAAGTTGTGCGACAACCTTTCGTCCGCACGCATTTCCTCAATCAATGCTTTCGTGTGAACTTTCTGCAGCTTATATCTTTCTTTCATCTTCTCTCTCATATCCTTATCATTACTAGAGGCCAAGTAGTCTAACCATGCTTTCTTCTTCTTCTCTACAGCTTCTTTCACTTCATCATTCCACCATGCATCTCTTCTTTTACTACTGCCTCTTTTTATTGTTCCACACACTTCTTCCGCTGCACTTACCATTCCATCCCTAAGGTTCTGCCATGTTCTTTCCACACATTCATTTCTGCCATCGATGGTGTCAAGCTTTTCGGCTACCCTCGCATGATATTTGTCCCTAGTATCCGCTTCCTGAAGCTTCCAGCTTCGGATGCGACAGACTGACTGTGGTTCTGTTACCGCCGTCCGGTAGCACCAACCCGCGAACAGACCCCTAAATCTAGTAATCACTAGATAGTGATCCATTCCCAGGTCAGCACCCCTGAACACTCGCGTATCCATCACCTGTTTTCGCAGTCGGTCATCCACCAGAAACAAATCGATCATACTTCTCTCATTCTTTCTTTCTCTAGTATACATATGGATTTTCTTGTGATTAAACATAGTGTTTGTCACAAGAAGACCCTTTTCCTTGCATACCGCCAGTATAAGCTTGCCAGCATCATTAACCCTTTTATCGCCAAACTTTCCAAGCACCGACTCGTACCCTGGTCGAGCGGTACCAACCCATCCATTCAAATCACCTCACACAACAATTCTTTCGTTTCCCCTAGCCAAATCTAGAACTTCTCTTACATTCTCCCAAAACTCCTCCAGCTCAGCCCTGGACGACGAAGCTACCGGCGCATAAACAGCCAAAAGGAATAACTTCGTCAGTCCCAATTTAAAGCGAACCCAGAGAAGTCTTGAGTTCACAACCTTATATTCAGTCATAACATCGACCAACCGAGACGACAGCAGCACCCCCACTCCCTGGCGGGCGCTCTCGCTCTCCGGGACTCCGGACCATAGAGCTAACGCCCCGCCAGGGAGCTCTTCAGTACCACTGCCCTTCCGTTTGGTCTCCGACATACACACGACATCTAATTCTCTTTCTTTCATTATTTCAATCAACTCATTCATCTTATCTTTCATGCCTCCTCTAACATTCCACGTGCCAACTCTGCACTCTGTCCTCCACCTTCCGCCGTGTCGGGCTGTGCGTGACGGGTGGCGGTCCCCATCGCCGCTTTGCGCGCTGCATTCCACACCAACGGGGACTAGTTGGTGTGCGTCGCCTTGGGGGGCGCCCTAACCCTCGTTGGCATGGGTGCGCAGCTGAGTAGAATTGCAGCCCTGAAAAGGGCTGGCAGGGGTCGCGACGAGCACGCTTCTACAATGACCCCCCAACCATAGTTTTTTTTAGTGCAATCGGGTTTATTTAATTACTGTTATAAACATTAAGCTTGTTACAACAAGATTCCGTGTAATATTACCGAATTTTCTTTGCATAAATAAATTCACGGCACACGTAAATAGCATTCTAATGAAGAAGAAATATTATAAATTAGAGGATTATTTATGAGATAGAATTGCGTGCACACAATGAGCTTCGTTAGACTTTCTTGACTTAAGTATGCATATAAAATACAAGTATATTTTATTAGGTTAACTTGTGACTTTAGGGAGAGTAAAATAAATAAATAATCTATTTTAAATAGACTTTCATAGACGTTGCTAGCAATAATACCATTAGATCAGCTCTATGATACCATATTATTGCATTGTCATACAAGTTACGTTACATTGTGTCAAATTTCAACTCAATCGGTTGACAAAAAGTGCTTTAAAGTATGATTACAAATATTGAATCGGAGAGACTGCGAAGGTTACTAATTAAATAAAAGCTTGTAAAAATAATCAACTTGTGTTTCTTACTTTAATAAATCTAATGAAACATGTGGTCGATGGATGCAGGTGGATCAGGAACGTACTATGTGGCAATCTATGACGGAGGGTTATTTTTTTAATACTATTAGGGTGACAAGCGAGCACACAGTCCTGATAGTAAGTGGATGCTGTGGCCGACATCTAAATCAATCCTCGATTTAGAAACAAAATGCAGATGCGTTGTCACTCACTAGGACTAAAATGGAATGCCTCGTATCCAGTAAAAAGGGGTTCTGATTCTCTACACTCACCATCCGAAACACAGCAGCATTGAGCTGCTATTTTACGCTGGAATCCCATGACAGCGTGGTCCTGCCCGCGTTGAGCCGACCCATTGGTGCTACAACCATAAGATAGCTGCAGCGTGCTACCACGTACAACGTGGTTATGTTCAACTGTGGACTTGTGATGGGCTTGTAATGATGATAATGATGATTGTACTTCTAAAAATAACGACGGTACGATAGACATATACTTCGGAATTAGGAATCGATTAATTACTTCAATGCTCGATTTTACTATTTATTTTAGTCTACGGCCCGGCTTAATAGCCTAACGAGTCAAAAAACATGTGTTTATTTCGTTTAGCTCACCTCCCAGATTTTTAAATCCACATAACAATTTATTGTGTTGATAGAATTTTTATTATATATTTAAACCTTTTGAGAAGTAATGTTTTCTTATATTTACGCGAACAAAACGAAGAAACAAGCGAAACCAAAACGCGATAAAATCCTTAAAAAAAAACATAGTTTTATTCAAACTTTTGAGGTTATGGAGCAATTATTTGTCACCCGGTGTTTTGCCATAGCGTATTGTCGGACTTCTTTCGGACATGCCGCTTTCCGCGATGTTTTCTTCTTTCGCCGAGCACGTAGTAGTGGCTCGTGGTGGTGCTTTTTAATTTGAATATAAATTAGTAAATTATAAATTAAAATTATAATCTAATTGTTACCAGCAGGGAAATAATAACGTAATTGCAATAATAAATAATAAAGTGCTGATTTATTACGTGCTCGGTAGTGAAGGAAAACATCGTAAGGGAACCGGCATGTCTGAGGAATAAGAAAAAAAACGTGCGTGTGTACATATGTACGCACGTAGGAAGTTATACTTCTTTAGCGTAACAAAAAAAAATAACTAAAAATAACTGCCTTTAATATAGTTATCAGTTCCCACGAAAACTTGAGTGACAGTTACCCAATAAATTTGTCGCTTTGAGATGTCAGTGTGAGCGCGCATCGTAACAACTTCATGGTGTCGTTTTTAAATGTCGGTGTGCACGCAAATCGTAAAAAATTCACTCTCATAACTTTTGAAACGCCCAAACACCCCAAAAGAAGTATAACTTCAAAAATATCTCGAAGACATGTGAAATTATTAAGCTATAGTTATTAAGCTATATTACAGTATTTAATTTTCCATGAGGATTCATAGAATGTACCTACCTGCTAGTGTTCAGTAGTAACTCTGCTGTTCTACGTTTAACTAATTGTAAAACAGAATATTACATCATAAGTTTCATAACCTCAAAATATTATATCACCAGTATCAGACGTCTCATACATTTGACCATACTCTCACTCACCATTCTGAGTGTTTTATATCTGGCATACACGAGATAGTCATAACCTTATAATTATATTGAGGGCCATAAGATCATTCTTTATTTTCCCATAGTTGCTTCTTACTAATGCCACGGAATATGGGATTATGGATTCTCCCTTGAGGTAACTAGCGACACGCCGTTATGTAGATTTAAGATAATTATGAAAGACCATTTATTTATTTTTTATAGGAGAGGGGGCAAACGAGCATGCGGTTCACCTGACGGTAAGTGACTCCCGCCGCCCGTGAACAACTGCAACACCAGGGGAACCAGGGGAATTGCAGATGCGTTGCCGGCCTTTTAAAAAGGAGTAGGCTCTTTTCTTGAAAGTCCCTAAGTCGTATCAGTCCCGAAAAATCGCTGGTGGTTATCGATTCCACAGGGAAGTTGTGCGAGGAAGAAAACATCTTCTAAATCGCACAGTGGTGGACCGCCAATCATCCAGATTGTATGGATGATATCGCGAGTTTTTTCGCGATGTGCGATGGTGAAATTGAGCGGCTGGAATTAGTCCGAACAATTCCTCAAAGCACTCCCCGTGGTGCAGGCGATAAAATACGCAAAGAGATGCAACATCTCTACGCAGTGCCAGTGAGTCAAGCCGATCGGAAAGAACTCGGTCGTCGGTTTTGTCATCGTCGTTTATTTTAACAATTTTCGATTTCTCGATTTTGCGACCAAGTTTTCGCCTAAAACATAGCCTAGATCACACCTGGCATTGATGTCTATCTGTTCGTCAAGTTTCATTACAATCGGTTCTGCCATTCCGAAGATTAGCATGGACAGACCGTCAAAAGGCAGCTCAGCTCAATAAAAGGTAGTAATTTCGATATTACAGACAGACATTTAAATTTTATTTAAGTGTTGATAGAACAACAATTATAGTAAATTTGTGTCGTTTTTAATTAAAAATACTTTATTTTAAAAACAAACTAAAATTGAATGTCGTATCTTCTAAGTTCCTTTGTCCTCAGAATAACGTTTTACGATAGCGATGCCTGTCGATACGCAGGCTAGATTACACCAGCGCAACATAAACTTTATGAATCGGAAGTTACAAAATAAGAAGCATTGTTTCCCGCTCAGCTTTCTTTTACTATCACTTTTATTGCTGCTCAAGGTTCCCATATCGTCAGGCCTGCTTACTTATTGTAGATCGAATGAACGAAGTTTCGTTTTATAAGACACTTACGTGTAACGTCTATCCTTTATTTTGTTACGTACTTACGCTTTTTATGACCTTGTTCTACGTTCGTTGAAAGTAAGTGCTTTATTTATGTATTTTCTTCTAGACGATTTCAGACTATGCGACAACTTCCGTGCACTAGTGTTTTACCAACTGCCCAAGACTTATCCATATACAAAAAAAATTGAAGCGATGTGAATAAATACGTTATACATACATAATACATATGTACATACATAAACACTCACGCCTGTCTCCCAGAGGGGTAGGCAGAGACTACGGACTTCCATTTGGCACGATCCTGACACACCTCTCTCGCCTCCTCCACATCTATATACCTACGCATACACGCTCGTCGGTGGGTACTCTTAATTTGGCTCATTTTCAATATATAGGGCGTCTTTTCCCGACTCTGCCGTTCACCTCTGCAACATAAATTTGCTTTGTCACTCTTTCCTCATTCATTGTTTCTACATGACCAAACCACCGAAGCATTCCTTTCTTAATCCTGTTCACAAGATCATCTTGTAAACCACACTATTCTCTTATCACACAATTTCTTACTCTGTCATTCAGAATCAACCCTAACATACTTCTTAATGACCGCATTTCTACAGCATATATTCTACTCTCGTGCTTCTTCTTCAAATAAATACGTAATGTGAATACTAATGCCGTTGTGGCATCGGCAAGATCACGCGGCAGACCCAAAAAGCGTTGGTTGAACGTCATAAAGTCGTATATGAAAGTAAATGGACTTACTTCCGAGGTCGCTTCAGGTTGATCAGATTGGTCAAAGTGGAGACGCTTGTGCAGGGAAGCGGATTCCGGTAGGAACTGGTTAACACATAAAAGAAGAAAGAGAAGAATCGATGCTACTGATTAGTAATATTCCTGAGCTCTCCAAGTGAGTTCAAAGCCCCCGTCTAAACCAAGCGATATTGACGGAATAGGGCAAATAACGATTGAGATGGATGACAAAATTATCATGACGATGGACAAAATGATGTATGTGTCTAAATTATTTTTATTCACAAAATCTTTACTCGAGGCATTCTATCTTAGTACTCAGGGGTGACAACGCATCTACATTTTGAATCTTATTGGAGGATAGATGTAGGTGTCTATGGGCCACAGCTGCCACTTAACATCAGGCGGTCTGTGTGATCGTTAATAACTTTCTTTCTTCTAAAAAAAAACATTTCAGCAAAACGTTAGGAGCGTGTTCAAAGCTCCTGTCTCTAAAAAGCATTGTAACTATTTGCCAATCAATATTCAGTGATTGGTAAAACAGGGCAAAACAAATGCATGCATGTTGTTCGAATTCGATTGATTGACCGTGTGTTTCGCGGAAGAAAAATGATCTATGCACCAAAATTATTATAGAAAAAAATCCACAGTGACAACAAACAATCGAATATTAATGTTAGTGAAAATATGCTTTTATGTTGCATTTGTAAAGTTACAGCACTTTGAATGACAATGAACTACCCTGAAATATTTAAGTTTTTCATTTTTAACTTTATTAACTAGAGTAAAATTGCAGCCTTCATTCGTTCCTCTCCTGAGGTCTCTTGTTTTTGAGAGGGGTTTAGGGCAAGAAAGCGTTCAACGAGAGAAGCACGTACCCAGCACTGGATTTTACAGGTAGATAAAGAAAAATAAAAAGTAAACTCGCATAGGCATAGAGAGTTTGCTGTAGAAATTCAGTGACGAGCACGGAACTTTGGTTTTCTATAATATCCTTGTGATTAAAACACAGCTGTGCAAGTACTGCTATTCCCACTGTTAGTTATAGGCTCACTATACGTCTCGGATCGCATTTCACGGCAGCAATAGGTGGTATCTATCCACACGGACTCCTGGAGAGAATCGGAGTACTACCATCTTCAAAAATAATACACTCGGTGCAAAGAATTTGAATAAGTGACGACATTTTGTATAAAAATTTATTAACAAAGTACAAAATGGTTTGTTTCCTGTTTCTAAATTTCTTCAAATATTTAGAAACAGGAAACAAATAGAAAATTAACTATGGGCTTGCAAGACAAACATTAGTATTACGGTTTCCTTAGTGGCTGTAACTCAAACTGAATGCCAAGCACGACCTGAAGGATACACTCCACTCAGTCCATTCATAAATTTTGCTGCAAAATACTTACTAATAGCGATGCGATTAGTAGAGAAGTGTGTTAAGAGGCTTATTGGCGTCCTTGATATATTTGAAATCAAACTTGGCAGACCATGTTCATAGAAGCCAAGCTCTCGGTATTCTATAGGATACATTTCGGAGAATTTACAAAGGATTTACATGCCTTAATTTTTCGCTGCCCGTTCCATTATCCATAAACGTCACACATTTTTTTCGCAGCTTGAGTCGCGTTTTTCCCTTTTTTGTAATAAAACTTCAGAATGTATTAAATTTCTTTGTTAGATTCACTCATTTTGACGGATAGAAAAACAAAAATGGCGGCAAAGTTTTTTTTTAATTTTTATTATTCTTTTTCTTAATGCCCAATTGTATTTTTTAATTATTATGTATTAAAACCAGCCAGATACAAACAGTACAATCAAAGAGTTTTTTCTTCAATTTTATACAAAGATAAATACGAAGAAAATTTTCCCCGACCAAAATTTTATGATTTAATCACATTTTTAACAGGCATTGAGTTATATGTACTACGTACTAGAGAAGCCATTCCGAACATTGACTATGTTCAACTGAACTGTAGTGCAATCCATACAAACTAAATATTGCGTAAATTGAAGATTTGTGAATTCCATAAAATAATTATTATTACATTTTATTTAGAAATTTGTTTGTTTAGATTAAATTAAGATATTTTATATTAAATTCTTATATTTATTTTATATTAATATCTTATTTTATATTAAACTCTTCGCGCATGCGCGACGCGACTACTACTCCCGCGCATGCGCGAAGACATAGAGTAGGACACAATTTTTGTTTGGAATGGCTTCTCTAGTACGTAGTACATATAACTCAATGTTAACAGTTATTATTTATGTTCGGGAAATGGGAAATCAACGGAATGGACGAGAATTTTTGGGAATGTTCGATAAACCAAACACAACTTTTATTCGATTCACTACGCTACAATATTAAATTACTATAAATTAAATTGACGCCCTCAAAATACTCTCCGTTAATTAACTCGACACGGCTGGACCAAATCAAACACGCCATAATTTATGGCTGAGTGTTTGATATCGTTTTTGCATTCCTCGTTGATTTATCTATGACGCATTTCTATTAGATGTGTGTGTGCATATATCACCATCAAAGAATTTATACACACTCTGTAAACACCAGGTGCAAACTCAAGCTAGTGATACCAGATACTCGACACCAGACAGTTAGTAATTTATTCATGGGGCAATGTATACGCTATTACAACAAAGTCTCACAAAACATACAAAGTCTGTCCATTACCAAGTTTAAATATTTTACTAAACAAAAATTGTATAAAAGGGATAACCCCTTTTAATATAAATGGTTGATAATAACCCCTGGGAATGCGGTGGTCGCTTCCAAGCTGTTTCTTACATAAGTTTTGTAAGTACCTTGTACAACCTGTTTTTTTTTAAGTATAATTTTAATTTGAACAAAGAAGTCTCAGGTTTTTGCTGGTTCTTCCCAGGACAAGGGTTTTTTTCAGACCAGTGTTATGTAATCTATATTGAATAAGAAATTATTCTATTCTATTCTACTCTGCAATAACTATGGCCATATATAAAATAACATTCCTCTTCTTCATTATCAGCTCCTACTACTGGACAAGGATTTCTCCCTTTTTTATAGGATAAGGGTAACAAACGAACACATAGTCCACCTGATGGTAAGTGGTTGCTGCGGCCCATAGACATCTACATCTATCCTCTACTACGAATCAAAATGCAGATGCGTTGTCACCCGAGAGGACTAAGATGGAATGCCTCTTATCCAGTAAAAAGTGTCTCCGGTTCTCTACACTCACCATACGAAACACAGCAGTGTCAAGCTGCCATTTTACACTGGTATTCTGTGAGAGCGTGGTCCTTCCCCGGTCGAGCCGACCCATTCGTGCCACAACTATACCACTAATATATCTGCAGCATGGCTCTACCACGTAAAACCACGTCTACACGTCCTGTTGTAGGGGGAACTTAGTTTAATCGACACCCTTGGCAGGCGTATTGTCGGTCCAGTACCAGACATCTTGCATTTTTGGCATTGTTCCCCGTCTATAGTCTGGATATTATTCTTGATAATTTATAAATTTTTAAACAACGTTTCCGTTTCTTTATGAAACTCTCAGTTCAGAGTCATTTCATTCAGATCAGGTCTTTGAAAGAATGCGTTTAAAAGATTTGCCTACGCTCACCTCACTGGGAATACGACTTATTAACCGCAAAGCTAACACTGTCACACTGATAATGCTGTTTTTATTCAACTAAACGTGGTAGAGCCACTCTGCAGCTTTATTATGCCAGCAGCGCATGCAGCGCAGTAGCACGTCTACGTCTGGGGAATGACCACGCCCTCACAAAGTACTAGCGTAAAACGGAAGCATAATGTAGTGGTGTTTCTTAATATGATGAGTGTGGAGAACCGGAGACTCTTTTTTACTGGTAACGAAGTGTCGTCCCTAGGCTTCAACGCATTTGCATTTTTATTCTTAATCGTGTATAGATTTAAGTGTCTATGGCTACTCACCACTAGATGGTCAAAAAAACTCAAAAATATATAACTATATTTTTCCATCTGGGAGACTGATAAAAGTATATAACTAATTTATAGTGCACGTTACCCATTTATAAACCTTTGACTTCTTTTTAGTTGTCTGGAAGAAATTGCTTTATAGCAATATTGCGCTTTTGTTTTTCACTGTGTTTGCTACATACGAGGGTGGATTGAAAAGTACTCGGCCTAACACAGATCCATTCAATTCTAAAAATCAAATCTACCCACATTATTTAGTTCAGTTCAGACTAGTTCATTGTGTGAAGTTCGAAACGTATGCGATAATTAGTTGTGATTTTATAAATTTATTAACAAAGTAATCGGACATAATTTCCGCGAATGGAGCAAATCGAGCAGCGTGCCGTCATTAAGTACCTCCATAAGAAGGGGCTATCATCAAAAGCCATCCATGATGACATGGTCAGTACATTAGGCGATTGTGCTCTGTCATATTCATCCGTCAAAAAATGGATAGCAGAATTTAAGCGTGGTAGAGAGAGTGTGAAAGATGAACCCCGCTCTGGAAGGCCTTCGACGTCAACTACTGACGAAAATATTAAAAAAGTACTTGATTTAATAATGGGAGACCGCAGATTAAAAATTAAAGAGATAGCCAAGATTAAAAGCATCTCTTATGAACGTACTCAAAACATCATTGTCAACGAGTTGGGTTTCCACAAGGTGTCTGCGAGGTGGGTTCCGCGACTGCTTTCAGTTGAACAAAAAAGGACGCGATTGACTATTTCACGCGACTGTTTGGAGTTATTTGAAGCCGATGCAGATGATTTTTTGAATCGTTTTGTTACTATAGACGAAACATGGGTTCATTACTGTACACCGGAAACAAAACAACAATCAAAACAGTGGAGAAGACCTGGTTCACCACCCCCTAAAAAGGCTAAGTCGATTTTGTCGGCAAATAAGGTGATGGCTTCAGTATTCTGGGACTCGAAAGGTGTGATTATGATTGATTATCTTGAAAGGGGTCAGACTATAAACTCTGATTACTACTGCACCTTACTACGTCGTTTACGAGAGGAAATAAAAGAAAAACGTCGAGGAATGCTCAGAAGAAAAGTCCTGTTTCACCAAGATAACGCCCGTGTTCACACGTCAGTACAGTCAATGGCTGAAATTCACAACTGTGGCTTTGAACTGTTACCGCATCCGCCATATTCACCTGATCTGGCACCATCAGACTTCTTTCTGTTCCCTAACCTAAAAAAGCACTTGGGAGGTCAAAGATTTTCGACAAACGACGAGGTCAAAGCAGCTGTAGACGCATATTTTGACTCTAAGGAAGAATCATTTTTTTACAACGGTCTAAATGCTTGGAAGGGGAGGTGGCAAAAGTGTATTGAACTTGATGGTGATTATGTAGAAAAATAAAAATATAACTGATTTAGTATGTGTTTGTTTCCTTGGTTAGGCCGAGTACTTTTCAATCCACCCTCGTATTATGTTTTTTTTTGTGTACAATAAAGGGTATTGTATTGTATTGATTCACCTTCCCATCTCGTCCTATTTTGTAAAATTTGTAAAAGCTTTACTGTACTAGCTTCTTTAAGGAATCGACATAACTGTCTCATAAATAACTAAAATAGACAAGCCTAGCGATTGACAGTATCGTTGCGTCGGTTGCATCGTAATAATCAGTGGGCAATTGCAGTATAAATGTGCATACAACATAATACAATAATGTTTATTAAAAATTTAATATAAAACGTTTATTTCTTCATATTTTTACATTGGCATCCGATTTTCCCCTCATTTCTGAGAGGGTTTTAGGACAAGAAAGTGACTGCCGCGCTTCCCCAACGAGTGTTTTTTTTCTTATTTCTCAGACATGCAGGTTTACTCACGACGTTTTCCTTCACCGCCGAACACGTGGTAAATCAGCATTAAAAATTGCACTTAACAATGTCATTAGTGCCGGCAGGGATCGGACCCGATTTACTCACATACTGTGAAATTTACAGCGAGCGCTAACCATCTGAGCTATCACGGCTCTAACCTAGTGTAAACAATTTTAATTTTTTTTTTTCATGTTCAAAAGAGCAACTCTCTAGTTCATCGAGAAGTTAGTTGAAAATCGAGTACTAAATTTGACCCCAACAGACATACACGGAATAAAAACGTGGTAATAAAATGTAACAAAATATATAAATACAAAAGAAAACAAAAGGCTCCCTAAAGGTGGCTACTGACCTGCCTGCCGCAGGGGCAATCTAGGGTGTAGGAGTGGGGATGACCCTTAATTGCCTCCTTAATTGTGATGTGTGTAGGCAAGCAGGGGCAATTTTTTAAGTCGGCCCTGCGACCTTCGATATTGCTCAGATCGCTGTGCTTCCTAGATTGCCCCTGCGGCAGGCAGGTCAGTAGCCGGCTTTATTGCTAGATGGCGATTTCTTCCAGACAACCCAAATCTTAAAATTTCATTCCTGAATACAAACATATTTAATTTTTAAGTTTTCTATAACAAATGTGTTACAATGGAAGAATCAACGACAGTTGAAAATTTATGTGTGAATTAATGATTTTCTGAAATTTTCCTTTATCAATGCCCAATCACCTGCGTATGTCGACCGGCCTTCTCTGTATTCAAAAGCCATGACGTCATCACAGACAACACCTTATCGCGAAGGGATTCACCTGTCACCTTATTTTGGTGGCCTGACATGGAATCGACCTTTAAAGATTTCTTTTAGGGCACAACTACTAATTATCAGAGATTATCAGGTACTTACTTTCCCATGGAGGGTCTCTTCCATGGGAAAGTAAGCGTCTGACAGGCGCTTATGAGAAGTAAATTTGCAGTGCTGATTTAGCTCATACTCGACGGTGAAGGAAAACATCGTGAGGAAACCTGCATGTCTGAGATATAAAAGCAATATTTTGAAGACACGCAAAGTCTGTCAACACGCATTTGAGGCAGCGGAGCGGACATTCCCTTGCCGTAAGACCTTCTCAGACATGAAAGGACACGCTTGCCCAGCACTGGAATGCAAATAGGCTGTAACTTTGCTTTGCTCTAATTTTCAGCAGAGTTAAAAAAAGTAGGAGGTTCTCAATTCATCTGTATTTTTTTACGTGTTTTAATGACGATAATGAACCGATTTTGATGATTCTTTTTCTTATTTGAAAGCTGGTGCTTTTCATGTGGTCCAAAATAAATTTGTACGAGATTTGACCAGTAATATTTAAGTTATCCTTAATAATGCGTATTTAATTGACTTCGACTACATTGATGATGTTCTCATTTCATTTATATGGAAGTAGGTTGCACAAATTGTTTAATTTTACCACTTGTTCAATAATGGTTCCTCAATAAAATTAAGAACACATCAATAAGCACCTACGTTATAACTAAACGCAAAGCCAAGCAAGTATCAAGTAAACATTACAATGTTGTCAACAACGTCGAACGTTCATTAATTTATTACGTAAAGGTCTGGCTGAACGCTTGCGGTAACTTCAGCGGTCCACAGTGGCTTTTCAACACAGATGTTATGTTCCTCATCCGTGACATTGTAACATTGTAACCAACATTTGAAACAGATTGTTAACAAGATTGTCTATAAGGTAAACCAAGTTTCACTTAAAGGGACTAATTCAACTAAATCAGTTTATTAGCGTGTAGGTAATTTAACTGCAACGCTGGCGGCCCCGGGTTCGATTTCTGAAAGTTGTCTCTTTTCGAGGTGCCAACATAATTTGTCTTTTTTTTAATAAAAATGAAGTGGCAAGTGAACTTTCAGTCCGCCTGTTGGCAAGTGGCTACTACAGGACCTGCAAGCGGTTACCGTTACCGTTACAGCTAATTAAAGTCCACTGCTGAACAACGCCTCCCACATAAATAACCTTATAGGATATTTGCCACAGATGTTACGCTTGGCAAGCGGTTGGCAACCGCAGTTCATTTTTTTTATTTTTGTCGTTATTAGGAAGACGCTGCTGCTCATCTCCTGATTTCTTTCCATGTTGCAAAAATTTTAAACAACAAAAACGCTACAGTTGTTTTGTCACCTCTGAAGACTAAAACGGAATGCTTTGTAGCCTGTAATGAGGGCTAATAATCTTCCACTCACCAGATGTCGCTAGTTGTGACTGAGGTAAAGTTTTTCGTTACATAGTGTCAGTTAATTGAGAAATTATTTTTAAATAATAGTTTATCATTATCTAGAGTATTATATTAATATACAACACAATGCGTCAGTGGTTTGATTTTTAATTTTTTGCATTTTATAACTCTTTTTTTAATTTTTCTACTTTAAGTTATATTTATAGTTTGGTTTTGTGGCCGGTGGAAGGAAAAGGGGAGATCTCCCGTTATATTTATAGTTTGGTTTTGTGGCCGGCGGAAGGAAAAGGGGAGATCTCCCGCCGGGCAAGGTGTTCTGCCCGGGGAGCGGCCAACGCTCCACTTGGTAGTTTGGAGCTATTCTATATATGCTGCTTTAACTTCGGAACTTTGTAAGCGCGATTTAGGCTTCGATGTGTTTCGCTTGTGGCGCGACGACAGCGCCGCCACAGTTTATTCATTTCTAATCTAATTAATATAAAATAGAAATAACAATACGGAAAGAAACCTTAAATATTACATTTTCCTAAGAAATTATCGTCCCCCGCTATGAAATCTGTCAAATATATTACCTCACTGTAAAGTGGCGCCGCCCTGGTGGCAGAAAAAGTTGTGGATCATTACTTTTATTTTATGGAACAATTGATTTCTTTTAGAACACGTCGTAAATAGAATGGGGTGCTTTTATATGCTGTTCACAAGTTAAGCAATTTCCCCGTTGCCTATTTAATAAATAGACGTCTTTGTTGAAAGGCCTTGTGTCTGTTAAGTGTTTTTATTTTTATATAAAGGATATCCGCAAACTAACATTTTCTCTTGTGTGGTGGAGGCCTTTTAAATAGATAAATTTCACACGAAATATCCAGACCCGAAACAATTATTTGTAGGTCATACAAACACTCGTTTGTTTGAACAACAAATAATTGTTAACGCACAGGTTCGCATGAGCACACAGTCTACCTGATGATACATGGATGTTTTGGCCCATAGACATCTACATCTATCCTCACTTGTGAATCAAAATGCAGATGCATTGTCAGCCGTGAGGACTAAGATGGAATGCCTCTTTTTCAGTAAAAAGGGTCTCCGCCTCTACACTCACCATACGAAACACTGCAGCATTAAGCTGCTAAAAGCTGGTATCCAGTGAGAACGTGGTCCTTCCCCGGTCGAGCCGACCCATTCGTGCTACAACTATACAATTAATATAGCTGCCGCATGGCTCTACCACGTTTGGTATATCTTGAAGAACCGACAACCGATGGGGAAGAAAGCTTTTCGAGTGGCAGTTTCGTACCGATAGACAAAGTGTGGGGCGGCCCCCCACTAGAAACAGAAACAGAAACTTTTTTATTCAAATTAGATTATAAATAATACTTTTGAAAGTCACCCTTATGTTTAATTAATTTTGTTTATTTAATTTAACCAGGTAAGACATGGAGGAAGTCGATGGATGCAGGTGACTCAGGACCGTGCTTTGTGGCATTACTTGGGGGAGGCCTATGTTCAGCAGTGGACTTGTGAAGGGCTGTAATGAGTAACGATGATGATTATAAATGCAAATTTTTATCGTTCATGAAAATTTGAAGAATTTATCTACTAAAGCCAAAGCGTTTAAACACTAAATATCTATGCCAAAGTTAAATCTAGTTAAAGCTGCACTTATTAATCTACATTTAGGAATCATTTGATCAAGGGTTTATTCGTTTTGTACTCGGCTAAATTCGATTGGTATTCAACACGATTGCTACAATTCACAAATCGTCCAATCTCTTCTAATATATCTAACGCCATCCAGTGACGATAAACATCTATAGCTTAGGTGGCTTCCGTAGAGAACCCTTGAATAAATGCCATTTATACGGTAGACCGCTCCTAACGCGGTACTTAACTTTGACAATCGCGTAAACCACCGTTTAGTTAAATAGATTAAAGGATATTATATCCATGATAGTATTGTTTGTTTGGGTTTGTTGTATTACGTATTATTAATGTCAAGTTCTTTGAAATTATGATAAGAAGATAGAAAAGTAAAAAATATAAAAATATAAATTATTATTAGTATGATTATTGGTGACTCCTAATGATACTTCATATTCATAGATTTTCTTTTATAAAATAAGGGTTACAAACGGGCATATTGTCCACATGGACGTAAGTGGATGCCGCAAACGTGAACTTCACCCACATGCACTGGAACAGCGGAGCGGCTTCATCGCTCCAAAACTCTGAGTGGACCATATTATAGGATATAACTTTATCATTCAGAGGATAATCATTATGAAAACGTTATCGCCCGAAACAATATTTCAAAAAGGAAATGTGGGTAATTGCCTTCAAGACTTGCAACTCTCTCAAAGTTGAAGAATATAATAATGTAAAATTAAAATTGACTTTATAGCCTAATTTACACAAAAAAATCAAATCAAATTTATGACTAGTCATCGGTTGGGAAGTCGATAGCATGAGCAGACCGAATTGCATCTTAGTGCAATAAAAATAGGTATGTTTATCTCTTTGAATTCCAGGAAAGAATTATTGGCTTACTGACTAGTTTTTAGTCGTTCTAGTTCGTTAACCTCGCCACGCGACCGGGTTGAAATAGAAACTTTTTTATTCACTGTAAATTATAAATAATACTTTTGAATGTCACTCTTTTGTTTTACCACTGGTTCGAAAAAAAACCTCTGTCCTGAGAAGAAGCAGAACGAAACACAGCGGGACATTTTTTTAAAATAAAATAACACCTTACAATCATACGAGTATATCGTCGTTGCGACTTTAAGACCTCTTATGTGTAAAAATCAATTTTATGAGAAAATCGATAAAAACCGTCTACCGAAAAAAATATAATGAAACCAACTACTACAAAAAATATAGGTAACACCCACATGATTTCCTGCTTTTTACTTTGCTATTGTTAGTTGAAATTAAAAATAGTATCATAGTAAAAATAAAAATAAAATATTTTAGTTAACACATAACAGATTTTGGTTGCGCTGTATATATCACATCAGAGCTTTTGAACAAAAATACCTATAATAATTAAAATAAAAAACTATTAATTTTACTGAAATATTTTATATTTCTCAGGAAACACTAATTAAGATAAGATAACAGTTGAACCACAAGTTAGAATAAAATAAAAATTACAAATTAAATTACCACTATTTTCTGACATTTACTTATATAATTATGCATTAAGTACCCGGATTAAATTGTAATACATCGTAAAACGGGTGGTAATCCCGATCTATTACCATTTTCAGTTCCTGTAAATGTTTAAACTTGCTCTCAGTAATTTTTAATGGACATCTGTACAATCGGTTTGGAGATACCAGACCGTTTCTTTGATTATTTCTTCACTGCGGAAGTACAGACCACTCATCGACATGTCTTAACCTATAAAATATTGAGCCATTGGATAAATATTTAAGACCTCTAATGTCCACCACGACAGGATCTCCCTTCATTTTGCCAGGCCGTATGGATTTTAGGTTCGATTCCATCTCTTCAAAATTTAAAAAAAAATCATGGTGAATAGATTTGACATCATAGGGCTTTTGTGGTCGAGCTTGTCTTATCCGGGTGATGTAATCACTAGGAGCGAAAATTGGTGGTTTTATGTATTGCTCAATGGTGGAGTGAACACTATCCACTTCCATCATTGTATGCCCCTTTTCCAGGTAAAGTTGTTCGATACAAATTTTCCTTCTTTGCGCTAAATCGCTTAGAGCACTTGACAAAATTCGGTTCCGGTTTTGGTGTCCGCATCCATCAGAAATAATGATAACGCGCTCTGTTGAATGTGGCAGGTTTTGACAGTAATCTATTATACAAGATGTGAATTCATTAGCAGTAACATTACCATCTGCTTCGTGCCAAAAGTAAATTGTCACGTTTTTGGATAACATGTCATAAACCGTAAAGTTATGGCATTGTAATTTTAATTTGTAGTACAATGCACTAGCCAATAGCTTTGGAGCAAGCAAAACACTTTGAACGTCGACTGTTATAACCACAACCTTTTCGTTTGCACTAGCTACGGCATTATTTTTGGCTTCACGGGCTTCAATTTTCTTCACAATATGGCTATCATATTCTTCTTTGGAAATGTTACCAGTTTTATAACTACAGCACGTGTCGCACTGGTCTTTGCGAGGATGGTGAATGCCGATATTTTCTTTAGTTATTACCTTCGAAAATGTCTTTCTAGAGGCAGCTCTGTAATGGTTTTCAATACACCACTCCTTAAAAACCTGATACATGTGGAGTTCAGATCTAAAAATCGATTCAACATATTTTTTTTTGAACTAGACCGACAGTAATGGCTAGGCACTTTTGGTAAAATATCCAGCCATGTTTTAACAGTTCTTGTCAATTCAACGTTCCTTCCTGGCCTAGCAATAATATTTGAACTTGATGCAGTGTTTTTTACAGATTGTTCCTCAATATTTTCTTCGAAAGTATCAACCTCTCTAGTCCAGCGACGAAAACTGTCTTCTCCAATGCAAAGAGTATTAAGAAAAAATAATTTACACACTCTCACTCTTGTACATTTTGCGTCCAATTTATTGATGAAGATATCGTGGCCACTTTGTGTTTTGCTTGTAAACCTCTGGTGTGATTTACGTCGTCGTCTTATACGCCTTCTCACTGCTGATGCTTTTATAAACGCCATCTTCTCAGGCCAAGTCTTGAGCTTCCAAAATATTTTATGAATTTGTTCACGTTCTTCATTAGATACAAGAGCACAAAGAAAAGAATTTTTAGATTTAGGAACTACACACGTGTGTAAGCAACGTGGTTTCAAAATTCTTTCAGGCTTCTTAACGCACGCTGTCCATTTGTCAGCTAACTTTTTATAGCCAAGGTACGATTTACCGGCAACCCGGGCTTCTTTATTCAGTTTAACGGAGCACGGAAGGGGTCTTTGTACAAATACAGAGGTATTGTCATCAATATTCTCGGGAAATGATACCCCACTAATACTGTCATCACCATCACTATCACCATTATCACTATCCAGAGAAGGCAAGATCCTCCGTCTTCTTAAAAATAAGTTTCTGTTTCTTCGTAAATCTTGCACAGACAACGACCTAATATTTTCATTGCTGTCCAAATGTTCTTCATCCTGGCTCCACAATGGATAAAGAATCCGCCTCCGCCGCGTTATCACTGGGACCCAATCTGGATCATCATCACTGTTATCGCTCAAATTTTCAAAGATAGGTGTTGGTGATAGCACTTGTTTCAGTTCAGATGTAATACCCGGGTCTTCAATGGCATGAAGTATGCTGATACTATGATCAGATGAAGCATTCGTAACGTCATCTTCAGACGCAATACCCTGATCTTCAGCGACATGGAGCATGCTGATGCTTTGATCGGATAAATCTTCTGTAACGTCATCTTGATTATTTAATCCTGAAGATATTAAGCCCAAGTCTTCGGGCGTAATAAGGGAACCGCTAGAACAGGTTTTCACCATAGGATGTTCCCCAGAATCATAAAAAATACTTGATTCAAAGTCACCTGTATTTTGCTGATTAACTAATAACTCAATCTCACTTGGACAGAGCAGCTTACTCATTTCTTATAGTTTTACACTCTCAAATCGAATTTTACTCAACACGGAACAAGTAACGACCTAACACGGGCTGACAAAATACATTAATATCTATAATAATACCAATAATGAGTGACATCTCTCATCTACGATTGGAGAATAATTACACGATTTATCTATCTCGCTTGTCCCCGTGATATCTGTGCTCTAAAGTCACATAAGTAAATAATTTTACAAATACCCGCCATTCTCGTCGTGCATAATAATGCACATAAGATATTTTGATCTAATAATTGCCTAAAGGTCCCGAGTATGACATAACTAAAAACTCGTATGTGTACAGTTACACATAAGATATTTTAAGCACCAACTTTTAATTGGGAAGCACATTATAGATCTTGAAATTGGTAAACAATTGAAGATTGAATAGACGTACGTACATGAGAGTTTTTGCATTCGATAGAGCTTCAAATTGTTAAAAAGACTAGCGTAAAAAAGTGATTTTGGCTAAAGTGACACATAAGAGGTTTTAAAGTCGCAACGACGATATAGAGAACCGTGGTCAGGGGCTAAGCGATTGCAGTAAATTTCAAAAAGGCGGTGAAGTAAAACATCGCGAGGAATCATGAATCAGAATCAAAAAATAAAAAAAAATATTTCGGAGACATGTGAAGTTCGCCTACACGCATTGGGGCAGCGCGGCGGATATTTCCTTACCCTAAAACCCTCTCAGAAATGAGTGGAGGCTTGTGCCCAGCCGTGTGACGTATACATACGAGTATAGACTGTAACTTTTACTTTTATTTTTAATTATAATGTCACACAGTTAACAACAAAAAAGAAATAGCTTGGTAGTGATCATAAATACAAGATTAGTTTTAAAGATTAACATAAATTCCTTAATATTATTATAACCCTTGTTATACAAATTTTGTTTAACAAAGTTTTTGAACTTTGAAGAGGAGGTTGTTTATCACTAGCGCGCTTAGTAGCGATCCCCCGGCGCGGCTTGTGTTTTGGAATTGTTCAACTATCGAATATTGAGTTAGAAGTCAACGTTAAACTTCGCAGACTGAATAAATTCTAAACATATTGCTACTTAAGCCGTGTAGTGGCGGTTCAAGATTATCCACTACGACATAACGTCGCATGGATGTCGTAAGAGGCGATGTACGGAAACTGAAACAGGAGATGAGCGGAAGCATCTTCCTGACAACAGCAAGCAATTATAAAAACTGCGGTTGCCAAATCGCCTGCTAAGATTCGCAACTATGGCGAAATCTCCTATGAATCAATTTATGGTGGAGGCCTACAACAGGGGACTTTTATAGGCAGTAATGAATTGCTACTTAAAATATATGTGAATGTAACACGGAAGCATCGTCGTCCGTGGCACAAACTGTGTTCCGTTGGAACACTTCCAGCAGTCGATATTATCAGCAAACCCTACATACACGCGAGTAGATCAATGCTCGATCGTGGATATAAATTTCCCCGAATGGTTTGCTACAACAATTTGTAACTAGTTCATTAAGATTAACGTTGTAGTTTTATTTGGGGTTTGTTAAATTGAAATTAAAAAAAGTTTATTATACATCATCTTAGAAAAGGATAATTAAACATTAGTTTATATATTACCCGATAATGCTCAATAGACTAGTCAACTGAAGTGGCAATGGCCCGGCCACAGAAGTAGTTCTTTGAAAGGAAGGTTCTTGAGTGACAGCTTTACCCAACTACCTTTCTACCAACCCACGGAATGGTTTCACACTCCGTGGTCCGGACTTTATTAATTGGACAATATACGCATGACTTATCTATCAAAAAGTTTAAAGTTTTTATTAAGTAAAAATGTTTAGTAAGGATTATTATATTACTTAAGAATACATGATTGATAACCCCTGGGAGTGAGGTGATCGCTTAGAATTTTAAATGGTTTCATACTAATTTAATTTTTTTTATTTTAATTTAATTTTAATTTTATAGAATACTAGCTGTTCCCCGCGTCTTCGCCCGCGCGTAATTTATGTACCGTAAATACTTTCATATGCATATAGTCATAAGTTGTTATGTCGACATTACAAATAGGCACTTCATTTTTATTAATTCGTATAGATTTATTTGTATTGTATTTCAACAGTGGTAGAGCCACGTGGCAGCTTTTGCTGTCGCACGGATGGGCTGGCTCAAACCGGGGTGGTACCACGACCTCACAGAAAACCAGCGTGAAATAGAGATTTACCTCTGCGTTTCGCTTGGTGAGTGCAGGTGGCCGAAGGCCCTTTTTACTGGAAAAGAGGCATCCCATCTTAGTCCTCACGGGTGACAACGCATCTACATTTTGATTCGCAAACGAGGATAGATGTAGATGTCTATGGGCCACAGCAACCATTTACCATCAGGTGGACTGTGTGCTCGTTTGTCACCCTATCCTATAAAAAAAAATATTATATGTAAATTAGTTTTCTTTTAAAAGTCTCCTGGTATTCCTTGGTTACCCCAGGAAAGCTTTAGTTGAGTATTGGACTTCTGATGGACTGTAATGATGATAATAATGACGTGTGACAACTTTGTTACTTTTACATCCTAATTTGTACTCTTGTTGATAAAAAATTATAAAGTTTGTTGTTGTTGTTATTTGCAATTCCTACTTCTTACAGCCCACAACACAACACTTCAAGAAAAACTTTGAACAATAAATCTCTCGAAAATATTACGCTTGATAAAAATAGCCCTCGTTAAATATTTCGCGGAACATTATTCGAGTTCAGTGGCGATTTATCAAAAGGAAAAAGATGAGGAGCGGAAAAGTAAACGAATAAAGTTTGCGAGTTGGTTCAATTTTTGCCCTGGATAAATAGAATGTCAGTGAATTGTATGATACTGCCGCAAGGCTGGTAATATTTCGAGGAAGCTGATATAAATTCTAAAACAAATCTAAAAATAGGTTATAGTAAAATTTTTAACAGAGGCAGAGGTATAGAATAGAATAGAATAGAATAATTTTTATTCAATATACATTACATGTGTAATTCTTATTGAAAGTCATTTTTTACTTTACCACTGGTTCGAAAAAATACCCTCTGTCCTGGGAAGAACCAGCAAGAAACCGAGCGGGACTTTTTTTTAAATAAATTTTACAATATAAATGATTACGAACTATTTACAAAATTTATTTTAGAAACTGCTTGGAAGCGACCACCTCATTCCCAGGGGTTATTATCAACCATGTATTCATTTATACTATAATAACCCTTTTTATACAGTTTCAGCTTAATAAAACATTTAAACTTGGTAATAGAGAGAACCTGTACACTTTCCGGGACCTTGTTGTAATAGCGTATACATTGCCCCAAGAATGAATTACTGACTCTGTGGAGTCGAGAAACTGGCATCACTAGCTTGTCTTTGTTCCTAGTGTTTACAGAATGTACATCACTTTTTTTTACTAAAACTATCTTTGTTTTTGTGAACATACATTAAATTTTCGTAAATATACTGAGAGGCCAAAGTTAATATATTAATTTCTTTAAATTTATCTCTAAGAGACTCTCTCGGTTTTAGATTGTAAATAGCTCTAATGGCCCTCTTCTGTAAAACAAAAATAGTTTCTGAATCAGCCGCATTTCCCCATAGCAAAATCTCATAAGACATTATGCTATGGAAATAACTAAAATAAACTAATCTAGCTGTCTCCACACTAGTGAGACCTCTAATCTTTTTTACAGCATAGGCTGCAGAACTTAGTCTGCTTGCTAATTTGGATATATGGGGGCCCCACTGAAGCTTTGCGTCAAGAGTGATGCCAAGAAAAACAGTGGATACAACAGGGCTCAATTCCTCCCCATTTAAAAACACATTGGTATTCAGATTTTTAACATTCGTTGTTGTAAATTTAACACAATTAGTTTTATTTCCGTTCAAAAGCAGATTATTAACGTTAAACTAATGCACTAATTTTGATATAGCATTATTTACTTCGTCTTTCAGCTTGCACTTCACTTGATGGATATCTCCAATAACTGATCCACGTCTGTAACATTTATCAGCATGCCTATTAATTAGAAACGGGATTCATTCCACGAAAGTGGACATAATGAAAAAAACTAAAATACTACTGGTTGATCAATAACTTTTTCGAAACGTAATGAAACTCTAGGATAAACAATTGTATTCATTCTTAAACTTAATCGTCTTTTAAGCTAATACACATTGAATAGCGATTTGCAAGTTGGTTTATTATTTTGGAAAGAAGGTCTTCATTTTCCACACCTTTGGTTTTTCATCTCCGGGTCAAAATGGTGTGCCTACGTTTCATCTACGGTTACGAAACCAGCGCAAAAAGAATTTGGATCTTCTTCATTACTTACTTACTTACTTATCTTCACGCACAATCCCTGACGGGGTAGCCAGAGAGAACAGATCGCCAAGTGTCACGATCCTTACATACCTCTTTCGCTTCTTTCAGATTCATTATCTTCTTCATACATGCACGTCTAGGTATCCGAGTACTCTTGACCCTCCCCTCTTCGAGCAGTTTGCTCACATGGTCTTCGAAAGTTAGTCTCGGTCTACCTCGACACCTTTTAATATTAACTTTCGCGCTATATATTTTCTTCACCATTCGGTCTTTACTCATTCGCTCAACGTGCCCAAACCATCTTCTTCATTTATTGCTAATTTAGCTTTCAAATATCAACTCTTGCTTTCTTTTGGGCGTACGAGTATGTTAACATTCGAGGAACACAGTGTGCGGCCACCTTTTTGAATTTTAAGGTACGAGTTAAAACAAATTGAATTATCTCAAACGAAAGCTTTAGAATCTCCACTAAATCACGGGTCGTCACACGTTGATCTACCTTAATAAATTCTTTGATTTTTTTTTTAAACATTTTATTGCGTAGCGGCCATTGTTGGTCGCCGGGAGCGCGAGCGAGCGCGTGTAGTCATTGCAGGCGGTTCTGCCGCATTTAAATTCAGTCCAGTATGCCACTGTAGAATAAGACGGAGCATTGTCTGCCAAAGTAGACTACAGTTCTTCAAAAAACTTTTTGTAGAAAAATATTTCAGGCGGAAATATTTAGTCATCGCATGAAATTCGAGTTTCTCATTATTTATTAATTATTATTACGCTTGTGAGCCACCAGCATATATTGACAGAAGAAGAAGTGATTGTGTCTTTATAATATAAACTTCTTTAATATCTAATACCTTCTATATAATCATATATTGTGTCCTAGCATGTCCATATGGAGACTTGAGAATCTTTCTTCACACGGGCATGGACAGCAGCTTCCTCCATAACACGGAGTTTCTTTTTATAGAAAGAAGGCGACAAACAAGTTCATAGTCACCCCTGAGGACTAAGATGAAATGCCTCGTTTCCGGTAAAAAGGGTATTCGGTTCTTTAACAGTGGTAGAGCCAGGCGGCAGCTTTTGCTGTCGCATGGATGGGCCGGCTCGAACCGGGGTGGTACCACGACCTCACAGAATACCAGCGTGAAGTAGAGGTTTACCTCTGCGTTTCGCTTGGCGAGTGCAGGTGGCCGGAGGCCCTTTTTACTGGAAATGAGGCATTCCATCCTAGTCCTCACGGGTGAAAACGCATCTGCATTTTGATCTGTAACAGAGGATAGATGTAGATGTCTATGGGCCGCAGCAACCACTTACCATCAGGTGGACTGTGTGCTCGTTTTTCACCCTTATCCTATAAAAAAAACTATATTGAGCTGGTATTCTGTGAGAGCGTGGTCCTTCCCCGGTCGAGCCAACCCATTCGTGCTACAACCACGATATAGCTGAAACATGACTGTACTACGTGTAGCTTATACGGCTGATAAAGATAACGATGCTTGTATATTACCCACAAAACAGTGTTCCACTCTACCGGAATGTACTTGCATTGATCACGGTTAAATATAATAAAAGGACTTACCAACTGCATTGTTCTTTTGTTTCAGGTACAGATATACACACCTTAAGAATTCATACCACAGATCAATAAGGTATCACAGAGACGGTATATATTATAATATTTTATCTATTAATACTAGGACTTATTTTCTATGTAAACATATGTTTAGGAAGATCAATTTTGTTCCTATTTCAATCCTTATGAAACAGTACGCTGTTTAAAGGTATTGAGAGCAAATATAATCACAGTCTGTAAAGTTTTCTTGGTTTGAAGTTGTTTCATGATGACTATATAATCACTAAACATTAAGTACATAGCTTGTTTTTCACAAAATTGTCTAAAATTAAAAATTTTGCACAACCGGCTTCAATATAAATTATTAAGGATAACTCAAAAACTACTGGTCAAACCTTGATCAAATTTATATGAGAGACACCAGTTTTCAAACATAAAAAGATTCATCGAAATCTGTTCACCGAGAAAAAATTTATAGGGTAACACACATAAAAAATATACCATCGAATTGAGTACCTACTCCTTTTTGTAGTCAGTTAAAAATGGTCAGAACGTTCAAAATCTACACTCGCAATTATTGTACTCCAAAGTCTAAACTTCCAAGGTATCGCAGGAGCTGATCTAAGTTAAAATTTGAAGGGTGTCTGAGACGGAGGGTTCTCGACACATCAATGTAAGATTTGATTAAGGAGAGTGCGATGCTGTTATAAATTATAATACCATGTTAAACCGTACGTACACGGTTTACGACTTTCTCTATCATGTAATAACGTTTTCTTATGTTAAAGGCATGTTGCAGCTATAGGTATATTGATTTATTTATTTATTCTTTATTGCACCAAATATTAGTACAAAAGGCGAGCTTAATGCTATATGGCATTCTCTACCAGCTAACCTTGGGTTGAACAGACAGTGAGTTTGGGCAGTTAAATTGTCATGATATAATTCTGTTCAAATATATACATGCAACACATACATAAAATATACACATATATATATAAAATATATATAATTCATATACATATAATGATTGTTTTGTAGCACGAATGGGTCCGCTCGATCGAGCAAGGACCACGCTGAACCTGCTTGAAGAACGCAGACCCTTTGTAATGAAAATGAGGCATTCCATGTTAGTCATAAGGGGTGACAACACATCTGCATTTAGTTTCTTATTCAAGGATATATGTAGTCCAATAATTGCTGTAAGGAGTAATAGATTTACTTATCTTCACGCACAATCCCTGACGGGGTAGCCAGAGAGAACAGATCGCCAAGTGTCACGATCCTTACATACCTCTTTCGCTTCTTTCAGATTCATTATCTTCTTCATACATGCACGTCTAGGTATCCGAGTACTCTTGACCCTCCCCTCTTCGAGCAGTTTGCTCACATGGTCTTCGAAAGTTAGTCTCGGTCTACCTCGACACCTTTTAATATTAACTTTCGCGCTATATATTTTCTTCACCATTCGGTCTTCACTCATTCGCTCAACGTGCCCAAACCATCGAAGCACGCCCTTATCAATTTTTGTGATAAGGTCATCTTTCAAACCTGCCATATTGCGAATCTCTTCGTTTCGCTTTCGGTCGGCCATGGTAATAGATTTGAAAAAAAAACATTTGTCATACGAATTTTTATTTACTAACAATGAAGAAATGATTATATTTCCCTTCATTTAATATGAATAATTATCAACACAATAGAGTGAAGTCAGTAGAACTAGGAAAAGTTAGTGAATACACAATAATTTTAGGAATAACGTACCCTTGTCGTACGCTAAGGGGTGTTAAAACGGTACGGTAATTAATGAACTATTCCACAGGCACTAACTTTACTATAATGTATTCTGTAGTCTAACATTTAAGCTGGGTTTACATTTCTTGACGTGACTTGATCAGGTGTATCGTACAGAGTACTTGTATTTTAACTATAGACGCCCATTTCGACCATATCGTATAGTGACACGTTTATGACGGGATGCGGCTCACTAGCCTTGTCAAAATACGTGTCCACACTTAACCATATCATATCATGTCAGCGTATTGGAATTTCGTCCTTTATATGTCATCATCATCATCCTTATAGCCCTTCAAAAATCCACTGCTGAACCTTCCCCAAGGAATGCCACAAAGCACGTCCTGAGCTACCTGCATCCATCGACTCCCTGCATGTCTTACCGGGCGTCACTCCATCTAGTGGGGAATCGCCCTACACTTCGCCTACCGGTACAAGGCTGCCACTCGAGAACCTTGTTTCCCCATCGGTTGTCGGTTCTTCGAGCTATATGGCCGGCCCATTGTCACTTCAGCTTACTAATCCGATGGGTTATGTCAGTCACCCTGGTTTTACTGCGGATATCCTCATTTCAAAGTTTATCACCCAAAAAAACCCCGAGCCCTCCATAGCTCGCTGAGCGAGCATGAGCATCTTCATACGACTAGCAGTGAAGGATCACGTCTCAGAGCCATAAGTTATCACGGGCAACACTCACTGCTTGTAAAATCTCGTTTTCAGATTTTGAGGTATACCTGACGAGAAGATGTGTCCTAATTTCGTAAACACTGCCCCCAGCCAAGTTGAATCCGTCGATTGACCTCTCGGTCGAATCGAAGTTTGACTTACCTAGTCGGGCTACTTGTCCTAGGTAAACAGACTCGTCAACAACTTCGAGCTTGTGCTCCCAACAACTACAGGCATAGGTGTGACATTGATATTACACATGATCTTTGTTTTGTCCATGTTTATCTTAAAACCTATCCGTTGGGAGACACTATTGAGGTCATTGAGCTTGCTTAAGAGTGATGTATTTGCCATTGATTTTAATACCGTATCATTTCCAGTCCAGTAGGTTAAAAACGTCTTCCAATGGAGTGATGAAGAGTTTTATGTACGTAAACCACCTCGATGATACAGGAGTACTGTAAGAGTGAAAATTAAATACAATGTTTTATATAAATAAAAACTGCACTGCTGCTTGGCGTCAGAAAAATTTAAGAAGGTAGTACCTATCCAGACAGAAAAGAAGATCTATTACCTAATAGAAGGAAAAGAAAGGAAAAAAGAAACGGATGTTCTCGAAATGTTTTATTTCTCGCATGTTTCCAAACGATGGCCTCTATTACCGCCGGGCAACGTGACGACACCACTTAAAACTGTGATTAACGATTTCATCGGTGCATCGGTGGTCCAACTCGAATTGTTCACGTGAAATTAACGACGCGCACTTATCACTTTTTATATGAATTTTAGATTTATGTAATTTTGGACTTTTGACATTCATTGAAATAAAAACTTTACGGATTTTATCGCGTTTAATTTGAATTACATTAATTCTTCATATTTCGAGTTCTACGAGAGACTAAGTTGTTTTACGTCCCGATGTCATGTTAACCCGGGTTAGCTCCAGTTTTTGGATATTAATTTTTGGTCTGATCTACGCATAATGAGTTCTGAATCTTGAATTTTTAGTATGTGTAGTGTCAGTGGTCCAATTCAAATCCAAGCAGTGGTATGCTTGAACTTGGATTTAACTTTCTTTATTATAGGATCCCAAACAGATGTTAGCATCCAGCCATATTCTTTACCGAAAGACGGTTTTTTTAATTAAATAGCTTCTCAAATCATCCTTGGTATCATCAGTGATCTGTTGCGGTTTATAAAATCTCATGTAATAGGCTTTCCTGAAAGTTTTGACATTCCTTAATTGATTCTGTTTAGAATGTGCTTTAAATGTTTCACTACGATATTGTTTACTATGAAATTTGAAGCCAGTTTATTTAACATATTTCATGTTATGGATATGATAGTGAAGGAAACATTATTTAAGAAATCCAAAAGAATAATAGTGGCCAAAACGGCAGAACGCTATCATTCCAGTAGCGCAGAAATCAGGAAAACAGTTAACTGATCTATCGAGCTACAGACGTAACGATAAAGCGTTTTCATCGATATTCATAGATACAACGAAATCTAAAGCTCTGTACATAAGGACGCGGTGCACACTATAATTTTCATTCCGTTTAAGTCAAACAGTCAGTACCTATACGTGGGTAATAGACTAAAAGAGGCGAGTAAAGAAGAGGGAACAAGTATGTTAACGTCCGGCTGCAAAATATTGCAAAGGGCTGGCTTTTTACTGTACACTTCATGTATGGTGGGAAAGTTTCGGTATGTTCTTAAACATCAAAATAGATTTTCTACCAACTTCAAAAAGGAGGAGGTACTCAATTCAACTGTATGTTTTTTTATGTGTGTTACCTCAAAACTTCTTTCTAGGTGAACCAATTTCGATAGTTGTTTTTTTTAATTAAAAGCTAGTGCTTCTCATGTAGTTTCAGGTAAATTTGATCAAGGTCTGACCAATAGTTTTTGAGTTATCCTCAATAATTTATATTGAAGTAGGTTGTACAATTTTTTTAATTTTAAATTATATATTGTATGCTCTAACAGGCGCATCACAGTCACAGCAGACTTTTTTTTATAATAACATGCTATTATCTTTATGGTATCTTACCTGTATATATTAGTTATTTTTATATTTGAGAGTATAGGAGAAACATCACTGACTCATTCGCTCATCACGATAGCTCCAAAACTGTACGCCCGATTGACTTGAAATTTGGCATATACATAATATGCTCCTTTCTCGACGTAGACACTCACTAAGAAAGGATTTTGGAAAATTCAACCTTTTAGGGGGTGAAATAAGGTGTTTCAGCTTGTATATTATAAATTGTGTTCACAATAAATAATTTTAATTTTGAATTCAAATCATTGTGATAATTTTGTATATAATATAATAATATATAATAAAAACTACTATATATAATAAAAAAACTTGTTCTGTTATAAGCTTATCCTTTGGAGACGAAATCTCTATCTATTGAAACACAAAACGTTTGTTTGTAATGAAGTTAGATTAAACTTTAATTGAAATAAAGTTCGTTAACGAACTTCATCTGATTCTGATAACTACGATGTCATTGAACTTTTATTGACTTAATTCTAATGGAGTTAAGTGGAGACACTCGAACAATGGATGCCGTTTGATCGCCAAGTTTGCCTACAAATTTGAAATTGCATTTGTTGTCGACTTATATTATCGAACTGTATGTATGAGTTAATTAATTTATTCATTCTTGCCTCATTAGCTTACTACCAAGCGGACTGCGGATTATATAGTCCCGGGTTCGGGGTTGGAGATTCCAACTTAAACAGTTATAGGGTTTGCCTATCAAGAAATTCTCAGTAGTAGCTGCAGTATTCAAACATCCGCCAGGTGGATATTATTACTAATTAATTCATTGGTTAAAATTCTTAAAAAGTTTGTTGTTACGTCCGTCCGAATTAACGGCCGTTGCTGAAAAATTTTGAACAATGAGGGCTAATATTATTTAACTCACCAGATGTCGCTACTTGACACTGAGGTAAATTACACAATGTCATTTATATGAGTAGTAAGTTTTAAATAAAAGTTAATCAGTTTCTAAAGTATTATATTTGGTGGCGGTTTGCTCTTCAATTTACGCACATATTTAACTTTATTTTAATTTTTTTACTTTTATGAATATCTGTGGTTTGGTTTATTTATTTTTAATCATATTAATATAAAATATAGCTAAAAGTACAGAAAGAAATATTAACATTTACATTTTCTGAACTAATTAACTTCCTCGCTTTGAAATCTGTCAAATGTTATACCTCACTTTTAAGTGGCGCCACCCTGGTGGCAGAAAAAGTCATGGATGCCCTCATTGTTGAACAATTTTTCATAGTTGCTACACTTAAATAGCAAGTTGGCAACAATAGTTTTTTTTTTCTTTTCTTTCTATCTTCTATTTCATTTCTCTTTATCGCCTCTAATGACGTTCGGTATGATATGGTTCTCTATACTCGCTACTGAGAATTTCTTCACAGAAAACCTCAAGAACTGATATTGGTCCGATCTCGAAGCAACGTTCGGTAGGATATGGTTCTCTATACTCGCTACTGAGAATTTCTTGACAGAAAACCTCAAGAACTGATATTGGTCCGATCTCGAAGCAACGTTCGGTATGATATGGTTCTCTATACTCGCTACTGAGAATTTCTTGACAAAAAACCCCAAGAACTGATATTGGTCCGATCTCGAAGCAACGTTCGGTATGATATGGTTCTCTATACTCGCTACTGAGAATTTCGTGACAGAAAACCTCAAGAACTGATATTGGTCCGATCTCGAAGCAACGTTCGGTATGATGTGGTTCTCTATACTCACTACTGAGAATTTCTTGACAAAAAACCCCAAGAACTGATATTGGTCCGATCTCGAAGCAACGTTCGGTATGATATGGTTCTCTATACTCGCTACTGAGAATTTCGTGACAGAAAACCCCAAGAACTGATATTGGTCCGATCTCGAAGCAACGTTCGGTATGATATGGTTCTCTATACTCGCTACTGAGTATTTCGTGACAGAAAACCTCAAGAACTGATATTGGTCTGATCTCGAAGCAACGTTCGGTATGAAATGGTTCTCTATTCTCGCTACTGAGAATTTCTTGACAAAAAACCCCAAGAACTGATATTGGTCCGATCTCGAAGCAACGTTCGGTATGATATGGTTCTCTATACTCGCTACTGAGAATTTCGTGAAAGAAAACCTCAAGAACTGATATTGGTCCGATCTCGAAGCAACGTTCGGTATGATATGGTTCTCTATACTCGCTACTGATAATTTCTTGACAAAAAACCCCAAGAACTGATATTGGTCCGATCTCGAAGCAACGTTCGGTATGATATGGTTCTCTATACTCGCTACTGAGAATTTCGTGACAGAAAACCTCAAGAACTGATATTGGTCCGATCTCGAAGCAACGTTCGGTATGATATGGTTCTCTATACTCGCTACTGAGAATTTCGTAAAAAAACAGGAGAGGCTCATATCCAGCAGATTTACGAGCTGTTAAAAAAGAAAAAAGAATGCACCTGTTGCTCGTAATTGTCGAATAAGATATTTAAGGGTATACATATTTTATTCAACAATTACGAGCAAAACATACAAGGGAACTACGTACAAAAACATAAATAAATTACAATTTTTTAATTACTTTTTAATTACTGGAAAGGAGGTATTCCATCTTAGTCCTCACGGGTGACAACGCATCTGCATTTTGATCCTTTATTGATGATAGATGTGGATGTCTATGGGTCACAGCAACCACTTAACATTAGGTGGACTGTGTGCTCGTTTGTCACACTATCCTATAAAAAAAATATTTATGGGACTGGTACATAATGATACAATTATTTATCATTAACTAATGGACGTGATTCGTATCTCAATCTGCGTAGAAGATTAGTTCTTATTTCAAAAAGCATTAGGCACATAGTCAGTTGTTTCTTGTATATATCGCTGACGTTTAAGTTTGTAGCAATATAGCTTAAGGGCCGTAAAAGCATAATGGCGTCTATAATTGCTTCTAGACAACAATTTCCTTTACGTACTTTTTGCAATGTATAGGTAGGCAGTGCCGATGTAAGATTATCCACTACCCATTATCGCCCCGTGAGGTCTAAAGAGGCGGCAGAACTAAAAGAGGATTTGGGCTTTTTTATTGGATAGAGTGACAAACGAGCACACAGTCCACCTGATGGTAAGTGGTTGCTGCATCCCATAGACATCTACATCTATCCTCAATAAAGATTCAAAATGCAGATGCGTCTTCACCCGTGGGGATGCGTTGTCACCCGTGAGGATGCGTTGTCACCTGTGAGGATTCGTTGTTACCCGTGAGGATTATGGCATAATACATGAGCATAAGGGCATGATACAAATGATAGCGAAATCCATCTTTTGAGGCAATCATGAGGGAGGCCTATGTTCAGCAGTGGACTTTTATAGGCTGTGGTGAATGGATGGATATATGATTTACAATAAGTTTTTATTGTATGTAAGTATGCCGTGTGATAACAAAGTAAGTGTGAAAATCTGTAAAAAGTGTAAATATCTATTGTATAAGTCCGATACCTCCTTCGTCTTGAACTCAGGAACTTTGGTTTTGGTGTAACTTCAAAGTTTCAATAAGTTACAAGATCTTTCGTAAAACTGGTCTTATCGTAAACAAAACCGGAGTTTAGATTTTCAGAATTTAATAAAAACTCGTGGTCGTCTAGTAGCCGAATTCCGACAGCAATTATTTAGATTTTTAACTTTGAGTATAGCAAGCTATATTTGACTTTCAACTCTCTCTATATATAAGTATTATCATGTTTTTAAGTAAAAAAATATCACTATAAATGTTAATTTCATTTGTAAAGAAATTAAAAGATTGTATGACAGATGAGGATTTCAAAAATTTATTTATTTTAACTTTTATGCACAATTGTACATAATATGGCGGACTTTAAGGCATTCTCTCCCAGTCAACCATTATGTTACGCAGAGATAAAAGGTAGTGCAGCAAAAATAAACTAATAATGAAAAAAAGGTAACGATCATTTAACAATTAAAGCATTAATTACACAAAATTGTATTTTCGTCAACCACTTTTTAGAAAAAGAAATGCCCAAAGAGTACCTACTTTTGTCATAATCTCTCAAGTTAGTTTTTAAAGAAAAAGAGGTCTTATAAATATTATTATATTCTTCATTGAGAGTTTTATTTTTAATTTCGTGTTTTTCTCGTGAAAATTTAGATTTTCTCCGAAAGTTTTTTTTAATAGGATAAGGGTGAAAAACGAGCACACAGTCCACCTGATGGTAAGTGGTTGCTGCGGCCCATAGACATCTACATATATCCTCTGTTACAGATCAAAATGCAGATGCGTTTTCACCCGTGAGGACTTGGATGGAATTCCTCATTTCCAGTAAAAAGGGCCTCCGGCCACCTGCACTCACCAAGCGAAACGCAGAGGTAAACCTCTATTTCACGCTGGTATTCTGTGAGGTCGTGGTACCACCCCGGTTCGAGCCGGCCCATCCATGCGACAGCAAAAGCTGCCGCCTGGCTCTACCACTGTTAAAAAGAAAGTGAACATATCCTGTGTCTGCTCCGTGGTCCTGTAATCTTTAAGCTCTGTATCGTCAAGGTTATTCAGGCTTTTAAGACCTTAAATAGAACCATCATTGATGAATAGCCTATTTAATAAAAAAAAATATCAAAATCAATTCACAGTAATTAATGAAGATATCGCGTTACATACCTACATACAAAAGAGCATACAATCGAATTAAGAACCATTTTCAAATTCGGCTAAGAGCTTAAAACTATCTCACATTTGAGCACTTCTATGTTATCGCGCGAATATTTGTGTATGTCTTCGTAATACGAAATCTCACCACAATACTTTTTTCAAGTAATATGACCCTTTACGTTCAATAATATTGCGTGGGCACCGTTCTAGTAAGAGTACATCGGTAATCTTTCAAACGGAGCGCGCAATAAGAAGCTTATACCGGCTTAGTGCTTGCATTCAACTCTTATGAAAAGTGGACGTTTTAGGAATAAGAATTTTCTGTACATACTATGTTACTCATATTTCCTATATTATACCCGAATACGGCGGATCTTTAAAGCTTTTGTTAATATCAACTCACACATCCGACCTTATTATATAATGGGAATATAAATGGGCTTGTGTCCGCATTTGTTTTATAATTATGTCATTATGAAGTACCTCTACATAACCGTGTAATGGCGGTATAAGGACATCCACTATCTTCTATATATCTTCTATAAAAAAAATCCGTGGGTGCCGCAAGAGGCGACAGAGGGAAACTGAATAAAGAGATGGGCAGCGGCATCTTCCTGATAGCAGCTAAATAAAAAACTGCGATTGCAAACCCGGTTACCAAGCGTGGCAACTATGGCAAATGTTCTCCCTATGAGGCAATATACGAGGCGGTTCTACGGCCAGCTGAGATTTTTTGATTGGGTGTTATGATAACATACCTCTAAATCGACGTAACGAAGATACTCTTTGTCTTCACCCTGCCAAAACAACTCCAATGCGGAAGAGCGCAATTCATGACACCTATACACGTTTACCATCAGGTGTCCTTTAAATACGTTTGTCACTTAAATTTTATAAAATATAATATTTTTATATTCGGGCTTACAGATATTTTCATAAAATTTTGTTAGGCCTTTTGGAAATTTGTTACAAATAGTAGGCAAAGTGAAGAAGACTGCGAAAGCTTCATACAAGCACCTCGCATCGCGCACACACACTCAAGCGCAGCGTTCACCTACAGTGGGTAGTAGGGTAAATAACGCGATATTTAGTACTGTCGAGGCGGGCATCGCGTTAGTTTCTGTACATGAATCCCACGCTTGTGTGCGTGCGTTGCGAGTCGCTTGTATGTAACTTCCGTACTCTTATCCACTTTGCCTATTATTTGTAACAAAATTCCAAAAGGCCTCTCAAAATTTAATGTAAATATCCATAAGACCGAATATAGAAATGTTCTTTTTTATAAAATTTAAATGACAAACGAATTTAAAGACACCTGATGGTAAACGGTCACCTGAAAACCCTGGACACAGGCAACTAACTTCAAACAAAATAGATTACAGCAGCAGATGTGTTTTCACCTCTAAGGACTTCTCACAGCCTGTAATTAATCTAATGAGGGCTAATAATCTTCCACTCACCAGATGTCGCTACTAGCGACTGAGGTAAAGTTTTTTGTTACACAGTGTCATTTAATTGAGAAATTAGTTTTAAATAATAGTTTATCATTGTCTAGAGTTAGGGGGTCACTGTAGAAGCGTGCTCGTCGCGACCCCTGCCAGCCCTTTTCAGGGCTGCAATTCTACTTAGCTGCGCACCCATGCCAACGAGGGTTAGGGCGTCCCCCCAAGGCGACGCACACCAGCTCGTCCCCGTTGGTGTGGAATGCAGCGCGCAAAGCGGCGATGGGGACCGCCACCCGTCACGCACAGCCCGACACGGCGGAAGGTGGAGGACAGAGTGCAGAGTTGGCACGTGGAATATTAGAGGAGGCATGAGAGATAAGACGAATGAGTTGATCGAAATAATGAAAGAAAGAGAATTAGACGTCGTGTGTATGTCGGAGACCAAACGGAAGGGCAGTGGTACTGAAGAGCTCCCTGGCGGGGCGTTAGCTCTATGGTCCGGAGTCCCGGAGAGCGAGAGCGCCCGGCAGGGAGTGGGGGTGCTGCTGTCGTCTCGGTTGGTCGATGTTATGACTGAATATAAGGTTGTGAACTCAAGACTTCTCTGTGTTCGCTTTAAATTGGGACTGACGAAGTTATTCCTTTTAGCTGTTTATGCGCCGGTAGCTTCGTCGTCCAGGGCTGAGCTGGAGGAGTTTTGGGAGAATGTAAGAGAAGTTCTAGATTTGGCTAGGGGAAACGAAAGAATTGTTGTATGTGGTGATTTGAATGGATGGGTTGGTACCGCTCGACCAGGGTACGAGTCGGTGCTTGGAAATTTTGGGGATAAAAGGGTTAATGATGCTGGCAAGTTTATACTGGCGGTATGCAAGGAAAAGGGTCTTCTTGTGACAAACACTATGTTTAATCACAAGAAAATCCATATGTATACTAGAGAAAGAAAGAATGAGAGAAGTATGATCGATTTGTTCCTGGTGGATGACCGGCTGCGAAAACAGGTGATGGATACGCGAGTGTTCAGGGGTGCTGACCTGGGAACGGATCACTATCTAGTGATTACTAGATTTAGGGGTCTGTTCGCGGGTTGGCGCTACCGGACGGCAGTAACAGAACCACAGTCGGTCTGTCGCATCCGAAGCTGGAAGCTTCAGGAAGCGGATACTAGGGACAAATATCATGCGAGGGTAGCCGAAAAGCTTGACACCATCGATGGCAGAAATGAATGTGTGGAAAGAACATGGCAGAACCTTAGGGATGGAATGGTAAGTGCAGCGGAAGAAGTGTGTGGAACGATTAAAAGAGGCAGTAGTAAAAGAAGAGATGCATGGTGGAATGATGAAGTGAAAGAAGCTGTAAAGAAGAAGAAGAAAGCATGGTTAGACTACTTGGCCTCTAGTAATGATAAGGATATGAGAGAGAAGATGGAAGAAAGATATAAGCTGCAAAAAGTTCACACGAAAGCATTGATTGAGGAAGTGCGTGAAAGGTGTAGAATGGAAGCGGACGAAAGGTTGTCGCACAACTTTAAGGAGAACTCCAAACTCTTCTGGAAAGAGGTTGGAAGGACCCGAAGTGGTGCGACGGCCTTAAGAATGAACAAAGTGCTTTCGAGAACTAATGACGTCCTCTCAGACAAATCGGACGTCATGCAGCGATGGAGCGAATTTTATAGAGAAATGTATGCGTGTGATGATCTTAGTGAGGGATCCGGGGATGACGCCGAGACTGGTACGCCAGACCCGGACCTCGATGTCACTGAGGTCATCAGTATGAAAGAGATTGAACGTGCGATTCGAAGTTTGAAATGTGGTAAGGCTGCGGGACTAGACAGAGTTACTGCTGAAATGGTCAAGTATGGTGGGCCTCGCGTCTGGGACAGCTTTCATCTGCTGTGCAATTTGTGCTGACGGACGGGGGATGTCCTGGATGATTGGCGATCCGCAGTCATTGTGCCTTTATATAAAGGTAAAGGTTCACATTTTGACTGCGGGTGCTATCGGGCGATCAGCTTGACCAGTTTAGCAAGTAAAGTTTACTCGAAGGTTTTGACACGTAGGATGCAAGAGAAATCGGAAAGATTTCTATGGGAGGCACAATGCGGATTTAGACCTGAAAGAGGATGCACGGATCAAATGTTTTCTCTCCGCATGATCACGGAAAAGCTTCTGGCTGCTAACCAGAAGATTTTCTGTGCTTTTGTGGATCTTGAGAAAGCATTTGATAAGGTTGTAAGGAAGAAAATGTGGAAACTGTTGCCGGGGTATGGTGTGGATGGTCGATTGCTAAGGGCTGTGCAGTCACTTTACTGTGACTGTAAAGCCTGTGTGCGGGTAGGGCATGACCTGTCACCCATGTTTAGCGTCCAAACGGGCGTAAAACAGGGTTGTGTCATGTCTTCCTGGCTGTTCATACTGTATCTCGACAGCTGTTTACAGAAGCTGAAAGATAGCTGTTTGGGTGTGAAATTGGGTGACATTAAAGTAAATTGTCTGCTGTATGCTGATGATGCAGTGCTTATTGCACCATCAGAAGCAGAACTGCAGGCATTAGTCACGTGTATAAAAGAGGAATGTGAAATTAAAGGTCTCCGCTTGAATGCTAATAAAACTAAGGTTCTGGTATTTGAAAGGGACGAAGAGAGAACGAAGTGTGAAATATGGGTAAATCAGGAATGTCTAGAACAGGTAAATGAAATTGTATACTTGGGGAGTGCTTTTAGCCGGGATGGAAGATGTGATTTAGATGTGGACAGGCGTGTCGCTGCCGGGAACAAAGTCAATGGTGCCCTGACTGCGTTAGTCAAAAGGCAAGGCGTAGTGAAGAGTGCACGCCTTGCAATACATAACGCAGTGTTGGTACCGACTTTGTTATATGGCAGCGAAACCTGGGTATGCCAGAAGAAGCATAAAAGCAAGTTGAATGCAGTGGAGATGCGATCTCTTCGTAAAATTTGCGGCGTTACCATGGCCGACCGGAAGCGAAACGAAGAGATTCGCAATATGGCAGGTTTGAAAGATGACCTTATCACAAAAATTGATAAGGGCGTGCTTCGATGGTTTGGGCACGTTGAGAGAATGAGTGAAGACCGAATGGTGAAGAAAATATATAGCGCGAAAGTTAATATTAAAAGGTGTCGAGGTAGACCGAGACTAACTTTCAAAGACCATGTGAGCAAACTGCTCGAAGAGGGGAGGGTCAAGAGTACTCGGATACCTAGACGTGATGTATGAAGAAGATAATGAATCTGAAAGAAGCGAAAGAGGTATGTAAGGATCGTGACACTTGGCGATCTGTTCTCTCTGGCTACCCCGTCAGGGATTGTGTGTGACGATAAGTAAGTAGAGTATTATATTAATATATAACACAATGCGTCAGTGGTTTGATTTTTATTTTGTGCACATTATAGCTCTTTTTTTTTAAAAGTCGTCTTTTAGTTATATTTATAGTTTGGTTTATTCATTTCTAATGTAATTAATATAAAATATAAGTAATAATACAGAAAGAAACCTTAAAGATTACATTTTTCTAAGATATTATCGTCCCCGCTATGAAATCTGTCAAATATTTTACCTCACTCGAAAGTGGCGCCGCCCTGGTGGCAGAAAAAGTGGTGGATGCCCTCATTATTTATACCCTTTAGACTCGCCGAATCAAATACAATAGAATATAGTAGAGAATAATCTTTTTTTATTCAATATAAATTACATGTATTTATTATTGAAAGTGATTTTTTTATTTTACCACTGGTGGAGTTTTGGCGGGAACTTGACCGGCGGCGGGTTGCTGCTCCTGTATTATTATTTAACTAATGGTTTGAAGTGGATTTTGATATGTAAAAGTGGTGCAATTTTGTGTAGTGTCTGCGTATGTGAACTATTAGCGGAAACGGTGAAACAAGTGCTCTGATGGTGATGTGATTCTCAAGATAAGGTGTCTTTCTGCTTACGCGCATTGAGATAACATCGCCAACTGTCAGCTGTCTGCTGGCTCAAGTTGCCGTCAAAATCTCCCAAGGGCTGCATAATGTAATGAATCAATATATTGTGAAGCAGTGTACTATGAAGGATAATTATACATTGTAACTTCAGGCTCAGAAGGGCTAGAACCCAGAGCCGTAAAGCTAGTTATAAAAAAAATTACACTGTTTCGGAAAACTATGGGAAGAACCAGCGAGAAACCCAGCGGGTATTTAAAAAAAAGTAAATTATGCAATGTGAAAGGTACTAACTGGAACTATTTACAAAATTGTTTTAGAAACAGCTTGGAAGCGACTACTTCATTCCAAGGGTTATTAATTATTATTAATCATGAATTAATTTGTATTATAATAACCCTTTTTATACATACCAAAAACCTCGTTACCAGTAAAATGCTTGTTTATTTGAAGTGTGGATATCGAACTTAGCTATCAAAGTCAAACATTTGGAAGCTTAGGGCACGTGATAGCCAAGGTTGCTGCGACCGGGCGAACCACTGTTCACTAACACGCAGTCCATTAACACTCAATCGTTCGTACTTTTAATAGAGCCCTACTTCAGTTCGATTGTAAAGGCGAGATCAAAGTACCCGTAAGTACGCGTGTCAGACACACTAATATTGAGTTATATTATAAAGATATTTTTGAAATGAAAATTCTTTATCGATGTATTAAAAAACAAAACGTCACGTATTCTTGTAACATTTCACCGCCGAGGCTGTATGAGTATACTTCTATTTAACCTACTTATGTAAAATATTTAATAAAAGACGAATGATATGTTCGTAAAGCAGTTTCACTTCATACGTGTGTACACAATTACACGCACAATTTATTTTAATATAAGTTAATATAACAATATATTTTATAAAATAAGGGTGACAAACGAGCACTTAGTCTACCTGATAGTAAGTGGATACCGAGGCCCACAGATACCTACATGTACCCTCGATTAAAAATCAAAAATTAGAATGTGTTATCACTCCACTCATGTTTTAACAGTGGTAGAGCCACGCGGCAGCTTTTGCTGTCGCACGGATGGGCCGGCTCGAACCGGGGTGGTACCACGACCTCACAGAATACTAGCGTGAAGTAGAGGTTTACCTCTGCGTTTCGCTTGGTGAGTGCAGGTGGCCGGAGGCCCTTTTAACTGGAAATGAGGCAATCCATCTTAGTCCTCACGGGTGACAACGCATCTACATTTTGATTTGTAATAGAGGATAGATGTAGATGTCTATGGGCCGCAGCAACCACTTACCATCAGGTGGACTGTGTGCTCGTTTGTCACTCTTATCATATAAAAAAAAACTCCTGAGGAATAAGATGGAATGCCTCGTCGTTCTTAGTAAAAAGGGACTCCGGCCCTCTACGCTTACTATACGAAACGCAGCAGCATTAGGCTGCTATTTTACGCTGGTACTGTCTAAAAGCATGTTCCTTCCCACAATCCATTCCTTCTGCAGCCACAATTAAGGTGTTGTTTGGCTCTACCACGTTAAAATACATTATCATGCAATTTTCTTTATTAAACGTTAGTATTACAATATTGACGTATCACTGTCAGAAGTATTAAATTGCAATACAAAGAAGGAAAATATTTTTTATTTTTTATACGGATCTTAACTAATAAATTTTTAACTTCTTCAATGTAATGGATTTCCGCAAAGAAACGCCTGATTTTGTACCGACTTCAAAAGGGAGGAGGTACTCAATTCTAATATAATATGTTCCTTTTTTATGTGTTTCCGATTTCGATGATTCTTATTTTATTTGAAAGCTGGTGCTTCTCATGTAATCCCATGTAAATTTGACCAAGGTCTGACCAATAGTTTTTGAGGTATTCTAAATAATTTATATTGAAGTCGGTTGCACAAAATTTTTAATTAAAAAGTCTTTTAACAGACTACTAGATGTTGTCGTCGTCCCATAGAAAGAAGTTTTTGCTTTAATCGCTACACTCGAAAGGCACATTGATAATCGCAGTACCATTTTTTACGTGGTAGAGCCATACTGCAGCTATATTATGTTTGGCTCGACCGGGGTAGGACCACGCTCTCACGAAATACCAGCGTAAAATTGCATCTTAATGCTGCTTTGTTTCGTATGGTGAGTGGAGAGCACCGGAGGTCCTTTGTATTGGAAACACAGCATTCCATCTTAGTCCCCAAGGGTGACAACGCATCTCAATTTTGATTCTTAATCGAAGATAAATATAAATGTCTATGGGCCACAACATCGACTCACCATCAAGTAAAATGTATGCTTGTTTGTCACCCTCGAACTATAAAAAAGAGGTCTCGCACCTTGACGCTGCTCCACGTATGTCAACATAATCTGATTAATTTAGTTACAAAAATAGCCATGTGGAGGTGGCATTAGAGAATCCATCACTCCATTTCGGAGGCAACTATGGGACATCCTTACCATGTAGTGGCGGTGTACGAATATCTACTACCGTGAAGGTTCGTAAGAGTCGACAGAGGGAAACAAATCAAGAGATGGACACTGGGCAGCAGCGTCCTCCTAATAACGACTAAAAATAATTGCAGTTGCCACAACCCGCTTAGCAAGCGTGGCAACTATGACAAATATTCCCCGTACGAGACAATCTATTGGGAAAGCCTACGTTCAGCAGTGTATAAGCGGTTTTAATAGGTTGTTACGGCAAAGGGCATCTGCGTAAAATCTCATCACTTTCGATAGATGGCGTTACAGTTATCTCGTTAACTCCAGACGTAAAATAATACACCCAGATGGGCGACAGGCGGCAGCGTCAAAGAAAAGTTAATTTAAGCAAATCCTTACAATGGGAGAGCGGTAGACTTTTAAGAGCTGATGAAAAGAAGAAGAAGTTTCAAAAATTTTAAATTAAAAAATTTGTACCAACAATATAAATTATTAAGTATTACTCAAAAACTATTAGTCAGACCTTGATCAAATTTATATGAGACTACATGTGAAGCACCAGCTTTCAAATAAAGGATGAATCACACGCATAAAAAAAATAATAAAAAATTCGGCTCAACCGGGGAAGGACCACGCTCTAACAGAATACCAGCGTAAAATAGCAGCTTAACGCTGCTGTGTTTTGTATGGTGAATGTAGAGAACCGGAGACCCTTTTTACTGGAAACGAGGCAATCCATCTTAGTCCTCACGGGTGACAACGCATCTACATTTTGATTTGTAATAGAGGATAGATGTAGATGTCTATGGGCCGCAGCAACCACTTACCATCAGGTGGACTGTGTGCTCGTTTGTCACCCTTATCCTATAAAAAATATACAGTCGAATTGAGTACCGTCTCCTTTTTGCAGTCGGTAGAAAATCGCCGCGTTGTTTACGTAAATTTAAAAAATAATAACGCCATCACACGGCATATTTCTGAGAAATAGCTCTCACTGAATACTTCTCATTTAATCATTTTTAGGGTTCCGTAACCAAAGGGTACAAAAGGGTAAAAAATAAAAAATTAAGGGTCAACTAGAAACGTGTTTTACGATGGTACGGAACCCTTCATGCGTGAGTCCGACTCGCACTTGCCTGGCTTTCATTACTACGAGGCGTGATAGCTCAGAGGCTAATCACTCGCCGTGGTTTTACGGTATGCGACCAACTAGTATTTGAATCATTCCCGCATCAATGAAGTTGTTAATTACAATTTTACGAGTAAGTGCTGATTTACCACGTGCTAGACGATGAAGGGAAACATCGTGAGATTTCCTCACGATGTTTCCCTGCCTCCTGAGAAGTGAAAATTTCGAAGAAGTGTGAAGTACGCCAACACGTACTGTAGCAGGGTAGCCGACTAATAGGTCCATGAGCCTCTTATATAATTTAAAATGAAAAATTTCGTACAGCCAACTTCAATATAAGTTATTAAGAATAACTCAAAAACTAATGGTCTGATCTTGATCAAATTCATATGGGACCACACGATAAGTACCAGCTTTTAATGTTTTTTTATAGGATAAGGGTGACAAACGAGCACACAGTCCACCTGATGATAAGTGGTTGCTGCGGCCCAAAGACATCTACATCTATCCTCTCTTACAAATCAAAATGCAGATGCGTTTTCACCCGTGTGGACTAGGATGGAATGCCTCATTTCCAGTAAAAAGGGCCTCCGACCACCTGCACTCACCAAGCGAAACGCAGAGGTAAACCTCTACTTCACGCTGGTATTCTGTGAGGTCGTGGTACCACCTCGGTTCGAGCCGGCTCATCCGTGCGACAGCAAAAGCTGCCGCGTGACTCTACCGCTGTAAGAAATAAAAAAGAATCATCGAAATCGATTCACCCAGTAAAAAGTTATGAGGTAACACATAAAAACATACAGTCGAATTGAGTACCGTCTCCTTTTTGGAAGTCGGCAGAAAACTAAACAATTAAGTAATTCTATTATTTTATAGCAAGTACTTTATAAATGTTTAAGTTATCAATATTTTCATTAAAGTATGTTGATGTAAGATTGTCTTTTTCTCTTGCTGTCTCTCTATGGGTGAAATTCATTATAACGAGCGCACAATGCATAATAGAGTTGAAATATATTAAATTTTCTTCAAACAATTTTTTTCGTATTTGATTTATAAACATTTTTTCTTTAAACGACTACGTGTACACTATTTTAAATAAGTACTTTAATTCTCCGAATGATCTCTCCACCATGAAAGGATTAACTGAACTGAAAAGAGCTCTAGATGGCTGCGTTTTTCCTTAAGTTGAACCAACTAATTTATTAAAGTCGCGATCAAAGACTATCTTTAGACGAGAGAGACGCTATAAACCTAGCGTTACACAAGTTTACTTTGTGTAGTATCGACCTTTCTTTGTTGTTTTGTCCGAGCTTTGTCGTTGATATTTATCTCTTAGGACTGGTTACGAGTTTATTTTATATGACTAGAATGTAATCGTTTTAAATTGATAGAAAGATTTAGTGGTATATATTATCTTTACATGAAATCATTCCCTCCTGCCCTTGCGAATGACATGATGTTGTTAAAGTTGGGAAAAATTACCTCGCGTACATCCGCTCAATAAAATAAAATGATGTATCTTACCTAGTTTGAAGAGCACCTCCCGCTCTCCCTCAATTGCGTGCATTATACCCGTCACCACTAATCCCAGCACCACTACACTAGGAAAGACACACCACTGTCGACAATATGACACGTGTTTCGTCTCTACACGAGACATCTTCAGGTGATGTAGACTCCGGTGGCTGACCACTAAGTGAGCGGTGAGTCAAAATAATTGCTATTTTTGTTTTGGCTCGCCGCTCTCTTAGTAACGCCTAATTCTATTAATTAAGATGATGTTGTTTCTAAATGTTTTCATAGTTAATTGTCCAACACGTTATATTGCAAACTAATATTTTTTCCGAACTAGTGCAAAAAGCATAAATTACTGTCTATACGTATTCTTGTACTTTATATTGGATAAAAACTACTCTTTTTCACTTATTATAAGCCAGTTATTGACTACAATCCCACCTGGTTGTAAGTGGTGCTGTGCCTTATTATGCCTTAGTTATGCCTTAGTATATTGCACTGTCTTAGCGTAACAAAAGCCTATTCGCTCTTGCCTTGAAGACGCCCAGATTGTATCCGGATGGAAAGATACACGTCGGAAAATTATTCCATTCCTTTGCTGTATGCATTATAAAAGACGAAGCAAACCGTTTGGTTCTAGTGCGTAAAACTATTCAAATGTACGGTAAAACCAGAATCTTAAATAAAAATAAAAAATAAAAATAAAAAATAAAAATAAAAATTGCCGGGCACGGATGTGCAATCAATAAGATGTGCGAATGGAAAATAGGCCATAATCCGTGCGGGTATTGATCACAAGGAAGCAACGCACTGATTTTCAGCTACCGTTCGAAATATATTAGGAATAAAATTAAAAGCAGTTTACTTGAAATAAAATTCAAAAATTACATAAATAGGTTGGCATGACATAACTTTGCGTCACAAAGATATTGCATCGCGCGTTTATATTTTTTATGAAACTATAGTTAAATGCTTACCATCAGGTCTACCTGACTACCTAGACTGTTAGTAACGGACTTACAATCTAGTAAGCAACTTCAGAAGTCCATGGACATCTGCAGTAAATTTCAAACAAAGAAAGCTGCAAGCAAAGCAGAAGTGACACATACATACATCTATGCATTGTCAGTCATCAGGACTACAATGAAATTCCTTACAGCCTATTATCATACTAACTCTTTTTTTATTCTAATAAGCCAGTGCTTAACTACAATCCCGCCTGATGGTAAGTGGTGATGTAGCCTAAGATTGTGAAGCGCACTGACTTAACAAAAGCCTATTCACTCTTGCCTTGAAGACACCCACACTTTAATCATATGGAAATACAGATGCCAGCAACTTATTCCACTCCTTTGCTGTACGCATGATGAACGATGTAGCGAACCGTTTGGTTCGAATTCGTGGTAAGTCAACAACGAAAGGGTAGAGACTGGCCGAACGTCTGGTTGTCTGATGGTGGAAGAGAGAGGGAGGAATTAAATTATGCAATTTCTGTGCACACACTCCGAAACGCTTCCTGTAGAAAACAGAAAGGCTGGCTACTTTGCGTCTGTGTTCGAGCCAGGTAAGATTGGTTTTAACCATATTCGGGTCACTAATAAGCCTCTTAGCACGCCTTTCCATTGATTCCAAAGCTGCTAGGTGGCATTTTGCAGCACCAGCCCATATATGGCAGCAATACTCCATGCACGACCAGACCTGCGCTGTATATAAAGTAAGCAGTTGGCCCGGCGTCAAGTATCGTAAAGTATAAGAAACACGGAATATAAAAAACAAGTTAAACTTGTTTTTTATATTCCGTGATAAGAAACATAAACTTTTTTACATAATGTAGCTACGCCGCTGGGCTCTAAGACGTAAAAGGTTCTATTTCAAGATAATTTTGATATCAAGAAATAAACGAAAATTTAAGAAACAGTAAACTGTGGTATAAGAGAAACCATCATCTGATCTCATCCTATGGGTGTCGTAAACGGCGACTTAGGGAAGGGCATAGAACTTGTGATTTCCAGTATATGGCGGTGTAGTCTCACTTTTATATATAATATATCAGACATAAATTGCTTAAACCGGTGACAGGAACCAGCGTCGAAGGCGTGAGATAATTATTACTGCGATTTACAATCTACCTGCCAACTGCTATGATGGAAATTTCTTCCTTTAATGAAGAAAGGTCAGGGTCCTGGTCTGGCGGCTATTAGCGAATGGAGTAAGTGCTATAGGCTTAAGGTTAATCCTTGTTAGTCTCAGGCTATTATTGTTGGTAGTGCTGCCATAATTTCAAGAGTTTACTGGAATAACTTTCCCTCGATAATTTTGAATGATGTTGTAACATCTTACAGTAGCACCGATAAAAATCTTGGTATCCACTTCGATACTACTTTCTCGTGGTCTCATCAATTGAAAGAAGTTAGTAGAAAGACTGTATATATTAGTGTATTACATATTTTGTTATTATGTATCCGTTTAGTTTATTTAGGTATTAGTATGTAAGTTTACTATAATATACACCACCTTCCAGTGTCCAAGAGTACAATTTTCTCCTAATTTTAAGGTTGTCTGGAAGAGGTCGCTTTTTAGCGGTAAGACCACCTTATTGTACCTACCTCTTAAGTTTTACTCCTTGTAATTTGTTTTTTTTTTTACTTTTTATCGTTTTTGTGGTGTACTATAAAGTGTAGAAAAAAAGATCAGGGTCCAAATAGACTTCTACGATCTGAAGGAGAACCTATATCTTGTGATACAGGTTCGCAATGCTGCCGTGATTTAGTAACCATTACAGCCTATTAAAGTTCACTGCTGAACATAGGCCTCCCTCATAGTTTGCCTCATAAATATATGTCATAGTTGCCACGCTCGGCAAGCGGGTTGGCAACTGAAGGTTTTTTACTTACTAAGTCGTTATTAAGAACACCCTGCTGCCTATTTCCTGATTTATTGTCTTTCACCTCAGGACACCCACTTGACGGTATGGAATACTGGATATTATTACACCGCCAGTACACGGTACGGTGATTTTGTAAACGCGTATATAATTCCATGTAAATTTGTTTCTTTATGTAACTAGATAATCTTAGTGTTATAACAAATCGAGTATTGGTAAAACAGTCACGTTTTATTCAACGCTCCTCCTAAAATATGAAATGCTTAAATATTGAAATAGAAGTCTCATCACGTACCGTTTTTAATTAAAAGTAGTTAGCAGAAGCGACTCCATTCACTTAAAAAAGTTTGACGACACGTTCCAACTGAATTTGATGCGATGTTGTTGAATCGTTTTACTTAATTGTTGTTTTTATGTTTGCCACGGCAAAACAGGCACGACGCGAGATTAAAGTGTTTGTCATTATCTCTATGCTTCCCCATTCCCTATACACATCCCCTTTCTTGTTAAACCACAAAGCGACGAACTCATAAAGGTATCACATTAAACTTGATTATTTATTTTATATAATAAAGGTGAACAAACGAGAGCACAGGCCACTTCATAGTAAGTAAAAGCTGTGGCCCATAGACATCTATCATCTATCTTCGATTAAGAATCAAAATGCATGGCCACCCCTAAGGATTAATATCGAATGTCTCGATAACAGTAAAGAGTCTCCGGTTCTCCACGCCCACCATAGAAAATGCAGCAGCATGAAGTTGCTATTTCACGCTGGTATTCTGTCAGACCGTGGTCCTTCCTTGGTCGAGCCGACTCATTGTGCTACAAATATAATATATATAGCTACAGTACATAATATAGCTGCTGAGGATTAATATGGAATGCTTCGTTACCAGTAAAAAGGGTCTCCGGTTCTCGCCATACGAAACACTGCAGCATTGTGCAACAAATATTTCACGCCGATATTCCGAGCAAGCGTGATATTTCCTCGGGTAAGCTGACCTATTCATGCTGCAGCAATGATTGCAGTGCCAAGTTATTTTTTACTTTTGTCGTGTCCTGCATTACTTTCATTCAACTCAGCAGCGACCATAAACTACATTTTAAACGTAAACTTTTATAGGAGGGACCATTTTCATTTAATAGCTCTCTCCACAACACGTTCCAACTTTTTCGTTTCGCTTAAAATTTATTACGAACACCATTCACATTTACAATTTAAGTTGGTAATACATTTTCATGTCATTAATATTATAATTTTAATAATGAAAATTATAAAATGAAATGTTGGTACATAACATTTTTAATTTTACATTTTAATAATGAAAAGAGCATACGTACGTATTTCAAATTACGCTGAGCATTTGCATAATTATTTTCTAAAGTTAAGAATGCTACAATGTTCTCTAAATTTTTATTAAAATGTATTTTTATATTTTGTTGTAATTAATTAAAGATTTAGGCGACTCTGTAGCGTAATACGAGGGTGGATTGAAAAGTACTCGGCCTAACCAAGAAAATAAACACATATTAAATCAGTTATATTTTTATTTTTCTACATAATCACCATCAAGTTCAATACACTTTTGCCACCTCCCCTTCCAAGCATTTAGACCGTTGAAAAAAAGTGATTCTTCCTTAGAGTCAAAATATGCGTCTACAGCTGCTTTGACCTCGTCGTTTGTCGAAAATCTTTGACCTCCCAAGTGCTTTTTTAGGTTAGGGAACAGAAAGAAGTCTGATGGTGCCAGATCAGGTGAATACGGCGGATGCGGTAACAGTTCAAAGCCACAGTTGTGAATTTCAGCCATTGACTGGACTGACGTGTGAACACGGGCGTTATCTTGATGAAACAGGACTTTTCTTCTGAGCATTCCTCGACGTTTTTCTTTTATTTCCTCTAGTAAACGACGTAGTAAGGTGCAGTAGTAATCAGAGTTTATAGTCTGACCCATTTCAAGATAATCAATCATAATCACACCTTTCGAGTCCCAGAATACTGAAGCCATCACCTTATTTGCCGACAAAATCGACTTAGCCTTTTTAGGGGGTGGTGAACCAGGTCTTCTCCACTGTTTTGATTGTTGTTTTGTTTGCGATGTACAGTAATGAACCCATGTTTCGTCTATAGTAACAAAACGATTCAAAAAATCATCTGCATCGGCTTCAAATAACTCCAAACAATCGCGTGAAATAGTCAATCGCGTCCTTTTTTGTTCAACTGAAAGCAGTCGCGGAACCCCCCTCGCAGACACCTTGTGGAAACCCAACTCGTTGACTATGATGTTTTGAGTTCGTTCATAAGAGATGCCTATAATCTCGGCTATCTCTCTAATTTTTAATCTGCGGTCTCCCATTATTAAATCAAGTACTTTTTTAATATTTTCGTCAGTAGTTGACGTTGAAGGCCTTCCAGAGCGGGGTTCATCTTTCACACTCTCTCTACCACGCTTAAATTCTGCTATCCATTTTTTGACGGATGAATATGACAGAGCACAATCGCCTAATGTACTGACCATGTCATCATGGATGGCTTTTGATGATAGCCCCTTCTTATGGAGGTACTTAATGACGGCACGCTGCTCGATTTGCTCCATTCGCGGAAATTATGTCCGATTACTTTGTTAATAAATTTATAAAATCACAACTAATTATCGCACACGTTTCGAACTTCACACAATGAACTAGTCTGAACTGAACTAAATAATGTGGGTAGATTTGATTTTTAGAATTGAATGGATCTGTGTTAGGCCGAGTATTTTTCAATCCACCCTCGTAACTGTTTCTTTCGGCGCTGTAGGGTCACGTGTTCGAACCCACTTGGAACAAGTGTTTGTATGACCTACAAATAATTGTTTCAGCTGTGAATATATGTTTCTATGCGTATGTTATTCGTCTCTACATTACAGAAGACAACACTAGTGCGGCACCTATGGCAAATATCTCAAATATATGAGGCAATCTATGGGGTAGGCCTATGTTCACCAATAGACTTTAATAGGCTGTAACGGTAAACTGAGATCACCGTGTAAAAAGAGTGTGTTACTTGCTGCAGAAAATATGTTAATTTAGTTCTTTTTTCTTTTAATATTATTAAATTAGTTATAATATATTATAATTTAACCGTATATCTGACGTATAATAACAGTATAACGACTATTCGGCAGCGCATCAGCTAGTTAATATTGTTTGACTGTGGCGCTGCGAAACTGTAGATTCAAATCCCGCACGGGACAAGTATTAGTATAACCTATAAATAATTGTTCCGGACGTTTGTCCATGTCCATATGTATGTAAAACACTTTCACAATACAAGAGTAGAATCGACTTTTGCATTCCAGTTAACGCATTTTTAAAATAACTTTATCCATAGGATTACTATAGGTCAGATTAAAAAAGATACGTACTCCTATGTGCATGCGTTGTCACTCCTGGGAAATAAGATGGAACGCCTCCTTTCACGCTGGTTCACGCCACCAGTCGAGCTAGCCTATTGGTACTGTAACTGTAACAAACAAAATCACATCGCGTTAAAACGTAATGAAAACAAAATAACAAATTCCCAAACTTTCACATAATGTTAGTATAGATAACACAGTTAAGAAATATTTCTAGTCGAGACTTGTTCAGAAATTATAATAATATCTAAACTTCGAACTGGGTTGTTATTGAACTCCCATTTAATTAGCAATTGCTAACTAAGTTAAGCAAACATTCGGAGGCTGCGTAAAGCCCCACCATCGCGAAATTCTCCGAAATAATTTTAAAGTATTTTCAGTACTGAAGTTATCAAATTCTCTTTATACTGTTCAAAATAGAAATTTAATAATCCTTAAATTAAGCTAGTGCCGTGAATGGTATGAGAATGAAGAGACCTATGTAAGTTCTTTTTTTGTAGAATATAGGTGAAGTCCGCCTGATGGTAAGTGAATGCTGTAGCCCATAGACATCTACATCTATCCTCGATTAGGAATCAAAATACAGAACTCGTTGTCTATATCGTTGTTGATAAAAAACCTCAGTTCCAGTAAAAAGAGCCTCCGGTTCTCTGCACTCGTCTTACGGAATACAGGAGTATTAAGCTGCTATTATGCGTTGGCGTTTTGTGAACGTATGATTCTTCCCCAGTTGAGTCGACCCATTCTCGCTAAAACGAATATAGCTGCAGCGTGCGTCATTTCTCGATGGAAACATCCATTCGTGCTGTAGCCACATACAGCTGCAGCGTAGCCTTACCGCAAAATATAGAATCAGTTACCATGATAAAGTTAGTATTCGTATATTTACTTTGACATAACACTTTTAAATTGACTATAGCAATTACATGGTCTGTGGTAACACAGTATAGGTACATTTCGGGGAGTGGGTGCAGGAAATGCATGACTTAATTTTTTATTATTATTTTATTTATTTACCTCCCTCTCCGTTCCACCATCGGTCAACCAGACGCCTGGCTGGTGTTCCACACTTTGTTGTCGACATACCACGCATTTGAACCAAACGGTTTGCTTTCCTAATATTATACAGGGTTACTTAAGTTCAAATATATAAATAAAGACATACCGATATTGCAGTTTTAAAGTTAATATTAAAAGGTGTCGAGGTAGACCGAGACTAACTTTCGAAGACCATGTGAGCAAATTGCTCGAAGAGGGGAGGGTCAAAAGTACTCGGATACCTAGACGTGCATATATGAAGAAGTTAATGAATCTGAAAGAAGCGAAAGAGGTATGTAAGGATCGTGACAATTGGCGATCTGTTCTCTCTGGCTACCCCGTTAGGGATTGTGCGTGAAGATAAGTAAGTAAGATATTGCAGTTTTTGAAAATACGAATAAATTAGGGTTATACTTTTATTTGAAATAATGCAAATTGAATGTTATTTATGGGCAACAACGTTTTTGCCTACTGATCGACCCTTATGAATGTGTGAGTGCGCAGTAAAATCTGTTAATATAATGCATTACCATGCATTTTGAATTTAAAAGATAAAATGGACAGAATGTTTGAGATTTTTTTTAATTAAATTTTCTTAACCAATTGCCTATACTACTTATTCTGTACCTTCTCTGCAAATTTGGCGGGTTATTGCAAAATAATCCTGTATATTCCTAAACAATTTTCCAGCATCTGTCTTTCCATCCTATTACAATCTTGGTGTATTCAAGGTAAGAGTGAATAGGCTTTTGTTAAGCGATGTTAGCGCGTTTTAACAGTTTGGATTTTCCATCAAATGGGATAGTAATCAAGAACTGGCTTATGTTAGTTAGGTCTTTTACGTGGTAGAGCCATGCTGTAGCTATATTATGGCTGTATCACGAATGGGTCGGCTCGACCGGGGTGGGACCACGCTCTCACTGAATACCAGCGTAAAATAGTAGCTTAATGTTGCTGTGTTTCGTATGGTGAGTGTAGAGAACCGGAGATATTTTTCACTGTAAACGAGGCATTCTACCTTAGTCCTCCTGAGTGAAAATGCATGTGCATTTTGATTATTACTCGAGAATAAATGTTATGTGTTTCTATATGTATATGTGTTTCTACACGTGGTAGAGCCATATTGCAGCTATATTAGTAGTATAGTTGTAGTACGAACGGGTCGGCTCGACCGGGGAAGGACCACGCTCTCACAGAATACCAGCGTAAAATAGCAGCATAACACTGCTGTGTTTCGTATGGTGAGTGTAGAGAACCGGAGACCCTTTTTACTGGAAAAAAGGCATTCCACCTTAGTCCTCACGGGTTCGCAAGTTCCAATCCCGCTCGGAACAATCGATATGCTCTACAAATAAGTGATATGCGTCTGGATGTATATAAACCCTAGTGTGATTTATATACATTTGTAAAACTATGTAATAAAGGATATATTCCTAATGTGTGGTTAACGTTAAAAAATTATGTATTGTCTAGAGCAGTTCGGCGGACTAATTACTTCGTTACCCTCTTACAATAGAATAGAATAGAATAATTTTTATTCAATATTGATTACAAGTAATTAAAAAATTAAATTGAATACTTATTAAAAGTGTTTTTACATTGCCACTGGTTCGAAAAAAATCAAGAAATGAGACGAGTCCCGTGCCCAGCAGTGGGACGTATATATGCTGTAACTTGTACCTCTCTTGCATTGCACACTTAAATGATGTATACACTGGGTAGTATTAGTATATTTAGGTTTTTATGTCGTTGTGTATAGAAAAAAGGTCTCTAAATTTTCTTTTATTTTGTTTCAGATACATACCGCCTCTAAATAAGCCTGTGAGTCCCAAATTGTAACAGATGTTTCCAAGCCTTTTATTATCAGGATCGTTGCTTCTGTACTCGAGAAAATGTATTTTGTTTAGACGCTTTAGTTCCATGCCCGCAGATTTCTCTGACGTTATTTCTAATAAAGTTATTTAAAATTAAGATAATAAATTTTGGGTTTATGGTATTACGCGTTATTTATGTTGCTCTCTTTTTCTGCCGACTTCAAAAAGGAGAAGGTACTTAATTCGACTGTATATTATTTATGTGTGTTACCTCATAACTTTTTTCTGTGTGTACCGATTTCGATGATTCTTTTTTATTTGTAAACTGGAACTTCTCTTGTAGTCCCATATAAATTTGATCAAGGTTTGACCAATAGGTTTTGAGTTATTGTTAATAATTTATATTGAAATCGGTTGTACAAATTTTTATTTATTAAATATTTTGTGCGTTTAATCAATCATGAACAAGTATTTTTTCAAGCTGGTAGCGGCACAAAAGTGTAGCATTGGCCGTTACTGTGCATAAGTCGTGCTAATTGGCTTATTGCGCATAAGTCGCGTTGATTGGCCTGCGCCTATCGTTCGCACGCGCTGATTGGCTCTCCAGTCGCATTCGTGCAATTCAATTCGTGCGGGTCCCATCCACATTTTGTTCAGCGCTAGACTTACGTGCCGCGGCTTGTAATGTTAGTCATAGGTTTCGTTCAAGTAGTATATTTTTGATCCTCTTTGTTTTCGTTCGCCCAATAACGATGTACGTAATATAAGTTGTTATTATACTATATTTTCCAGTACATAGAAAATATTTCAAGCACATTTATAAGTAACTTTTTACGTCTATAGGAATAATTATAAGAAAGCGGTATCAAAGAACTAATAAGAATAAAATAATTTTCACATAATAGGTTCCGAACTCGGGGATTTAATTCTACGGTACACTTTACAGTTTTTTAAGGATATCAAACGAGCACACAGCTCACCTGATGGTAAGTGGATGCTGTGGCCATAGCATTTATATCTATCCTTGATTAAGAGTCAAAATGTAGATACGTTGTAACCCCTGATTACTAGACTGAACACCTCGTTTCCATAGCATTCCTTTTGAGTGGAATAAGCAATATCCACCTATAAGGCAATCAATTGGCGAAAACATCGCATAACATACAAAATACAAACCACACACTCTCTGAGTCTCTGATACCCCCACATCGAGGCCAATGTAATAAATATAATAAACGTCAAAAAAATACCTAGTTAAAAAAATTCCTTGTGCCATACGCTGTAGACTTGCTATGTTTTTTTTATAAAACTTTTTTTACAATTTTATATACGTTTAAGTTTGCTTGATCGTTTATTTTGTTATCATGCTAATTTCAGAAAGAAAGGCAAACCATAATATTCGCTCTTATATGAAAATTGCACACAACACATGATTTAGATAACTCCCAAAGTGCCGGCTGTACAAAATTCAATGGAGCGCGAAGCTTTAGGAATCGGTGAACTCTAAACACTAAACAAGACCATAAATCAATACACATCCCTGAATTAATGTTGGGATTTTATACTAAACTGTGTTCATTTTTCTCCCTTTTAATGTAAGTGTGTATAACAAACGTATCCTTATTCAAGTTGTCCTCAGAAATTTTCTTTGTAATAAACACATTATTTTTGATATCTCTATTTAAAAAAACATACGTGAATGTCGTGGAACACTCAGTTGGAATGAAGTTTATTTTGTAGTTATTAATAAGTTATTAATAAACAAACACAAATAAATGAATTACTAGCGTCTGTTCAAACGAACCGTCATTTAAAATAATATTTCTTTGATGGCAAGATAAGAAAAAGTCCGAGGGAGAAGATATTCCTATTATTCACATGTTCTCGAAACATTAATTATTTCGGTGACATACATTTTATACATAGTAGAACCATGCTGCAGCTATTTTAGTGGTATAGTTGTAGTACGAAGGGGTCGACTCGACCGGGGTCTCACAGAATACCAGTGTAAAATAGCAGTTGTGTGTGTTTTACGATGTTTTCCTTCACCGCAGAGTACGTAGAAAATTTGAATTTAAAATTAAAATTAACTATTTATTTGGAACAATTTGGTTTGCTTGTCTCGGTACTTACTATTTTACAACAAACCCATAACCATGATACCACAACCCAATTAATCAAAATACAAAGACATTTTCGGCAAGTAATCACACTTTTCCTTTCCTTTAAACTACTGTTTCCAAAGCTTTTTTGCTTGCTTGCAGCTTTTTGCAACATTTCTTCATTCCGATATTTTAGGGTCTATTTTCTCTCGTCGCGGCAGTCTTATGAACAAATAGCCCTTCAATTCCCTATCAAATGTTGGAATAAATATAAAAATAATATGACAATGTATACTTCCTTGTGATATTTTTGACTGTCTCATTCTTCTAGTGGTTGTAGTAGTGAGACTGCTGATCATGAGGTTCCCGGGTCGGCTCAAAAACAATATCAGATATTGAGTTTTCTTCAAGAAATTCTCAGTAGCTGCCCGGAGTCAAGAAGTTGGCTGTGTCTCATCCCTGTGCCTCGGAAAGCACGTAAAACCGTTGGTCCTGCGCCTGATCTCTCCGCTCGTGTCGGTTTACCGTCCCATCGGACTATGAGAGTTAGGAAATAAGAGTGTACCTGTTCTGTCCTGTTCTGCGCCGATGGCCAATCTCCAATGAGGCTGGCCGCTGTGATCGAAATTCGGTCTGGAAGATATTATTATGATATTTTATATTTTAATCACACTACGGTGACCGCGAAAGTGAGTCCAATATCCTATTTCATACTTTAGGTGTTGAAAAGCGACTATGGGATACACCAGAACGAATTTAAGGCTCTCGATAGTTGGCTGCATTTTCGATTTGGTTGGTTACAAAAAGCTACGTTCACAGTGCGCCTAAAAAGCGTAAAGATTAAGGCAAATTCACCGTACAACCGGAGAGGTAACCTCTGGCATTGGATCTTTACGCGCTGATAAACAATACGAACATTCTGTGAGAGCGTCCATTTATGCTACAGCCAAAAGCATGTAATCACTACAGCCATAATCCGGTGCAAAGTGGCTTTACCACGTATAAAATATTCATCGTATCGTTCATGGAATCGTTCTCTAAATATACAACACAACCTTCCCAACGACGCCTTCTATGCGAAGCTTGTTTTAGTTTTCCGCTTACACTCGGGTATGAATTATGAACGCTCTATGAATATAAATATGTTCACACGCTCTAGTGTTCCATCTTATATTATTTATTGATGTCAAAGCATTCTGTGCGATAGTAATATTTTATCGGTTATACGAACATGCTTCAAATAGGAACTAATACAAAATCATAATGATTTGTTTTACGTGAAAAGAAAGCTGCTGTAATTACCTGAAATTATTGCTGGATTCACGTTAACACCTAACAAAGAGGATCATTCAGAGATGTAACGTAATTCTTCGTTTAATATCCTAATACATCAAATATTCGGTGTTTGTTACCAAACTCCTCCGAAACGGCTGAACTGATTTGTATGAAATTTTGTGTGCATATCGGGTAGGTCTGAGAATCCCCCAACGTCTATTTTTAAAACCCTTTAACGATAAGGGTGACCCACCCCTAAATATTTTTATTATTTTTTGACAAAATTTTTAATTTTAATTTTCTTATGATTTAGCATTGAAAAATACATAAAACTTCAAATTTTCACCCTTCTACGATGAATCCCTGTTTTTTAATCGCGATTTATAAAAGTAAAAAATATTTATTAGAAATAATGTATATGGCAAAACAACGTTTGCCGAGTCAGCTAGTGTATATAGAAAAATTCATTTTGAATGGTTTGGCTTGTGCATATAGTTGCAAATTTTCTGCATACAGATGGTAAGAGCTCTTGACATTTTTCGTGAAGGGATTCATAACAATGAAAAACAGAAGAGGAAAGAGAATACTACCTTGATGGTGGCCGGTTTGTACATTAATCCAATTATGACGGCTCCGTGGCGCAGTGGCTTAGCAATGAATTGCTGCGCTGGGGGCCGCGGGTTCGAATCCCACACGGAACAAGTATTTGTATAGCCTACAAGTAATTGTTCCGGATCTGGATGTTTGTCCTTGTGCAATGTGTGTTTGTAAACTGCCTCTACGATACAGGAGAAAATCCTAGTGGTGGGGTAACGTTTTTTTAAGAAAGATAAATAAATATACATTAGTATTTGTATATGTAATGGTGCATAATAATATACATCGTTTTAAGAGCGCGTACTCGCCGACAAACTGGTTGCAGTTTGGCGAGAGAATAGTAATAATAATGTAGCTATCATTGTATAAATAAAACAATAAATTGAAAAAAAATATAGTCACGTTGGTATCGTTAGATGTAACAGATGGAAACAGACCAGGAGATGGGCAACATCTTCCTAATTACACCTAGACAATATAGCTGCGGTTGCCAACCCGCCACGCGTGGCAACTAAGGCAAATATCCCCCTTAAGAGATAATCTATGGGGAAGCCCTTGTAGCAATAGACTTTGATAGGATTTTTTTTATAAAAGAGGGGGCAAACGAGCATGCGGCTCACCTGATGGTAAGTGATTACCGCCGCCCATGAACAACCGCAACACCAGGGGAATTGCAGATCCGTTGCCGGCCTTTTAGAAAGGTGTAAGCTCGTTTCTTGAAGGTTCCTAAGTCGTATTAGTCAGGAAAATTCGCTGGTGGTAATTGATTCCACAAGGAAGTTGTGCGAGGAATCAGCAAGGAAACTGGTGATCCATTTGCACAATTTCTCGGGAAGCCCATAGGAAGGAAGCTTCGAAAGAAACGCCTTGTGCCAGACCCGGTCGAAGGCCTTCGCTATGTCCAAACTAACGGCCAATGCCTCCCCTTGGACTCTACTGCCTCCGCCCATCTATGAGTCAGATAGACTAGAAGATCACCAGCTGATCGACCCCGACGAAAACCGTACTGGCGGTCACTAATCAGCTGGTGATCCTCAAGGTACCTCATGAGCTGGCAGTTTATAATGGATTCCATTATTTTGGAGAACAAGGAGGTGATGGCGATAGGCATGTAGTTGGACGGGTCTGAGCGGTCGCCTTTTTTAGGGATCGGGTGGACCAAAGCTGTCTTCCATGAATTCGGGACTATGCCTTGGGAGTAGGAGTACCGGAAAAGACGCGTTAAAACCGGTGCCAACTCCGGAGCACACGTCTTCAGCACAATGGAAGGGACTCCATCGGGCCCACTCGACTTGCTGACGTCCAGGGAGAAGAGTGCTTTGCGAACCGAGCGCTGTGTAAACCTCACATCCGGTATGGAGCACTCACATCGCGGAATGGTCGGCGGTGTGTTCCCCCCGTCATCTAGAGTCGAGTTGGACGCAAAAAGAGAGCTCAAGAGATCGGCTTTCTCCTTTGCGGCATGGGCCAGTGAGTCGTCCTCTCTGTGCAGAGATGGAAGAGATGGCTGACAGAAGTTCCCTTGGACAGCCTTGGCGAGAGACCAAAATGCGCGGGTTCCCAAAGGCAGGCGAACTAGCTTCTCGCCAATTCTGCCGATGTGCTCAGACCTTGCCTTGGCAATGACGCTTTTGAAGGGCCTGGAGGCGAAATTATATTTTATTTAAGTGCGCTGGTGTTTACAACCCGAGACGTTGATGCGTCAGCCCAGGCCCGGTAGCACTCCTGCTTACATCATCATTCATCATTACAGCCTTTCATAAGTCCACTGCTGAACATAGGCCTCCCCCAAGGAATGCCACAAAGCACGGTCCTGAGCCACCTGCATCCATCGACTTCCTGCATGCCTTACCAGGTCGTCACTCCATCTCGTGGGGGGTCGCCCTACACTTCGCCTACCGGTACGAGGCTGCCACTCGAGAACCTTTCTTCCCCATCGGTTGTCGGTTCTTCGAGCTATATGGCTGGCCCACTGCCACTTCAGCTTACTAATCCGTTGGGCTATGTCGGTTACTCTAGTTCTACTGCGGATATCCTCATTTCTAAGTTTATCACGCAGAGAAACTCTGAGCATAGCCCTCTCCATAGCTCCTGCTTACAGCGTGATGCTATTTTACAGGAGCGACCAAACCATGGCTGGGATCTGCCTCCGATGGGCACCACAGAGGATGGTATAAAAAGTTCCATACCCTGAAGTACCACATCAACAACAGAATCGGCAACAACGCTGGAATCTTCCAGCGAGAAGCGAACCCGCCCCCAAGGGTAGGATGCAAAAAAAGACCGCATCCCGTCCTAATCAGCTGACCTATAGTGCCAAACACGGCGGCAAGTTGCAGATCGCAACTGCTATTGGAGCGTGAGTGCCACCATACTCTGGATCAGATAATGGTCCGAAGAGACCTGATATCTGTCCGGATGAGAGGTCAGCAGAAGATCCAACAGGGAAGGTACATGGTCTTCCACATCTGGGATCCGCGTAGGCGAAGTAACCAGTTGTGTTAGACCATATGCCAAAGCAAAGTCATAGACAGATCTACCCGCATGATCGTTTAAACTGGAACCAAGCCATTCAGCATGGTGGGCGTTAAAATCACTGAGTATCACGATCTCTGCGGATGGTACCTGTTGTAGCACGGAGTCTACATGGACGCGGGGATGGTCGTCGCTGTCTACGCGAAGCCATAGGATGGACAGGTCCGTACCTTCAAGACTGCCGAGGCGTCGAAAACAGATGTCCTCTCTGACGTATACGCAAACTCCAGCCCGGGGCACAAAGGAGTGTTCCAATTTGTACCCCGGGTAAGAGAGATATGAAGTATTAGCCGTAGAGAACACCTGAGTCTCGGTTAAAAAGAGGAAGACCGGCTTCGCCGCCTCTAGATGGTAATGGACAGCGTTAAGGTTGGAATGAAGTCCCCTGATGTTGCAAAAATTCGGATAGCGTGACAGGGGTCGCCTTGGTTGAATTGCTCCGCTTGCCCCGAGCAGCATTGGTCGCGAGCGGAATTTTGCCAACAACTTTTTCAAATTTTAAACACGTTACGAAATGGATGATAACTTAAACGTTCATATTTCGTTAGACGCAAGTCCCTGATACAAAGCTCACCTGACACAAATAAACAATATTACGCTTAGGAGGTTTTTCAAATCCCCAAAAGGTTTCTTTTGTGAATATTTTATGAATCAAAAACTTTAAATTGTCCGTAAAAGTCAAGAATTTCAGGTCCTTAGGAATAAAACTTTCTAAGTCTGCTTTCTTAAAAAAAAGTTTGAGAGTTTTTTTTATTACTAGTTATTTCCCGTGACCTCGCCCGCGTTGCTATTGGATTTCTTGGGTTTTAATTTTTTTGCGCGGTATCCTAATACTTTTACTTAAATAAAAGTAACCAAAGTTACTCCTTATAACATCAGCTACCTGCCAGTGAAAGTCCCGTCTAAATCGGTCCAGCCGTTTCGGAGATTTGCCGGAACAAACAGAGAGACTGACAGATAGACAGACGTACAAAAATTTTAAAAATTGTGTTTTTGTTATAAGTACCGTATATACTTTGCATTTGCATATGCATTTAGTAAAAAGCTGTTATTTTGACATAACGAACAGACACTTCAATTTTATATATTTGTATACATAATACAATTCAAAGCTTTTAATGCGTGTTTACTCTAATAATATCCTCGAGACCGAATTTTGGTCCCAGCGGCCAGCCTCAACAGAGACTAGCCAACGGCGCAGGACAGGATTATAGTGCCCAAGTGTATGCGCAAGCACAGGTGCACTCTCTATTCCCTCACTCCCATAGTCCGATGGGACGGTAAACGGATACAACCGTAGAGAGATCAGGTGCGGGACCAATGGCATTACGCGCTTTTCGAGGCACGTGGGTGAGACACCACCAACTTCGTGACTCCAGGCATCTACTGATAATTTCTTGATGGAGCTCAATAACTAATTTCGTCGTTTGTAGTAGTGAGACTGCTGATCATGAAGTCGCTGGTTCGAATCCCGGGTCGGGTCAAATCAATTTGGCCTGCGCCTGATTTCTCATTCTTCGGTCATTTCGGATTACCGTCCCATCGAACTATGAGAGCGAGGGAAGAGAGAGTGCACCTGTGCTTGCGCGTACACTTGGGCACTATAATCCTGTCCTGCGCCGTTGGCTAGTCTCTGTTGAGACTGGCCGCCTTGACAGTAAAAGAAGAAAGTACAAGAATCCACTGTGTAGTGACGATGTAAGAATATCCACTACCCCATATCGTCCCATGGGTGTTATATGAGGCGACAGGTATACAAAACAGGAGATGGGTACCAGCGTCTTCCTAGTTGCAACCAAAAAATATGGTTACCAAACCGGTATTATTATTTATAATTTTCAGAAATATTGGAAGAAATTACTTATTTGTGGATTTTATTGCGTTTTAGAAACTTAGTTTTATGTTCCCGACGTTTCGAGCACGTTGCAGAACCCTGTCGCCCCGTGACCGTGGGATGATTAAACGCGACAACATCCATGAAAACACCAGTTTTTTTATTTTTTTATACGATATGGTGACACACGAACACACAGTCCACCCGTTGGTAAGGGGTTGCTGTGACCCATAGACATCCACATCTATCCTCAATAATCAAAGATAATAAGATATAATAAGATAAGAATCAAAATGCAGATACGTTGTCACCCGTGAGGACTAAGATGGAATGCCTCTTTTCCAGTAAAAATGGTCTCCGGTTCTCTACACTCACAATACGGAACACAGCAGGGTTAAGCTGTTATTTTACGCTGGTATTTTGTGAGAGCGTGGTCCTTCCCCGGCCGAGCCTATCCATTTGTGCTACAACTATACTACTAATATAGCTGCAGAATGGCTCTACCTCGTATACTCTACAATGTGTAGTGTTCGTGTAATTCAAGGAAATCTCTATTATTAACATTTTGTTAATATTTAGCAATATTTTGTAAGGATTAATATAAGTTATGCATTTTGATATTAACTTGGTTCATGACTTTGAACATTTATTATATTTTACTGTGTTTTAATATTATTTATGTTTGTATTATTAATATTTGTTAGTTATTAATATTTGTTTTTTCAAATATTGAGTTATGAGCCGCGCCGTTCTAGCCGCAGCCTACCAACTCACATCCGAAGTGGGCTCGCCCAGCCCACTCAGAGTGACCACCTCGGGCTAGCCATGTGGGTTCCTCTTTGTTCACCGCGGGTGACCAAGCCATGGCTACTAACTCTCGACAAGGCGGGGTGGGGGCGCTGGGCTGATGGTACCATAAGAAACATAGCAGTATTATGATGCTATTTCAGGCTGGTATTCTGTGAAAGCGTGGTCCTTCCCTTTTAGAGCCGATTCATTCATGCCGCAGGCTTAATACAGCTGCAACGAGACTCTACCACGTGTTCTTTCATAGTACGTCATTATATAATAAGTAATTCGTTTTCATCGAAAGAACAAGTAGCCTTTAAAACTTACACATCAATAGCTGAAACTTTTATAAAGTTGCTTGGTATATTCTACAGCAATTTACAACTTTTAAAACTTAAATTTTTTATGTATGTATGTATGTGTATCTTACGTATTTCATTCTTACAGTTCGTTAGAAAGTTTGAATATAACTTGTAGTATTCTTTATTTTAAATACTTGTTTTTTTTATATGTATATATTAAATACTATCCTTATTTTCTATCTTTACTTAAACGCTATATTTCTGTATTTCACATTATTATATGTATATATGCGCCCTTTTAATTATCGATATTTCGAGTGCATTGAACTCGAGCTCGAACGAGGGGACTGAGTTGTTTTTATTTTATAAAACTGAAGTAATAAAGAACTTACAGTCCATCTGATAAGTAGCTACTGTCGCCCATAGGCACCTGCAGCCAACTCCATATAAATAAGGCCACAGATGCATAAACAGTAAACTTATGGCTATTCAGAAAAAAAAATACTGCTACGTACGTTTGTTTTAAAAATATCCTATAGTTTTTTTTTTTATTATTGTAGTATTTTGACTTAACTGAGTTGATTGAAAAGCAATAAATAGTATGACTGCTAATGCATGTTTTATTTTAAACTTAAATTAATATTTTAGTAGAAAATTTGCAAAAATATTTATTTATTTTGAGAAAGTTTAAATACCCATTTTGTAAAAAAAACATTATAAAGTCACGACAAATAATTTAAAATTATATATGATGTATTTAAAGCAGATATGAAAACGTAATGTAAATAGTGAATTACTGCTATTAATGTCCAAATGAGAAAAATTGGATTAAACAACAAAATTTGGCACTAGGGAACAATTTTTACATTAAATGTGTCTGATAATTGGGGTGTGATAAATCAATACTCGACATTTATAATACTTTATTTGACATGAATTACAGTAAATGTACGATTCTCAGAGGAATTCCTAGCATAGAGGGAATAATAAAATAAGAAGACAATTCTCGTGGTTGAACTCTGTATACATGTGACGTTTTACGTGGTACAAAACATAAAATTAGAATATAATGGCACATAGACGACCTCACAGCCCGAAAGCGCGTGACTAATTTGGATTTGTCATTGTGTGCGTTAGCTAGTGATGTACATTTTACTTACATGTCGAAAAATGATTGTTAACACCACATTCACTCACAAAACATGTAAACATTTTGGAAAAAAATTTACTTACTAATAATAACCACTATTACGCTCTAAAAATTTCGAAATATCTAGGAGCTTATTTCTTGCGTGCCGACTTGTGACGAACTGTCATTCGAAATCGGTTACAGAGTTATGAGATTTGGTATCCTTTTCTATCTTGTATTTTTGCCTTAAAGAATTTTCTTCTCCCTTGTACACTTTGACGGTCTATACGGTCTACTGGGAATATACTGGATATTCAAAGTCTATGGTACAAAGTAATATAACTATATTAATCTCACCTATCTTTTACAAATGACATCCCCATTGTTGTGAAATACTACACTAGGGATGTCACTTGTGTCATGTTATTTTTTAATAAATCACAAGATACGAGTGTACTTATTCTCATATCTGGCGTAGTGTAAAGAGACCAAAGGTGACCACTTGTCATTAAAGCTTTACTCATAAATTACACGCAACACCTTTCAAAAGTGTTTCTTTTTTGCCTTATTTGAAAACTAAATTATAAAAAGCGAGACAAGTATATTGACTCAATTTATGTAGAATTGTAGGTTCTCTCTATGCATACATATGTATGTAATTACTCAAAGGTTCGAATTGTCTGCCACCCACTCAGATGCAGGCTCTACACTCATCATCTGCGATCTGATATTTTCAATGCGGCTGCCCGAATACGGCCACGTAAGTCATCCAAGGAACGAATCTGCTTTCGCTTAAGGCGAGGTGTCTAGACGACTTTTGTGAATTTGAGCGGGTGAAGCAGACGAGTAAGGGACGAGTAGTCCCGCCCACTGTGGGGCGCACCGCGTGAATCTCGCCGACGCTCGACGTAAAATGTACAATTGGTACAGCGCGCCGCCGTCCGCCTTCGCACCGCGTTTCCGCGATGTCAGGTGGTTCGAATCCCATCAGATATATATTTTTTATTCGTATTTAAAAAAAGTTTCTATGTTTATTTTCGTATCTAAAATATGTACATATTTTTGTTTAGTTATTCTAAAAATATTATGTACCTACATATTTTCGTGTTGTTATTTTTAAAATATGTACATATTCTATTTTTTTTATTTTAAAATAATCAATAATTGTTATTTTCTAGAAAAGGTTATCGAGAACTTTTGTAACAGATTCATTAAATGAATAATAAATTAATGCTTAAATAAAATGGCTTCGGACCAAAATGGTCAATCATAGAAATGGCCTATTCTCGAAACGGCAAATTGTCAAAATTGTGAATTTATAACAAGAATAATTTTTATTCCTATAGACATTTTTCTTCAGAATCAAGAGTAAAAGTAAAGTATTATGAGCAAATTTTACAATAACGCTAGCCCTAAAATATATAATATAATTTTTTCCTGAGTGAATAACCTTTTTGCATAATTTTTTTTGGATTTGTGGGTTGTTTGAAGAATACATAAAAATAATTCAGTCAGCATTTTTCTGTGCACCAAGGCATATTTTGTGTCTATGATCATAGCTCTCAACTTATTGCAAATATTGCGCAACACATGGTTTCGGCATTCAACTATTTGAACGGTATGATTCAATGACAATGCCTTATAATTATTTCCGTAGGATCGCGATGACCAACAGCCGTCAGCATTTATGTCTATTAGAGTATGCCATCTTTGCTCAATGTTCCTTCAGGTATCACTGCATCACGCTTACGCATAGCTGCTGCCGCCGTCACCAAAGTACACATTCAGGTCTCTGCATCAAGTTCGGAGGTAAGGTCTTATCATAACTAACAAAACGAGTCCAAGCTCGGCATACTTAGTTCTACTCGTCCTGGAGATCCAGTAGCAGTCACCGAAGTACACCATCAGGTCTGTCCATCAAGTCCGGAGGTAAGGTCTCATCATAACTAACAAAACGAGCACAAACTCGGCGCACTTAGTTCTACTCGTACAGGAGTTCCAGTAGCAGTAACTGAAGTACACCATCTGGTCTCTCCATTAAGTCCGGAGGTAAGGTCTCATCATAACTAGCAAATCGAGCCCAAACCCGGCACGTCTACTTCTACTCGTCGAAGAGTTACAGTAGCAAGTCATTGAAGTACATCATCGGATCTCTCTATCAAGTCCGGAGGTAAGATCTCATCATAACTAGCAAATCGAGCCCAAACCCGGCACATCTAGTTCTACTCGTCGAGGAGTTACAGAGTAGCAGGCACTGAAGTACACCATCAGGTCTCTCTATCAAGTCCGGAGGTAAGGTCTCATCACAACTAACAAATCAAGCCCAAACTCGGCACACCTATTTCTACTCGTCAAGGAGTTCCAGTAGCAAGTCACTGAAGTACACCATCAGGTCTCTCCATCAATCCCGGATGTAACGTCTTATCATAACTAACAAATCGAGCCCAAACTCGGCACATCTAGTTCTACTCGTCGAGGAGTTCCAGTAGCAGTCACCGATGTACACCTTCAGGTTACTTCATCAAGTCCGGAGGTAAGGTCTCATCATAACTAACAAAACGAGCCTAAACTCGACACACCTTATTCTACTCGTCCAGGAGTTCAGAGTTTCAGCAGCAGTCACCGAAGTACGCTTTCAGGTCACACAGGTAGATATTCGAATTTCGTATCTAAGTATATTTTTGTAGTTGTAAAAAAAAAATCAATCTTTCAAAGTATCAAAATGTCAAATTACTTGATTACGATTCCCGCAGCTAACCATGCGTACACTTGGGTGTGTGACCCGTGTCAATGTAATAGTTCGATTCTATACCTATTAATTTTGCAAATGCGTCCTTAAGAACAAACAAATACGTAAACGGTTTTTGAACGGCGAGCGAAACAAATTGGTACAAGTCCGTCTAGCAGCGTGCCTCAACGATCACTGTCGCTCCGCGTAGAAATGAAAGAGAAGCGAAAAGACCCCACGATGGCGCGATGCGAAACATCGATTCGTTCGAGTTATTTTTCATTAAATATATTAATACTTACAAATATTTCATTTCAATCGATATATAAAAACAACAGTTCCCCTTATTATTATATATTACATCACTATTATTAATTTTATTAAGATTTGCTTATAAATAATACAGTTAAAATTGCTGGAAATTCAATTTCAATGGCTATTTTATGATTTTTTTCTATCGAGAAAATTTACCGAAAACGTGTTTTGAAAACAATGGTCCACCCATAAATGTGATCAAGATTAACATATTTTTTTTTCCGCTCTAAAATGTATATATTTTGTTAAAAAACTGTTTTGTGAAGCCTAGTTTGACTAGGTACCGCGCCTTAACTTCCTTGAGGCAACCCCATTAAAAAAAAAGTCCAGGCAACAATTTATTCAACAGTTTGCTTACGATTTTATCATTGTAAATTGAGCCGTAACATAAAAATTTACGTTAATAATAAAAAAAAAATTGTATGCATGTTTCGCTATATCTTCGCAAATTGTAAACCAATTTTGATAATTCTTTTTTTATTAAATAGGATTCAAGTGTGGTTTGAAGAAAAACTTTCATTCCTAAGGGCAGCAAATAGATAACTTCTTTTACAGCAATTCGAAGGCGATTTTTGCTATTTGTTAAAGTTATAAGTAAGAATGTCCACTACAAGTCGCGCAAGAGCCGACAGAAGCAAACTGAATCAGATAGATGGCAGCATGTTACTGATAACAGCTAAATAAAAATAAAAATAAATGAACGGGGAGGCCTATGTTCAGCAGTGGACTTTTAATGGGCTATTATGATAATGGATTACCTCAAAAATATTTATGACGAAAAATTACATCATTGAGAACCCTACGGAGTACATTAATGGCGTTTGTTTGTAAATTAGGCGCCAAAATGCGATAAAGGTTCCTACCGGCGGAGCCTTGATAGTTTGATAAATTACTTCACTAAGTATCTGATTAATGATGTCACATATGCGAAGTTGCTATAGAAATAAAAATGATGTATGGCAGTGCTCTTAAGTACTTGGAACGTGGGACGCGAATAAAGAAGGTTGGATTTTGTAACTTTTCATTATATAGTGTTAGTTTCTTGATCTTTATGCGTTTATCCGTGTCGAACTTAAACAAAAAATTGTCAAATCAGGTATTCCATTTTACAAAAAACTTACCATCAGATGGACTCTTAACCCTTGTCAGCACAAAGCTCAAAAATATTAAGCAAAGATTGTGCAAAAAGGTTTATTATAAGTTTAAGGAATTTATGGATGATAAAATTAATAACCTATGGGAATGAGGTGATCTCTACTATATATATATATAAGAGAAGAGCCGTGGTAGGTCAGATGGTTAGCGCTCGCTGTAAGCTTCACAGTACTCGAGCAACCCGGGTTCGATCCCCGCCGGCACCAATGAAATTGTTAATTGCAATTTAAGTGCTGATTTACCACGTGCTCGGCGGTGAAGGAAAACATCGTGAGGAAACCCGCATGTCTCAAAAATAAGAAAAAAAATATTTCGAAGACATGTGAAGTTCGCCAACACGCATTGGGGCAGCGCGGCGGATATTTCCTTGCCCTAAAACCCTCTCAGAAATGAGAGGAGGAGGCCTGTGCCCAGCAGTGGGACGTAAATAGGCTGCAACTTTACTTTTTAACTTTTATATATATAATTGTACAACTTCCTTCAACTTCCGATTGTGAGCTGCAGCGCTGAAAGCAACTGAAATTACTTTTTAAGCATTTTTTATAATGTAATATTTTATACGTTTGTATACTAGCTGGTAACATTATTTTATATTCTGTAAACATTATTTAAAATTTGTATTAAGATTTATATTGTTTATTTTTTATTGTTTTAATTTTAAAGTTGCCTATATATAACATATACACGGTCGTTTATATATATATTGCCTATATAAAAAAATTCATGGAAACTCGTCCAGTAGTTTTGGCGTGAATCGTAAACACACAATTTTTCTACAGATTTATTATATGTAAAGATCCGTTACTGCAGACTTACTTCCTACTATAAATCTTACCATGGGCGGACTAAATTCCTTGTTCCATTCTCTATCAGACAAACGCGGGAGAAAATAAAAAGTGCTAGTTGTAAACGCATACTTCGATGGCGAGGAAGAAAATAAACATAGGTAGGTATATCAAACACAATTCACATAGATCATTCATTCTTTAATTACAGCCTTACAAAAGGGGACATTTGCCATTGCACGGGTTGGCAACCGCAGTTTTTTTTTATTATGTTGATTAGTTATCTGCTGCCCATTTGAGCAGTTTTATTTCTCTCAGTCGCCTCTTACGAAACCCACACATATGGGGTAGTGGATTTTCTTACACCACCACTACACGCCAACACATTTATGATACATATATTGACATTATTATCTATTTAATAAACTATGGATTTAATGTAACCTGATCATAAATAACAAAAACGGTAGCATCGAATATCCGCCGTCTGAGCGATCATTAATTTCATACGTTCTCGGATCATTGAACATTAGCTGCGGTGAATGTTGCCAGGTGGTTTTTGTCCCAGGATTCTCATGTTCACACCGAGTTTATGCGATCTAGTGATTATAGGGTAACTTTAAGCTTAAGATGGGCACTTTTGGACCGCAAAAGGATATACCTTTAAATGTTATTTTTATCATAAAAACAATAAGAAAAGGCATCTATCAGCGTAGTTTCATCAGAATTCTTCACACTATTTTTAATCCTTTACGATCCAGGCACAACTCAATATCTAAAATGTAGGTTTCAGTATTTGGGTTCTTCTCACGATCATAACCTGCGATTTATGCTAGTATTTCGCTGCTGAAGCCATAAGACCTTGGAATAAATTACCTCCACATATTAGGAGTTTATACGTGTTGTTTTTTTTATAGAATTGGGTGACAAACAAGCACGCAGTCCATCTGATGGTAAGTGGATGGTTTGGCCCATAGACACCTACATTTCTCTTCGATTAAGAATCAAAATACAAATGCGTTGTCACCCCTGAGGAATACGACGGAATGCCTCGTTTCCATTAAAAAGGGTCTCCGGTTATCTACACTCACCATACGAAAATACAGCAGAATTAATCTGCTATTTTACGCTGGTATTCTGTGAGAGCGTGGTCTCATCCCGGTCGAGCCGACCCATTCGTACTACAACCATAATATATCTGCATGTTTTTCGTGTAGTGTTTTCTATATTTATTTTATCTTTATTTGATTCTACCTCTCCCAAGGCGCGCCATTAAGCCCTGTTTTCGGTTTAGGCATTCAGATCCTACCCTAAGCCACTTTGCATTGTGGTGCTTAACGAATTTACCCTCAATTGTCCTCGAAGACTATGTCCAGCTTTAGGATCCACACAGGATCTCCACAGGATACAAATGATGAAACTAAACGCACATGTAAAATCCACAGGAAAGTGCTTACAATCAACATATGTACATGTACATATTGCAGTCTATTAGAGTATACTGCTGAACATAATACATGGTAGAGCCATGCTGCAGCTATATTAGTAGTATAGTTGTAGCACGAATGGGTTATCTCGACCGGGGAAGGACCACGCTCTCACAGAATACCAGCGTAAAATGGCAGCTTGACACTGCTGTGTTTCGTATGGTGAGTGTAAACCGAAGACCCTTTTCACTGGAAAAGAGGCATTCCATCTTAGTCCTCACGGGTAACGACACATCTGCATTTTGATTCTTTATTGAGGATAAATGTAGATGTCTATGGGTCACAGCAGCCACTTACCATCAGGTGGAATGTGTGCTCGTTTGTTACCCTTATTCTATAAAAAAAAACATAGGCCTCCGCTAAAACTTTTATAAGGGCGATATTTGCCATAGTTTTCAGGCTTTGCAGGCGGGTTTGCAACCGCATTTTTTTATTTTCTAAATGTTATTAGGATGACGCTGCTGCCCGTCTAATAGTTCCCTCAGTCGCCTCTTACGACACCCTCGGGACGATATATGGTAGTGGTTATTCTTACACCGCCACTATACGGTGAAACAATCAACACTTAAATAGGCTTATGTAAATTTAACATTTCCAACATTACATAATTACAGTGCTTCCCTATTATGTGAATATTTATTTTACGTTAATAAACCAAACTGGTTTATTATTACTGTGTGAAGCAAAGCGATATTAAATTACTAGTACGTAACAACCTTTGCCTAACATAATCATAAAAGAGGAATATACCAATATTAACAAAGAATTTACATGCTTTGTTTATTAAATTAACTTCGTATTATTCCCACGCGAGGCGTGAACCACTAAATTTCAATAATGAAGGTGGAATTACGTTGTCTGGAGGTAATTTATGTTATCTTTTGTGAGCAGCCTTCAAGTTGTCTTGCTTTGAAAGACGTTCTGAGCCATTTAGGTCGTTATGACATGGTTAATAGTATGATTAAAGCCCTTTTCTCGACTGTCACAAAGAAGAAAAGGGTTTTGAGTATATGTACTAATATGGGTATAGTGATTTCTTATATTTACGCGAAGACTACACATTAAATGAAACTAATTCTTACGGATTTTATCGCGTTTAATTTAACTTTTTAATTCCCGACGTTTCGGGTACTTTAGAGCACCCATGGTCACGGGGGCACTGAGGTGTTTGATGTCCAGATGTCATAGTTAGCCCGGCTACCTTCTGTATTTGAATATTAATTTTTGGTTCCATCTACGCAGAATGAGCTTACAGTATCTTGAAGTCTTGCTTAGGTTTTTATTTAAAATTAAATCCAAACCCAAGCATACCACATACCCGAAACGTCGGGAATTAAAAAGTTAAATTAAACGCGATAAAATCCGTAAAGGTTAGTTTCATTTAATATTGGTATCGTATAGCTTTGGTGTAGCCACGAATAATAGTGTGAGAAATTGTTTGATAAGGGAAAAGTGAGGTTTGCCAGGCAATGCTGTGACCATTATTAATAAAAATGTAAAAAAAAATATAGAAATATTATTTCTATATTTATTTTACATTTTTCTGAAATAATGGTTCAAATTAATGTTGACTAATTAGCGCAGTGCCTGGGGATTAGGTTGCGACGCTAAGGGCCTCGTTCTGAATTCCGGACTCAACAAGTGTTTGTATAGTCAACAAATAATTGGTCCGAGTCTGGATCTTATCACCCCAGTGAAAAGGATTTCCGATTCGTGTGGTGCTTCCTCGGTGGGGCCGAACCATTCGTGCTGCAACCATATCAACAAATTATACAGTGTAGTCGTGTTTAGCTAACAGTGATGCATAGCATACAAATTATATTTTTTAAATGTTCATGTGCCAATATTAATTAATTACTATCTAAAAAATATTATGTGTCAAAAACATTCAGTTTTCAACCAATTATACAAAAGTTTCTTATATATGACCTTTCGCTTAATAATTTTAACTCTTTAGATATTTTATGACATATTTTCACACACATATTTAGGCAATTTTTGTTATATTAAACGAACCTAGGAATGACATCCAGTACACATCACTTGCTTTAATAAATAATTACTTATTTTTAAAGCTATATAAACTATAGTTTAGCATCAATGGCCATAAAATTACGACCATCTAGTAAATGAACATCTAGTGAACTTACGTAGTTTCTTCCGGCATTTTATCCCGGTCACCCCTTGACAAACGAAATTTAATTTGTCACGTATAAAAATTCATAGACTTTATTTTATGCTGATACGCATATAGTCTAACACATATTCTAACAGTATTACGCATTTAAAAGGACACTATATTATCTACAAAGTATATTTTTCATTCCTTTCCTAACACGATAAAATCGACGCGTACTGAATATATTTGAATTATTTTTACTGAACGGACAAATTGGGCTGGCTTTCTTTGTAAGTAGGGTCCGTAAATTATATCTTAGGTAATCAATGGTCGGTGTGGTGCCACTAAGAGAATGCCTTTAAATATTTTCGGTATATTATGGATGGCAAAGAATACCAATGTAGAGAACCGGAGCCGGTTAATATGACGGTAATGTGGCACAGTGACTTAGCATTGAGTTGCAGCGTTAAGGGCCGCGGGTTCGAAACCCGCTCGGAACAAGTATCATCTAAATATGCCTTCACTTTATAGGAGAAAATCGTACTGTGGGGCTAACGTTTTTAAAAATAAAGAAAGAATATGACTGCCATATGCACCACACATACTGCACACAACAAGACAACAACACAATAGATACTGCTTGTTAAGGCTGGTCTGGTCAGGTTTACAAAACTTATAATTTTATTTATTGGCGATGTTAATATATCCACTACCCCATATCGTTCTTTCGGTGTCGTAGTAGGTGACAAAGGAAAACTCAAACAGTAGATGGGCCGCATATCCTTGATAAGAACTTTAAAATTATAAACGACTGCTGTTGCCAGTCCGATGGCCAATCGTGGTATCTATGGCAAAATCTATGACAATGGCCCAAGTTCAGCAGTCGACTTTTATGAGCTGCAATGGAATTTTATTTAATAACATACTGCAATTACCCTTGTATCTATTCGTTTTCATTTTTATTTAAAAAATTGTATCGTTTGGCTTTAATAATTAAAAATGAAAAATGTTGTACAACCGACTTCAATATAAATTATTAAGAATAACTCAAAAACTATCAGACCTTGATCAAATTTATATGGGAAGCACCAGCTTTCAAATAAAAAAAGAATCATCGAAATCGGTTCAACCAGTAAAAAGCTATGAGGTAACACGCATAAAAACTTAAAACATAAAACATAAAACCAGCGTGAAGTAGAGGTTTACCTCTGCGTTTCGCTTGGTGAGTGCAGGTGGCCGGAGGCCCTTTTTACTGGAAATGAGGTATTCCATCTTAGTCCTCACGGGTGACAACGCATCTGCATTTTGATTCGTAATCGAGGATAGATGTAGATGTCTATGGGCCGCAGCAACCACTTACCATCACTGGACTGTGTGCTCGTTTGTCACCCTTATCCTATAAAAAAAAAAAACATACAGTCTAATTGAGTACCGTCTCCTTTTTGAAGTCGGTAGAAAAGTAACAAAAAAGAAGATACCTGCAGAGTTTATTTCGCCGTTCCTTCTTGGCGTAGAATAACAAAAAGTAAAAGTATTTATCTACACAAAAAATACAATGTTATAATTTAATGATTAGTTGTGACAAAACGGTCTGTGATTCAGTTGTATCGGGAAACCCATTTACTCCTGCTATTTTGCCACTGCCTTTGTATAACCCTATAGTATCTTAGACATGTGATGAAATACACGTATCTTAAAATAAAACTAACAATAATTAAATTAAAAAAAAACTGAAACAAAAAATAAATAAAACGAAAAATATAAAAAAAAATCACAAATTTAAGGCGGTATTAGGGCCACACAAAGCCAGGGACTGTTGTTGAATCAGCCTCTTGCGGTATCATAGCCGGAAAATAGATGGAGACAAGGTAGACCGAACTGGTAGTGATAAATCGTTTCAGATTTTAGCAGTGGCGAATTTAAAAGTGATATTATCTAATATATAAAAGTATCTTGACCGTCGAGCTTTGCTCAGCGTTACAAAGGTAATATAAATATATTTCAAGAACTTCCTCTAGAAAATTACTTGAAAAGTAAAACAATATCTGAGTACATTTTTTAATTAGTAAATAAGTATTAAATAGGTTCGTTTGTATCATAATATAGCGATGAACCTGTAAAAATAATGGTATCAAACCTTTTCCGACCAAAGCTTTGACTTCACGTTGAAAACACGGAGTAAACGAATTTTCCCAGAAATGAGACTTCGCTATATCTATTTTTCGCCCGTAAACCCTTATAATGTAAATTTTATCAAAATCGTTTGAACCGTTTCCGAGAACACGTTTACAAACAAATTTATAAATATTATTACATAGTGTGGGATATAATCGACGACTGACAAACAATATTTTAATTTCTTACGCGAACCAAAACTTCCATATATTTTATTAAGAGAAAAACGCCTCGATACCATGGGTCATCTCCAGTTTGGTTGTTGAGTATGTGCAACTGAATTGTGAATGTGAAGAATATCCAAGTTGCAAGTTTGAACTAACACAGCTCTTATTTTCATACACGAATATATATTTCATATTTGTTCTGACATAGATAATATTTATATGTATTGTGTACGTATGCATGTATATGTGTATGCATGTATTTATATATGTATATACAATGTTTTTTTAGCGCTTTCTATTTTGATTATTGCTGCACCGCCTCTTGTTTGTATATATCTGTTTAGCCTAATGGTTGACTGGGAGATAATACCCTATGGCATTAAGTCCGCCATATGTACAACTTTGTGCATGAAAGATTAAATAAATTTAAAAAAAGTATCCAATAGCCCATATCGTGCAGTGAGTGCTGTAAGAAGCGACAAAGGAAAATGAACCGAGGAGATGGGCAGCAGCATTTTCTTATAACAACTCCAAATAATAATAAAAAACTGTGGTTGGTCATTCGCCGGCCAATCGTGGTAAAATCCCCCTAGGCCTAGCCTAGCCTAGGCCTATATTCAGGTGTGGATGTTTATAGGCTGTAATGTATGGATGGAAGATAATTTAATTAATATTGTAGTGAAAAGTTACTCCTGCATCAATATTATTCACTGCATCAATTCAAAAGAGATGTTGGCGTCTCTGAAAAATCCAGAGTTAAGCAGTGCACAGATAAAAAACTTTAAAGAAAATTATTTAGTTATTGTCTAACATAATTAGAGTAAAAAATATCAATTACTACAACTTCTTTATGGATAGCTTCCCTGGTGGACATATTATGCATTACATTTACATTATGCATGACTTTAAAGCCTCAGTAGCCTGACGGCAGGGCGCGGACCGCGAGCTCGAAAGGTGGTGGGTTCGAATCCGTCATTCGACTACTGTCGTGAACCACTTCTAACACAAGCATTATAAGCTTACCAGAAGTGGTTAAAGGGAATATTAGTAATGTTTAATAGCATTACTAGCATTTAAAAAAAAACTAAATTAAGTAATTGGATAAAATTTAGAATTAATTACTTCGGACTTACCATTTTCCGAGTTTACAGTCCGCATTCTTAATCAATGGGCTACTGTCACTTATTTATTATTCTATTGTTTAAAATGTTTTTATTTTGTCTGTGATAATAGAGACTCCAATGAGGAAAATTTGATTAGAAATTTTCGTGTTTATTATCTCGCAACACTCGTTCATAAATAAAGAAGAAAGTGGACGTCCCTCAGTTTACTTAAAATATACGATTAAAATGCCTTATGTAACCAAAAGGCTTGTTTACTTTATACTGAGTTTTATTGCGTTAACAAATTAGAGACCCGATTATACGTTTATGGGATACACAGCGTTTTATGAGTGCACCCTTTGGCTAATTCTGTGGAACATTTGAAAAAGCGTAGTCCCTATTTGTTTGGGTCAAATTTAAAGATTTAAGTTGCTCACCGTGAATCGTTTTGCTTGTTAATGTTATTAGCCAAGCGGATATATTCAGGTAAACGTTAGATTTGGACCAGCAGTTTAAAATGGCGGCAATAATTTTTAATGGCGGCCACTTCTTTCCCCGCCTTTTTTATAAAAAGAATTCGAAATTTTACTTTTTATTTTACTTTCTTTTAATTAAGCCTTCTAATAGTTCAATCATTTATTGTTTGTAGGTGATCTATAACATTATAGTGTAAAACATGGCAGACTATATTTTTTGCTAAGGACAATGTTATTTAAGATTACCGATACCGTTACAAGCTATAAAAGTCCACTGCTGAACATAAAACTCCCCAATTAAATAGATTGCCGCATAGGGAACATATTTGCCATAGTTACCACGCTTGGCGAGCGGGTTGGCAACCGCAGTTTTTTTTATTTTTAAATTAGAAAGACACTGCTGTCCTTCTTCTGATTTGATTCCCTCTGTCGCCTCTTACGACATCCACGGAATGATATGATGTAGTAGATATTCTTACACCGTCACTACACGGTAAGTTATTTAAGATTGAAGCGAAAAAATATGATTACGAATTTACTACAAAATATGGGCTTATAGGGATTAGATTAGATATATATCGCGTAACATACATAAAAAACTAACAGTCGAATGGTAAACCTTCTCTTTTTTTTAAGTCAGTTAAACAGGAATCTTGGTTATCTGGGTCAAAGGCAATATATAACGGGGCACATTACTCGAAATGGGGAATAATATCCTTAATGAACTGGGAAAATTCGTGTTATCGCCGTTAAAGGCGGAAGTGACGGAAACGACGTTATGAACAGAGCAATAACGTACACATTAAAGATTTTATTGTGTATAGAGATTAGACATTCATAAAAAAATATTTTTTGATGCCCACATAAATGTTAAGAGCCATGGTAGTTCAGGGGTGAAGCGCTAGCGTAAATTTCATAAAACGCAACTACCCGCATTCGATCCGCTCCGTTAAACTGTTAAGTTTCATGAGAAATACTTTTTGGGATTTCTCATACCATTAATTAATTATCACTTACTAAATATATAACTAAATTAAAATTGTCTCCTTAAACTTATTTCATGCAAGATAAATTATTCTTTTAACCGACTTCTAAAAAAAGGGGAAGGTACACAATTCGACTGTTTTTTTAATGTGTGTTACTTCAGAACTTTTTTCTAAGTGAACCGATTTAAATGATTCTTTTTTTATGTGGTCCCATAGAAAGATCAAGATCTGAGCAGTATTTTTTAATTTATCCTTAATAATGCGTATTTGTTCGCACTCGATAGCGTTCTGTACTCGATGGCTATCCGAGTACAGAACCAGAGTACGAAACCCATCCAATTGCAGAGAGGTGTAAGACAGGGTGATGTTATATCCCCGAAACTCTTCACCGCTACATTGGGAGACGTTTTCAAGCTTCTGGACTGGAAAGGATACGGTATCAACATCAATGGCGAGTACATCACTCACCTTCGATTTGCCGACGATATAGTCCTTATGGCAGAATCGCTGGAGGACCTAAGCACTATGCTCAATGACCTCAATAGTGTCTCCCAACGGATAGGTCTTAAGATGAACATGGACAAAACAAAGATCATGTTTAATGTCCATGTCACACCTATGCCGGTAGTTGTTGGGAGCACTAAGCTCGAAATTGTTGACGAGTATGTTTACCTGGGACAAATAATCCGACTAGGTAAGTCCAACTTCGACCGAGAGGTCAATCGACGGATTCAACTCGGCTGGGCAGCGTTCGGGAAGCTACGACACATCTTCTCGTCAGACATACCTCAAAACCTTAAAACAAAATTGTACAACCAGTGCGTGTTGCCAGTGATGACTTACGGAACAGAGACGTGGTCCTTCACTGCTGGCCGTATGAGGAAGCTCAAGGTCGCTCAACGAGCTATGGAGAGGGCTATGCTCGGAGTTTCTCTGCGTGATAAACTTAGGAATAAGGATATCCGCAGTAGAACCAGAGTAACCGACATAGCCCAACGGATTAGTAAGCTGAAGTGGCAGTGGGCCGGCCATATAGCTCGAAGAACCGACAACCGATGGGGAAGAAAGGTTCTCGAGTGGCAGCCTCGTACCGGTAGGCGAACTGTAGGGCGCCCCCCCACGAGATGGAGTGACGACCTGGTAAGACATGCAGGAAGTCGATGGATGCAGGTGGCTCAGGACCGTGCTTTGTGGCATTCTTTGGGGGAGGCCTATGTTCAGCAGTGGACTTGTGAAGGGCTGTAATGATGATAAATGATGAATGCGTATTTAATTGACTAACTAAATTGATGATGTTCTCATTTTATTTATATTCAAGTCGGTTGTAAAAAAAATAATTTTACCTCTTGTTGTTACTATTGTTATTGTATTATTTTTATTATCATTTGATTCTACATAGGACTTACTGTGTGTGTCCTAAAAGTTAATTATTTGATACGCCAAGAGATTTTGAGTCCTTAGATAATATAATATAATTTATAATGTCATCATCGTGTCAATCATCAAAACCTATCATTAGCCCACTGTTGAAATATAACATTCTACCAATAACAACAAAAGAATAAACTAGGTACTACGTACTACAATTTTAATCTGTATTGCTACAATAGATAAAGCCGAGATTATTTTAGCAGCTTTTAGTTTAATAGATCTTTATATGTCTATTTTCACTGCAGTATCATCAATATAATGAAAGTGGAGCAGCTAATATAAAAGCGCTAGAGCTTTGCGGTCAGAAATAACTAATATACAGAGATAATGAGATAAACATTAGTGCTTTTGCTTTTAGATGATCGAAATCTAATATTCCAATTTTCAGAAGTTAGCAATAGGACTGTGATAGTATACGTGGTAGAGCCATGTTGCAGCTATATTATGGTTTAGCACGAATGGTTTGGCTTGACCGGAGAAGAACCACGCTCTAACAGATTACCCGCGCGAAATAATATGTGAGAAATAATGCCGCTGTGTCTAGTATGGTTAGTGTAGAGAACCGAAACCCATTTTACTGGACACGAAGCAATTCATCTTAGCATTTTCTACCGACTTTAAAAAAACAGACGGTACTCAATTCGGTTCTCAATATGTTTTTATGTGTGTTATCTCCCAGCTTTTTACTGGGTGAACCGATTTCGATGATTATTTTTTTATTTGAAAGCTGATGCTACACATGTCGTCCCATATAAATTTGATCAAGGTCTGACTAATAGTTTTTGAGTTAATCTTGATAATTTATATTGGTTGTACAAATTTTTTAATTTTAAATTAATAGAGGTGAAAACGCCACTGAATTTTGATTCTTAATCGAGAATAGATGTAGATATCTATAGGTCACAGTATCTACTTAACATCAGGTGGACTGCGTATTTTTTTGTCAACCTTATTTCATAAAAAAATATTATTGGTATACAAACATAATAGTGCCTATTTCTTAAAAGCATATAGTGATATATTATAATAGAGCTCCAAGTGTAGACACAAGCTCATTCATCCCTACTTAACAATCCTATAAATGTAACGCTTATACCTTATATGATAAAGTGGTGAGGTAGAGGCGGGTTATTCCGTATATCCACCCTAAAAAATCCACCCTAGGGTGGATTGAAATAATATAAACTAATTACGGGGTGGATAAATATATGAACTTGCGTTTCCGAGTATCCACCCTAGGGTGGATTTTTGAGGGTAGGTAAACGGAATAACCTGGCTTAGATGTAAAGTCATAAATGTTTTATGGAAAACATTTATAGAAAAATGCATTTATTTTCCTTTATTTTTAGCTGACTTCAAAAACAAAGAGTAAAAAATTATGATATCTTCGCCATTTTTAAGGATATATAAATTTAAAGAAAAAATTCTACCGGAGGGTAGAAAAGTATGACATGAAATTTTTAATGTAACTAGATAATGATGATAATTAGTCCAGTCAAAAGCGTCAAATAATAAAACTTTAAGAAAACCAGAAACCAACTTCAAATAACATATATAATATGTAGCTGTGACCCGACGCGTTGCTGCCACTGAAGAAATAGTTGTAGAAATATCGTTTTAAAGAACAATGGCAGAAAAATAGTTGACAAAAATTATTGTGTCTAGAAATAAGTTATATATAAAATGAGTCTTATTCTTTTTCTATGATTTATCAAATAAAATGTATTTTAATTAGGCGACAGAAAAAAAAACATTTTTTGGAATATCAAAGGACTTAAATCATTTTACTCTATTTAAGTGTTGCAATTTACTATATTCATACTATTTTCGTATTTTATACGAAAACACCAGACCATCACAACACACAAACACGAAATATTTTTATATTAAGTTATTATCAGTAATAATAAAAATAAAAGTGATATGGTTGAAAATAAGTTTCTTACAAAGAACTTCCAACAATAATACATTATCTCAATCACAGTACTATGCAACAATTCCATTTAATATTATGGCAACACTAGCTAAAAGAAGATGTCACTGTTTTTTTTTTACTGGCTTTACGGCTATGAGTTCTAGCCCTTCTGAGAATGTCACTCTATGACACAAAGGCCTTGGAGCCATGCCAGAAATATACATTTATATTATGCAAATATATAATAGAGATACAATAATCTAATACTCTCAATTATGTAGGAAGGTACATTATGTTGAGAATGTATTAAGCTAACATCAACCAACCACGGGATGCATGACTTTCCAAGTGACATAAGACATAACTTAAAAAGTTTCAATTCTAAATATCTTTTTTTGACGCCTAAGGACAAAATTCTTCGACAGAATTATAAAGGGACTGTCGCTTAACATTTTAAGATATTTTTGATATATAGACGCTACCATTCCTTCTCAACTAATTTTATGTATGAAAGTCTGCCACTGTTCTTTGGTAAATTAAACAATTTGGAATGATAATACATTTACTGAAGTTGAATGATAAATAACTTTAAAATTTTGTCGGTAAGTTTACGCGCGCCACCATATTTTTATACGTGGGGAAATCCTCATGGATATCGGCCTGTCGCAAAGGCAACCGACAGGTTATACCGGACTCCTACCGGCTAAAACCCAACGGTGTTCATCTCTTCGCCTTTGGTCGGGGCTACGGGAACGCTTTCGCACACTACCGCAGCCCCGACGGTGATAGCCCTTACAGGGTCCCTCTCGATGACGGAATGGAGTTCTCCACTCCTTCTTCATTTAGAGGCGTACTGCAAACACACCGTATGCGCCACCTCGAAGCCTTAAAACAAGACGGACAGTTCCCGTGTCCGCCACCTAAGCCTCAATTACGGTGGGTGTAGGAGAGCCAGATATGCTCTCTTCCGGTGCCCAACTCCTCGGCTGCGGAATGGAATATATGCCGTCCTTTCTCTCTCCCTCTCCGCAGGCTCCTTCCGTGACATCACTTGTTCGCAGAAAGTAATGCCGGCACTCCACGCCCTTTCGCATTCAACCATAGCTTTAATTAAAGCTGGGAGCGAGAGGTCATCCCCCACTACATCCACGAGGTCACGACGCAACTCAGCCCACGCTGGACAGTCTTCAAGGGTATGCTGCGCCGTGTCCTCGTCGCAACCACAGTGTTGATACTCAGTTGTCGGCTCTCCTCTGGCACAGATACTTACCGAAGCACCCATTCCCGGAGTCAAGGTCAGTGACCCGTGCCGCCTGTTCAACCAGTCTGACAAGACCAAAAGAACGGTCTCGACAGTCCTGCTTCCTGCATTCGGTTGTGCTAGACGCTCTTTCCACTTTTCAAACATGAGCTGCCCAGCGTGAAGCTTTCGCAATTGCTACACGGGTGCCACCTAGTGTAAGTTAATTTTACTATGCCTATAACATTCGCGCAAGTGCAAGCAATAAGTTGACGAATTTTTAGCACAGTCTGATGAACGGTATCGTAGTGCATAAAATACGAACATACAAACATTTACTTTTATATATTAGTTATTTTCTCATAATTAAATAACTCTTGAAGTCTGAACTTCTATACTTATAGTGTATCGAAGAAATAAAAGCAACGCCGGCCAACAAATCCCGATCGCTATCGAAACTTTAGTGATGAAACATCAAATTAAAACTTTTACTTCAAACTCGAACATGTTTTAAAGGACCTAATTAAAAGGTTCGCTTTTCCGAGATCTTCCATATTACATGTAAAATAAATTATGTTAAAATAAATATTATCTAAGAGCAGTGTCAGCGATATGTCTACAACTTCTTTTGCATAGAATATTTCTCTTCGATTGTATATCAACCGTGTATGTTGTATTAATAATGCAACTCCAGTTATGTTTATTATGGCTTAGTTGTAAACATGTACGCGATTGACCGATTTTGAAAGAAAACAAATTATAATGTCATTAAAACTAAATAAACCATTGTAAATAATTCAAAATTAGCTAAAATCAATCAGCGTTAACATGATTCAAATATTTAATAGTTAAAAGTTGGTATTACAATTATTTGAATGTGGCAATCAATCACTAGTGCAGCAGGGCTATTCACAATGCCTCGGAAAGATTTCTCTCGGAAGCGGGAAGGTTTCGTTCGTCAAGTATTCGATACGAATGTCACACACTTTCGTATTCACATCTCCACTCGTTTAGGATTCGACACGGAAAGTTTTTCGAATGTCAGTGGGAGTGTATTTAGATTGTTTATGCGCCGAAAGTGACCTCCGTCCCTCACACCAATTTGTAGTGTTTACAAAGATAGATTGTCGAAAATAGCACTACAATAAAAAAAAACCTTAATGTCTTTAAATATTTCATATTTTTAATACACATGCAGTAAATTTATTTAAGTACTCGATAAAAATTATATTCATTTTAATATTCTTTACTAATGTGGCCCATATTTTCATAATTGAAAATAAGTATTTTTTACTAACATACTTCGTAAATTCTATTTTACTGTCATTGCGTTTCGGAGCGAAAGAAGAGGTGATGATTGTTGTCACTTGAATCGTTATATATAAATTGTTTTTGTGTGACACAATTATATAAATAATGGAAATTCCTTTGGTGAGTAGAGAGCTATTCAAGTTATTTTATTGTTACACCTTGTTTTCTTTGATTTTAGTACCTAATAAGTTTGTTGATTTCGACCCTGCGTCTGCCTATGACGACGATAGCTGATTTAAGTTTTACCCATTTACTCTTGTCTTCACTGAAATTAATTTAAGGTATATTATTTTATATTTCAGCAAAAAAGAACACGTGTCTCTTACGAGCAGCGTGAAAAAATGTTAGAGTTTATGTTGGCGCATCCCGATTTTGCCAGAAATCGGGTGGCAGGCGCAGATGCTGCCCGCAAAAAAATAAAGCTGCAGGCTGAACTAGCCAGTCTCTTAAACAGCTGCGCCACAGGAGCAACTAAAAGCGCAGATAAATGGATAAAGGTATGTCAGTGTTATGTTAAAATTAGGAACTACAAATTAATACATTTTGTAATGCTAATCTAGTGGATCCTTTAATGCCAATTATGTATACCTACAAATGTGCATTTTAGCCCTTATTAATGTAAATATCTGATAGTGTTGGCAGGACTGGCGCAGCGATGTTAAGTCTAAAGCCGCTAAAATCCGCCATGCGCAGCAGCAGACTGGTGCAGGCCCTGGACCTGCACCACTATCTGTCATGGAGGAATCTCTGATGGCATTTATTGGCTATGAAGCAGCAGAAGGCATTGCCGTTGCCGATACCTTAGAGGTACTACACATTCATATTTAATTATTAGGATTCAATACTCTCCATGTCTCCTTTCAAGTCCATGAAAGAAATGGAGCTTTGTAGTGTAAACTGTATTTGTTTTGTACAACAAACATTTATTACAAAAAATATAAATAAAGCTAGTTCATAAACATATACATCATAAAGTTCATAACTATTCAAAATTTACTATTAAATATCCTGCAATATGAGTCCATAATAGAATTAACTCATTCTAAGGAAATGGGTATCTGCATATTCTTGAGTATGTACCGACTTATATAGATCCCAACCCTTTTATGAGAGAAGTAGGAAGGATATATATACAGTTTGATTTCAATGCATTTTGTTTTGTCTCTACAGATTCCCGAATGTGTTACAGAAGTTGGTGATGAAACCACTGAACACATTCCAGAAATTACAAGAACTACAAAAAAACGTGATTATAGGGTATTGTTTAATTTTTATTGTTTGCTTATTATTTCATATCTTAATATGTTGTATGTTGTTGTAGAAGATAGACTTGACGAGTGCTTGGAAACTCAAGCTGCGGCCATGGACCAACTCTCACTATCCATGAATAATCTGGCTGCAGCGATAAACAATTTAGCTGCAGCCCTCAACTCCATGGGCATTAATAGTAATAAAGTTTAATCTAAGGTAGGTCAATATAATTAAATAATTTTAATCAGTATGAATTATATGTTTAATATAAACGAATAAAAGAATAAAAGATAACAAATAAATAAACAAACACAAAGAGAACAAATAATAAAACTCATTATTAATAAAATAATCTTTGAATTAGTCGTTGTCGCACTTGAAGACCCTGCTCATATATATGCATATCTCTATAGACATCTGCTGTACTCTCGTCTGGCGCTAAAGTATCTTCATAAACAACGTCCGGAAGAGTGAGTCCTGCTGTTATGCACACATTGTGTAAAACTGCACATGCATTTACAATGCAGCCTGCTTTTGTCGGTTCGTACTCCATCTTCCTCAGCAGACATCGAAACCTCGATTTAAGTACACCGAAACACCTCTCAATACAGTTCCTTGCCTTTATATGGGTTTTGGTATACCGACTTTGAGGTGTGCCTTCTTCAGCATTAAGAATCGGTGTGAGAAGCCATGGTTCCAAGGGATATCCAGAATCACCTGTAATTCAAATAAACAACGAGAACATAATAATAGGTTTTAAATTGAGATTATTTGTTTCAGATACATCAAAAATATTTATATACCTAGAAGCCAGCAAGTACTGCCTTCACCATTAAGGTTCATCATCACCTTCCGTAGTGCACTAAACCTCCATATAAAGGAATCATGTGTTGCACCTGGATATCGTGCACACACATTTAATATTTTTAAGGAACTGTCACAAACCTGTAAAAAACGAATTAAATTAGTACAGAATTTTGATCATCTTGCATAATTAATATACAGAAATCATAATATTACAACTTATTATTAAATCCATAACCGATTGTCCTTAAATTTTGTAAGGTATTATTACTTAAATATAAATGACACGGTCCTGAGGGATAAACAAAACAGAGTGTAGCCATGGGTGAAATTTAATGTACTTACCATTTGTGCATTAAGGGTGTGTTCACCTTTTCTATTAACATAAAGTTCTTCATGTTGTGTTGGCTTCTTAAGTTTTATATGAGTGCCATCAATATAGCCCAATACTCCAGGAATTCCGAATTTTTGGTAATTTCTGCAAATTAAAATTAGACTGTGATTGTGATACTAGCTTTTTAGACATTTGAAGGATAAAACTATCTGTGTCTAGGTAATTAGGTACCTACATATACTTAGAAGATAATTGTTACTTTTTATTTCTAGGTATTTTACTATCTAATTAATGTTGATTTGTTTTAAATATCTACATATCGTTTGTTGACTGCTTATTATAAAGACTGAAAAATTGTTTAATATGTATACATAGTAGAATAAGTAAATGTTTATAGTTATAGTTTTTAAAATTTTAATGTGTTGTAATTTTTATTGTTTACATGTTATAATAATAAATTTATGTAATATGAAAGTATTTATCATTCATGAAGTTTTCTGACAAACTCTTTATAAACATGCTTATGTCCCACAGCTGGGCACGAGCCTTCTCATAAGGGGTCTAGCCTTATTATCTTACACTTAGCTGATTTGGAGAATTTAGGAACACGGCACATACCTCTGTTGCCTGTTTCCTGTTTAGTCCCTTAGTTGCCTACTGTATGAAAAACACATGGTTTACTTCAAGATGGTAGGAGGTACTTAATTTAAATTTGGTCGGGAAAAGATCGCCATAATTTTTGAAGTGTTTACTTGCTGATTGATTCATATTATACTATTAATAATACCTACCTAAAGATACATATGAATAAGTATGCCATAGGTACCTATGTAATTTAAATCTTGGATTTACCTTGAAACAGTTGCCTCCATTTGAGGACGATTTGGGAAATTAATCCATTTTTTGATAATTTGAGGTTTATTTAGAGCCGCCACTGCCTCACTAATGGCTCTGCTGGAAGTAGGCTGGCTAACTTTAAAGTCCACATCCTTTGTAAGGCTTTTTTGGTAGGAGCCATGTGCGAAAAAATGTAACGCGCAGAGGAACTAAGTACAAAAAGAAAATTAAAATAACAAAGTAGGTAACAACTTAGGTATGGTACTGAGTTCACTAACTGGGTACCTATTTACCTTCAGTTCTACAGGGAGTGAGCTTGAATAATGGTGTTGTTGCCAAACAGGCTTCAAATCACTCAATAGAGTCAAGGCCAAGTCCGGGGTGAGTCGGTACGTAATTTGGAAATTAGGGTCCTCGTACGGATTTGACAAATCGCGAAACTGTTTGTTTCCGATCATTGTTTGCATCCGTAACTTCTCTTTTTCTTGATTGCGGATCCGCCTATGGATAATTAAAGCCGCAATGCCTGACATTGCTTATATCTGTAAAATTTATGATAGAAAACTTATAAAAACACACCTTTCACAAAAAAATCAGCTTTACGATTAAGTGCAAATATTAAAGTAATTATATGAAAATACGTCCTATAGATAATTATACTTAATTAATTTTTGTTACCTACCTTATAATTAAAAGGGTTTATTTATATCTAATCATCAATATTCAAGTTTTCGCCAGCCTCAGAGCTCTCGTGAAGTTTCCGATGCAAACTGTCACAATTACCAAAAACAAACGTCAAATTTATCCGAACGTCAAATGTGAATAGCGTTTATTGGTTTCCGTGCGAGAAGTTATCGAATCCGAGTCGATATCGCTTTCCGAGACGATTGTGAATAGCCCGGCAGAACCCTCCAATAATCCTTTGATTTTACTGATTACTATATGTACTGATTTTTATCTATCGATTTTTGATTGAGATTTTGTGTTTTAGACTACATTACCACTTTATTTGAAACTATTTTTTTACGGATTTTATCATGTATATTAACTTATTTTAGGATCCCTAGCATGTGGCAGCAACCAGCCATCAAAATCCGTGAATACTAGTTTTATTAAAATGTATAGTGTTCGAGTAAACATAAGAAATCATCAGCTACATCAGCACTTGTCCTTAATTTTACTATAACGGTAAATTTTAATTTTTACTTCCTCGCATAATATAGATTTGAAAGGTCAAATTTAAAACAAAAATAAATGTTAAAAACAAAAGATCTTGAGACAAACCTAACTTTTTTTATAGGATCGGGTAACAAACGAGCACACAGTCCACCTGATGGTAAGTGGTTGCTGTGGCCCATAGACATCTACATTTATCCTCTTTTGTGAATCAAAATGCAGATTTGACGGCTCCGTGGCGCAGTGGCTTAGCAATGAGTTGCTGCGCTGGGGGCCGTGGGTTCGAATCCCGCACGGAACAAGTATTTGTATGGCCTACAAAGAATTGTTCCGGGTCTGGATGTTTGTACTTGTGCAATTTGTGTTTGTAAACTGCCTCCACGATACAGGAGAAAATCCTAGTGTGGGGGTAACGTTTTTTAAAAAAAAAATAGAAAAAAAATAGAAAATAGAAAAAAAAATAGAATAGATGCGTTGTCACCCGTGAGGACTATGATGGAATGCCTCTTTTCCAGTAAAAAGGGTCTCTGGTTCTCTACACTCACCATACGAAACACAGCAGTGGCTGCTATTTTACGCTGGTATTCTGTGAGAGCGTGTTCCTTCCCCGGTCGAGCCGACCCATCCGTGCTACAACTATACTACATAATATAGCTGCAGCATGGCTCTACCGCGTAAAAAGACTTCTAGAAGGGCGAAGTTGTTTATAGGCGTATTATAACAAAAGCGAGATAGGTACTCTAAAATATTAGTAAAAATATATATAATCAAAGTGAATAAAACTGCAGAAGCTTCATACAAGCACCCCCAACACACACATGCGTAAGCGTGGGCTTCACCTACAGTAGTAGGAACAGAAAATAACTCGATTTTGCCGTCGCGGGCATAGCGTTACTTTTTCTTTTTTCTGTTATTTGACCCACAATACTGCACGCTTGTATGTGTGTTGCGAGATTCTTGTAAGCTTCCATAACCTAGTTCATTCGGATATTGTCCAACATATTATCATCCTGACAGATGGCAGAGAGAAAATGGCAGCTGTGAGCAAACCGAATCTGATGTCCGCGGGCAATTCTGAATTTTTTCATGGAAATTTTAAATGCTGGATAGGCACTAGTTTGATGACATACTTTGAAAAAACCCTGTGCTGAGAAGTGGGAAGTTTCTTTCTAAAAAATTAGAACCTAAATTCAAATAAACATTTTTTTTATCGGTGGTGGCAGTAATCAAACCCATGTTGCTAGTGTACTATTAAATTCACGGCAAGCGCTTAAACCCCTAAACTACCATAACTATACAAGAGACACGTTAGGAGTCTTAGAAATAAAATACTTCCAGAAGATCCATTAACATCCACTGGAGTAGCAAAGCAAAATAAACCTAGCAAGCTAACAGCATAGCAAAGTGGCGAAGCAATGAGCTTTGTAGCGGTTTCTAACGGAAAAATAATTCAAAATAGGAGGTTCAGATGCCTGGGTGATCAGTAATCGATTGCTGAAAACAGAATTTGAAAATTCGAAACCGTTCTCGAGATAATCGTGGGACAGACGGACAGACGGACGGACAGACGGACAGACGGACAGACATCGTGAAATCAATAAGTGACTTCGCAAGCTTCGCCACTTAATAATTGCTCAATAGCCCTCCCAGAAACTTGGTTGTAACTTGTAGTTGGTTGACTCAGTTGACTTACTGATGGTCAAATATAAAATTGTATGTTTTAATAATAATAATATATGTAATATGTTATGATTCATTCAAAATAAGTATTAAATATGTATTGAAAATTACTGCTAGAGAAAAAAAAACTGTTCAGAGAGTTTATTCTGCGAAGTTTTAGCTTTAGCTTATATAGCTAAATTACAATAAGAAACTAATAGAAAATTGAAGACATTTAAATTCAACCATAATTGTCAAAACTCAATCAAAATAGAACAAACATTGATATATAATAAAACTTATGTATAACTTATATACAAACAAAATAAATCTACAAAAAGTTAAAGTAGAATTTTAACTTTATATAAAACATAACGTCGACAACTATAAATTTGTTCCATCTAAATAAATGCATAAACTCAAAAGTCTAGATTGAATCCAAAACCAAGTCGTACTCGCCTCTGTCCGTCTATTAGAGTGCTTGCTACAAGACGTAGAACTCTGATTTCGTTTGGTGATTCTCGAAAATAAACATCTTTTTGAAATGTGAATCCGCCACATCGCTGTGTGTCGACAAACATTTTTAATTCTGAACCATTTTCGTATGATTTATGAAGTGCAAGTCCAACAGTTACTCGAGCTCGATGCGCCTCGTTAATTGTTGTTGCTATTCGTAAATCTTTCGCAAACTTCTTATAGAGACACACTTGAAAGCCCACTTTACTTATTGTAGATGACAATGAAAAATTTGGCTTGCCATATCTTGCACTGATAGACAGCTCAGGCAATACTGGATACGATAACGGCTTAAAACCTAGCTCAGTACCAACACAAAAATCAGGATGTACTTGATACATACATTGTGTGACCGTTTTCAGGGTCTTCGGATCCATATCGTTCATTCTAAATGAAAAAGAATTTATTGATTTATCACCTTCCCGTTCAATTTCTACTTCAGTCTCTGACGATATAAGGTCTTTGATTTTCGAAGTAAGGCGGACTTGGTACGCTCCTTCAATGTTTTCTTTATACGTCGCCGTTGCTGAGCCAGTAGAGTCTAATAATAAGCCATCATTAATAAGCTTCGTTTCCATTTCATTATTCAAGTACTGCTTGTAGCTGTGATAGTTTTCTTTCGTTTTTCCATAATTATATTGCTGCACCAATTTAACTTTGTCCATTACTTGTCTTAATATGACTAGTTTAGTACCAACAAAACACTTTGGAAACACATTCTTAGCTTCCATATGTATGTCACTAAGTCTTGACAGTTTGGTCTTGATAGGTTCAAATACAATGATATCCTTTTTCTTCGGCAGTAACCGTTGTAAACTGGAAACGAAATTACTGACCTCCGTCTTAATCATGTCCTCGTTTATGTCCATTGTTAGTTTTGTAAATTAGTTTTATTTGTGGAGTAACAGGCCAGACGTCATTGACCTGTCAAGCGATATTTTTAAATGCCGCCGAGTAAACGTTCGGCCAGTCACTAGCTTTGCGTATAATTAAAATTACTTTGATAGATTATTGCACCCAACGAACTTTGAAAACTCGTGAACCAATATTTTTTATCGATTGTACAAAAAATGTAAAATCGAATAATTAATGTTATAGAAATAAATCATGGTATATCGATGGATACAGATTGCGCGGAACCGTGCTTGGGGGAGGCCTATGTTCTGCTGTGGACTTGTGAAGGGATGCAATGGTGATGATGATGAAATAATATTTGTCACGACTCTATAAAAATTTGTAAAGCAATAATTCTTTTAGTACGAGTTACTCACGAAATTTTATTTTCCTGTTTGTTCGTAACATGTTTACATTACTACATTTTAATAATAGTAAATGTTTTCTGTACTATCTGTTCCGAGTCCATCTCCCTCTTGCAAGGAAATCCTTTTAAGATATTGCAATAGCAGTGAGTGGATGAACGTAAATGTATTGCTTTACCGAATCGTTGTATAAATAATTAAAGTTTTTTTAAAAAGTAAAATCTGACTTCAAAACTAAAAAAAATATTTCCTACTAATAACTTCGGAAGCCGATGCTGAGATTTAGTGTATAAAATAATTAAAGCTGCAGAAGCTATTATGTGAGAACTTTTATTTTTGAAGTCTGTTTGTACATTTAATTAAAAGCTTTATTAATTTGAATTTGAATGGTCTAAGAAATATTTTAATTATTTTACATGGTAGAGTCATGCTGCAGCTATATTAGTAGTATAGTTGTAGCACAAATGGGTCGGCTCGACCGGGGAAGGACCACGCTCTCACAGAATACCAGCGTAGAATAGCAGCTTAACGCTGCTGTGTTTCGTATGGTGAGTGTAGAGAACCGGAGACCCTTTTTACTAGAAAAGAGGCATACCATCTTAGTCCTCACGGGTAACAACGCATCTGCATTTTGATTTGTAATAGAGGATAGATATAGATGTCTATGGGCCGCAGCAACCACTTACCATCAGGTGGACTGTGTGCTCGTTTGTCACCCTAATCCTATAAAAAAATACTTCAAGTACCTACAAGTTAACAACTAGAATGTCGTTTATAAATGGTACATCAAAATCTTAATCCAGTACTTTTTCACCCTTAGGAAAACAATTTTTTCTTTTTTTTTTAATTAAAAGTTTCTAAGGATTCGGTGAACCTCTATAAAAATACGCGTCGATTAAAACCATTTGGTTTTTATAAACTCAGTTAATACTTTTGATAGTAGCCTTCTATCAAAAGTATAGTTAAATTAATTATGATATTAATATTGTTTTAGGCATTAAATGTTTGCAATAGCAACCAATATTATCTTTAACATGTGTTTGGCGGAAAAAAATTGTACTGTATGAAATTATTTTAGCAAAATTTCTCAATATAAGTTATATTAATAATTCAATCAATGCATTTAATAACACTAAAATTACGTCCAAGCACAAACTTTTCTTCCTCGCACAACTTGAAAAGTGCCTAATCTTTTTTGAAAAGCAATTCGTCGGACGCTGCAGTTGTTCAAGGGCGGTGGAATACACTTACCATTAGGTGAGCCGCATGCTCGATTTTCCCCTATTAAATATATTGAAAAAAAACTAACTTCACAAAAACACTGAAGTCAATGTATGCCACTTTATGTATTTAGAATAGCTGAACGTTGTGCGTGCTCAATACGTGTCCCAATTCCATTTAATAAACATACGTAAGTAACAATTGCTTTTATCGTTGTATAACAGTTCAGTAACGTAATATGTGCTATCGATTCTAAAACAATTTAAAAGTCGATTCGGTGATTACCACTTTTCTTAATTCAAATACATTACGCCAATTTATTTAAACGACTAGGCTACGTTGCAACCTAAGTACTTAATACCTTAAAAGAATTAAATAAAAAATTAATTAAATAAAATGTAATACTATTTACTATTACAATATAAAGCTTTAATGACGCGTACAATTCCCAAACTTAAGGATGTCTTTTGTGGTAATTTAGACATTTCTTATTTTCTTGTTTATTAATTACAGATTGGGTTTTTTTTAAACGTTACCCACACACTAGGATTTTCTCCTGTGTCGTGGAGGCAGTTTACAAACATAAATTGCACAAGGACAAACATCCAGACCCGGAACAATTATTTGTAGGCCATACAAATACTTGTTCCGTGCGGGATTCGAACCCGCGGTCCCCAGCGCAACAACTGATTGCTAAGCCACTGCGCCACGGAGCCGTCATTATATTTAAAGAATTATAGATTACTTATTTTTTATAGACTAGCAACCCGCCCTGGCTTCGAATAGCCTGGATAGAGTCTATTAATATGGGTAGTCGGTGCCGGGTATCCGGCGGCGAACTATACAGATAGTCATCTTAGCTTTCACACGTACCGGCGTAATTTGTCCGGCAAGCGATCGCCGTGTACACGCCGGATCCACCACTGTGCGTCCGGTCACCGCCCACCGGTTAGCCGGCGGCCGAAAGGACAGTGGTGTATGGAAAACACGGCCGCCAGTCGCCCAGGCATAGATAATATAATGCGCCCAGGTACAACCACAGAGAGAGGACGCTACTGGATACAAAATGGTCTCCTGTGAAAGCCGAATGTGTTACCGGACAGTCCATGGACAGTCTGCACCGGCTACCCGAAAACCGGCACGTATGAAAAGGCACTTACTGTACCTGTCCCTCGATGAAACTTTCCATTTATTTCACCGTCTCATATTGTTCCTACATGTGCCTATATACATATTAAAACTCACTTTATAATACATCTAAAGAATTATCCTTAAAAACAGACTATGAGTTATTATATCCGTTTTTTTTTCGCAAGCAATTAATACCGACTTAACTGTTGGAATTTGGCGGAGCGCTTGCAGTTCGTCGAAAGCTTTAATTTACTTTTTTACAGTTAAACCGTGCTGAAAATCTTTAAGCCATTTAGTATTCTGTTTTAAGCTAACGAAATATATACTTAATATTCACATTCATTACTACCTAAAGAATCATGCCCACTTTTCATACATTTAAAAACCTGATAGTGAAAGTTAATGTACAATTATAAACTATAGTAGAAAAACTACATGTAAGCTTAGAAAATAATATCATATAATCATTTTTACGATTTAAACGCTACGAATTCCAAAAAATACTAATGTCACTTTTTAGGTTAGGATTTGCCGTAACCAAATAGGTAATAAAGAAATAAACTTATTATTAACGCTCGAAGTTAAGATAGCAATACTTACCTAGTTATGGTCTAAAATGTTTTTTTTACTTTGTGAATTTCTTGAAACCAACTGCCCCTAAGTCACCATTTACTCTCAATGATTGTCACCATAAATTGAGTGTCTAGCTCTATCTGCTATTTCTTCAGCACACATAAATACTTACTAACTACATTTAGTTCATCTTGTATTGTCAAAATGATCACTTAACAACCAAACACATTTCATTGGCCTATGGTACATACTTACATACATACCTGATGAACAAAATGGGATAAACAAATAAAACACTGTGTTAAAGTGGCATGGTTTATTAATTATCATCATTTTCACTTAAATCTCTCACCACTACGTCATCTAGAAATTCTGCTGGAGCAGAAATATTTTCTTGATACCATATAGTGTTGTAAAAAGAAGTAACACAAACAAAATGGCACAGTACACAACGAGACGCAAACGCAACAACGAAGAACTGATGAGATGCCAATTGTAGAACTGTCAAATGTCAAAAAAATCCGTTTCATTCGTCCGCACTCGATGACATACTGAATGATTATTTTATTATTTTATATTAATATGTACTATACAAATACAAATAAATAAATACTTACTGATTAAATGAAACATAAAATAATGTATAAAACTCACAAACAGGTTTAAATAAAGTAAAGAAGCAGTGTATAAAAAGGAACGTCCTAGAAAAAGGGTAGTTGAGATGCGTTCAAAATATATAATACGTTTACCCTTGACGTAGAATAAGCTTATAAAAATATGTAAAAGTATTTTTTTCCTGCGTTTCTTTTAACATTGTGATAAGCGTAATTAATTTACAATTCAATTAGCTGAATTTTAAGATTTATCTCATTTCTATACATTGTCAGATGAAAACTGGGCATTGTTCTTTACAACTTATATATGTCCCACTGCTGGGCACAGGACAGGGCTTAGGGCAAGGAAATATCAGCCGCCTTACACCAATACATTTGGCAGATTTTACATATCTTCTAAATTATTATTTTTAATTTCTCAGACATGAAGGTTACTTTAAGATAGTCTCCCTCACCTCGGAACACGTGCCGAAAATTTTCAGACGTATTACAATACAATCATTTCATAACTATGACCTACTATTCTCACTAGGCTCAACACAGCTCGTGATCAAAGCGTATTTTTTGTAACTCAAATTCTATTCCTCATCATCCATGAGAGCCTATCAAATTTCACTGCTGTAAATGGGCCTCCCCATAGATTGCCTCATAAGCGAGATATTTGCCATACTTTCCACGCTTGGCGGTTTCGCAACTGATTTTTTTGTCTAGTTGTTGTTAGGACCACGTATCTTGGTCTTTTTCCCTCTGACATTATTTACAACTAGAACGAAACGTTATTTACACTTTATTGTATACCTTAATAAAAGAATTACAGAGGATGTACTTAATGTCTTTTGGTATTCCCTACCAGTCAACTCGGGACGTGTGGAAAATAATGTGATAGGTGCCAAATACAAAATGAACATATTTATAAATTAAAAATAGACTAATATTATATACATTAACATAATTACATATATATATATATATATATATATATATATATATATATAAATATATATATATATATATATATATATATATATATATACTAGCTGACCAGGCAGACGATGTTCTGCCTTTTTCGACGACCCTTCATATAAAATAATCTTTAAATTCGTAATAAAAAAATATTGAGTGTCACTTATCAGGATAAAAACTATCCTATCTCTCAAGTTGGACCGTACTGCACAGAGTGTGCAAAATTTCATAGAAATCAGTTCAGAAGTATAGGAGTTCATCGCGGACAAACAACATGACACGTAATTTTTAAATATAAAGGTATATATATATATATATATATATATATATATATATATAACATAAATCTATAAATAAAATAACGACAAAGGTCACCAAATTGACCATACTAACTATCATCTGTTGTCTTCATAAAGTGTTTACGAACTAATCTACGTAATGGGGTAGTGGATATTCTTAAACCGCCACTTTACCGCTACGCAGGCTGCATGCCTCCTAATTTTATTTCTACCTTTCCTAATGTTCTTATTCTTCATTAAAAATCGAATTATATATTTCACATTACATAAATTAATATAAAAAAATATGGAAAACGTCAACACTTGGCAAAAATAAAATCAAAAGGGATTATTCCTGTTAAAAATACAAACACCGCTTCATAGCCGTGTTATAAAAGTAAAGAATACTGCTTTCAAAGTGGAAGAAATTAAATTCTTTTCGCTGTAAAATTTTCGCGTCGGAAGCCATGATGAAGTGAGTTCACAGTTGTATTATAAATAAGCGTGCTTAGAAAATTTCAATTGGCACTTCAATTTTTTACAACTAATCGTTTTCTTTGAAATTGGATTTTTCACTTCGATATTTCATTACAACTTGTCAAACGTTTTCTACTGAACGTTAACCTCTCCTTTATATAGCCTCATACTCAATATATCCCTTTTTGCCATAGTTGACAGACGAGTTGGCAACTGCGGTTTTTTTTATAGTTATCAGGAAAATGCTGCTGTCCATTCCGCATCCGATGCTGTGTATCCTGTTTCCTTTCCCTCTGCCGTCTCTTACGACACCTACGGAATGATAAGGGATAGTGAGTTTTCTTACGTCGTAATATTCCCACACGGCAGTTGTCGTGAAGCGACAATTAAAAGAGAAGGAAAACCTAACCTACGATCAGCAAAACAACCAAATAGACCAAGACAATAATATATTTAAGTTTTTAAAAGAGTATTTACAATTTTATATATCAAAAATGGAGTATGAATGTGAGGATGGATGAAGTGATTTACAAATTTTTTAAAAAAAAAGGTAATAAAAAAAAGATTTATGTCGTAGCTGAGTCCGAAGATCCCAAGCGTGCTCTCAGCGCCTGAAACGAGCACGCACGGCGTAGGTGGGTAGGCGTGGGCGTCTCTAGGGGACGACCTCAGGTGAATGCGGCGATTGCAGGATCGGCGACTTCAGCCCAGACAGGAGCTTGCAGGATCCTCAGCGACTTCAGACAGCGCAGTGCCCTGCAGGATCCGGTGACTGCAGGCGGGACAGAGGTTTGTAGGTTCCGGTGATTTCGGGCGGAACAGAGGTTTGTAGGTTCCGGCGACTCCAGGTAGAGTAGAGACTTGTGGGATCTCGGCGACTTCAGGCAGAGCAACGTTTTGTAGGATCCGGCGACTTCAGGCAGAGCAACGGATCGTAGAGTCCAGTGGCTTCAGGCAGGATAGAGGCTTGCAGGATCCCGGGGCTGAGCGGCCCCGGGATAAGGCCTTTAGAAGATGCTTCCGATACGAGAACTGAAGCAAGACTGAATTTCTTCACCGATTGTTCGGTTTTTATATCTTTCTAGAGAGAACGGAAAAATTATTTAAATTAAACGCAAATTTTTTGTAAATGGTCAAGAGGAAAAAGTATTTATGTGGAATTATCGAAATAGAAACTACAGACCGGTAACAAATTTGAATATAATTTCCATGGAGACCAAATAAATATCAGTAATAGAACATGTCAAATTTTAGTTTTAGGCTTGTTATAAGAAAATGGAAAGATTTAAGTGGAAAAGGAGATATTATTAAAATAGGAAAAAAAGGTAACGCAACTACCCACACAAAGCCCGAAATTGTAGAGTTACGGAAAACTAACTAAAAGATCGAAAAAAGGTAGACTTCATTGACACCAATTTAGAAGTGCTGATAATGTGGAAATACGAAGTAGAAATGATTTGTGATTGTGTTCTTATGGTTTGAAATCGTTACAGGATCCTATGGAAATAAAGGTGATGTAAAATATCCCGATTTGAAGTGAATGCAGAGAATTGAAACAGAATGGAAAAATGGATTTAAATTAATGTAAAATGATAAGTAAGTAGCATAACACTACACAGTATTACCAATCATAAGAAATAACAGAATAACAAACGCAGTATAAATATTAACAATACGTTTTTGTAAAAACATCGGTACTCATATCTTGTTTCTTAATTGACATGTAAAAGATCACGGGACAAAATGAATTCGTTTATGCCGCAAATACACAGCACCCCGCTATCCCTGAGGCATAACATGTTATAATAATAATAATAGTATCTTCAATAAAAGCCCGTAGAAACATATGCAATAATTTAAAATCAAAAATTGTGTACAACCGACTTCAATATAAATTATTAAGATTATCTCAAAAACTATTGGTCAGATCTTGATCAAATTTATATGGGACCACATGAGAAGCACCAGCATTCAAATAAAAAAGAATCATTAAAATCTGTTCACCCAGAAAAAAGTTATGAGGTAACACACATATAAAAAAACATACAGTCGAATCGAATACCGTCTCCTTTTTGAAGTCGGTAGAAAATCTTATAAAAACCAAAATAGAAATGTATTTAAATAATTATTATAGTACATACTGTAAGAAACTATTCCACTTCTGACGTTAGAAATTATTCTCAAAATTATTTAAATAAAAGAACACTACTCGGTAACAAACCCTGCTTACTATCAGGACCCATTACATGATAACACCAAAGAATTCAGACCAACAGCATCACTACCCATCTCAACGTAACACGGCAGCCTCATCAACACAACCTTCCTTGTCTTCAATAGTAGGATACCCCAACGGGCATTTTTTACCCTCATTCCCGACAGTATAATTAAAATACAATATAATACACTAAAAAATACAATATATCGAATACATTAACACTTACATCATATCAGTATAATCACAGCCTGTGATTATACTGATCTTCTTTCCTTCAAACCGGAACATATTTGTAGATGCCTTGCTACATGACGACAGAATGGTTAGGACATTATCTTAACAGTTTCACTGTCCGATTATCAGACACAATAGTAAGACTATAGCAATGAGCTGTATGTAGTTCACGGGACAGCGAATGGGTTATTGCTGCTGTGTTTCGTACAGAGTGTAGAGAACTGTATACCCTTTTTACTAGTAACGAGATATTCAATGAGGCCTCATAATTTTCTGTTCACCAGATATCGCTAGTTGACACAGGTAAAGTTTTTTGTTTTTCTGTTACACAATGTAATTTAATTGAGAAGTTGATTTTAAATAAAACTTTATCAGTTTATACGTGGTAGAGCCAAGCTGCATCTATATTAGTAGTATAGTTGTAGCAAGAATGGGTCGGTTCGACCGGGGAAGGACCACGCTCTCACAGAATACCAGCGTAAAATAGCAGCTTAACACTGCTGAGTTTCGTATGGTGAGTGTAGAGAACCGGAGACCCTTTTTACTGGATAAGAGGCATTCCATCTTAGTCCTCATCTGCATTTTGATTCGCAAACGAGAATAAATGTAGATGTCTATGGGCCACAATAACCACTTACCATCAGGTGGACTGTGTGCTTGTTTGTCACTCGATCCTATAAAAAAAGTTTATAGAGTATTAAATTAATACACAAAACAATGCGTCAGTGGTTTGCTCTTTAATTTTTTTGCACATTTTTAACTCTTTTTTTAATTTTTCTACGGTTATGAATATCTGTGGTTTGGTTTATTCATTTTTAATCTTATTAAAATACATTATAGCTAATAGTGTAAATCGAAAGAATAACCTTTACATTTTCCGAACAAATTAACTTCCCCGCTATGAAATCTGTCAAATATCCTCACTTTCTAGTGTCGCCGCCCTGGTGGCAGAATAAGTCGTAGATCATTATAGTCCACAGGGTCGATAACGGATCTACATTTTGATTCTTAAGATAATAAAAGGATATAGAAATCACAACATCCACTTATCATTACGTGGATTGTGTGCTCACTTCCCTATTCTACAAAAATCAGAATAGGTGCCCCATCGAATATCAAATTAAAAGTATTCATATCTTTTGCACAGATAACAAAAATAGAAGAAGCAATGTGGTCCGGCAAGAAGGGTTCGGAAGGCAGTGGCGCTGGCACACCCACAGCGGAAGAAGAAATCAAAGTGGTGCTCGTCGGAGACACGCAGTGCGGCAAGACCTCACTCGTACAGCGATTTGTGTCCGACACGTTTATAGAGGTTAGTACATAAAATCATTTTTTTAACTGTCAGCAAAAAATTATAGACAAAACTTATTAGGTAATTAGTTACCTGAAATACACTTTTTATTAAATAAGAGTGAAAAACAAACATACAGAACTCATGATGATAATTGGTAGCTGTGTGCCTTAGACATCTACATCTCTATCCCAGATGCGTTTTCATCGCTGAAGACTAAGATGAATTCGTCATAAACAACACAACACCATTATGCTTGTTACGGGTAAAATTGCTTCAATCAGCCGTCTGTGTAATTTGTTCTTTTTTAACTTTCCTTGAAATTAGTATTTTGATTTTTTTTAATAAAATTAGTACTCGTTAAGTGCCGGCGTAAGAGAATCCACTACCGAATTTCCTGGATGTGAAGGCCGCCTGCCAACATATAGTGCGGCTAATTCTCCTGTGAAGTGTATTTGGTCAACCGCTAATTATTAAACCACTTTACACTTTATTTTTGATTACATAACGTCTATTATTGCAGGACGGTTGTGATGACAATCCATTACCACATATCGTCCCGTTGGTATTATAAGAGGCGACTGTAGAAAAAACCAGAAATATATGACCTTGTAAACGGGACAGTTGTAGATACAACGATACAACTGTCCCGTTTACACCAGGCGAAAAGTACTCAGACCAGTAAGGGAGAGAAGTCACCGATCAAAAGAGCGACATATCTGGTACTGCGAACCGCGAACGCCAAGTGTGCCGAACATACATGACATAACATACTATGAGAGAGGCCCATTTATTAGTGAACTATTAAATGGGCCTCTCTCATAGTACCTATCGGCCTATGAGAGTGAGGGAATAGAGAGTGCTCCTGTGTTTGTGCCTACACTCGAGAACTATAAGCCTGTCCTGCGCAGGTGGTTAGTCTGCGTTGTGACTGGTCGCCGTGACCGAAATTCGTTTTAGAGGACATTGTTTTGCTGATGAGAAGTATAGTCCACCATGTAGTGGCGGTGTAAGAACATCTAATAACCCATATCGTTCTCTAGGGGTCGTAAGAGGCGACAGAAGAAAATAAACCAGAACTTGGGTAGCAGCGTCTTCCTTATACAACTTAAAAATAAAAATCTGCGGTTGCCACCCCGCCTGCCTCCACGAGGCAATCTATGGTAGAGGTCTTTTTTCAGTAGTGCATTTTTTTGATACGTTATGGCAGTAGAGGTTACGGTAAGAAGTAGCACGTTTATACATTTGCAAGTATGAGTACTGCTAAAATAATAATAATAATAAAAAGTTTTATTTGTCTCAATTCACACATGGTAGTTAAAAGTGTACAAAAATTATCACAAACTTATCTAGCAACATACTTAAGTAAAGACATACATTAAAAAAAATGAGACAAACTGGCCTGTGACTCAGCTATGTGGTGATTTGAAGTCACCGCTGGTATTCTGCCACAGCCAACTTTTAAAAAACACAGTATCTTAACCTAATCTTGGCATTGACGTGAAACAACGTAAAGAAAAGACTGAAATTTATAAACATATGTGCTATGTAAATCGGCAAATTTATATAATATGAGACTTAATACCTGCCTCCAACTTTTGTTGTTCAAGTAACCATACTTTGCATTTCTTTCTAAATGATTTTATATTCACGATCTCCTGTAAAGGAGGAGGAAATACACTTTTATGGTACAAAAGACACGTGTTTAATCAATCAATTCACTGTTCGATTTTGATAATGCCCCCGCTAAGCCATAATCAAAACTAGTGAAATACTTTCACGCTATTATAATCTAGTTCTAATACGCAGTGACATTTGTCGACCTGTGTGGCAAGATATCACCAAAATAATTAACATGGAACCCCGCATAGTGCACTGACGGAAAGCTATAATTAGGTCGCGTTACTGTTACTTGTGACCATGTGACAATAACGTAGTTGGAGAACATATGGCGAATAATGGATATTCAACTGACTTATTTAATCTAACGTACTTGTCATCCATAGACTTAGAATATACTGGCGTACAGTATATTCTAAATCTATGTTGTCATCAATACGTCGAAGACTATGCTCCAGAACATTACTTGTAATTTATTCAATTTTAAACGAGCCAAAGTAGCCTTCTTACGAGTATCTTAAGGATAGTTTTCATTTTTGTCAGGTTTAGTATTTCACAACACAGTTCAAATTTTTTCAGGTTTTTACAGTGCAGGCTATACATCTTTGGATTACCCTTCCAAATGATATTAAGAATGCAATCAATAAAACTCCTTTAAATTACTTCTGCGACAACATTCTTGCCAACATGCCACATCTTTTTGAATTAAACATTAAAGTGTGAGCATGTTATATTTTTTTTTATTGGTGGTAGGCGCTGCGGTGTACTATGACTGCAGGACAAATGCTTCGGCTCGACCGGGAAAAGAGCATGCATGTAGTGAATACCAGCATAATATTCGTATGTTTATTTGGTGAATGAAGGGAACCGGAGACCCTTTTTACTGGTAAAAAGGCAAAAAAATGGGCCATCATTGTCCTCAAAGGTCATCTTCAAAGTCATCTTATTTCTTAATGGAGGATAAATATAGATGTCTATAGGTACTATGGGTCACAGCATCCACTTACCATCAGTTGGACTTACGCACGTTACCTTTTATTTATTTATTTTAACAGATACACCATTGGCTTATCACTAGACATTGTTAAATATAACACAGTTGGTATTTGTTCAAAATGATTTGCCTTTAAAGGTATATACAACATTCGCAAAAATAGTGCAGCTACAATAAGACAATTGTTAACTTAACTAGACCAATATTATTAATAAAAATAACAAATAATTTGCTTACAATAAAACTAATGATAAACTCGAAGAAGAGCGAAAGAGTTATAAATACTTATTACATAAACTAGCAAATTCTGACACGTTATCTGTATGGAAAATGTCGACATCGACGTTGGTGGCTATGTCGTTATACGTTTGCATTAACCTATTTATTGGGGCTCGTTTACCTAATTTTGTTCTGTGGTTAGAAAGATTTTAGTAATCGGATGTCTTGGTATAGATCTTGGAACTCTGATACTTAAATAAATACTTTTATAAATTAAAAAAAATATATAGTAACATTTATTAATTTAAAAACTTTTACTTTTTATTAATTTAAAATAAAAACATAGTAACATTTACGACACCCACGAGATGGCACTATTGAAAATTACGAGTACATGAGCGCATGTACTGCCATCTTTTTAATCAATAACACTATGTGAGTGCCTTAATAAGACTTAAGACTTTAATCAATATGATTATGAACAATAGTAATATTCTAGTGTAATTTATTTATATTAATGGATTTTATAACTGTTAAATAAGATAAATAACAACACATATAACTCAATACTCTTTATATACAACAAGGAAAGATAAATATGTATGCGTAGGTATATGGATGTGGAGGAAGCGAGAGAGGTGTGTCAGGATCGTGCCAAATGGAAGTCCATAGTCTCTGCCTACCCCTTTGGGTGACAGGTGTGAGTGTTTATGTTTTTTTTATATGTATATATAAAAGATAAAAATAACAAAAATAATCAAATATTGAGGGAAAAACAAAACAACAGACAAACCAGGAAATGGAATTAAATAAAAATAAAGATAAAGATTAACAGGTCTAAAATGAGAAAATACCAACTTAAGCACTAAAAACATACTTTAGTAATAATGACCATAAATAAAAGGAGGAAGAGGGGGAGGGGGGGGGGCAAGTTGAGAGACAATCCCTAATGTTTCCTAACATTTTTCTTGAACTTATGTAAGGATTGATCTTTGATATGGTAGGGAGCTCCAAAGTCTTACTCCAAAAACATAACAGTGACTAATGAAACAACTCCAAAAAGAAGTAAAAAAATTAAAGCGTTCCGAGAGGGTTATGGAGAGAGATAATTAGTCCGCCGCGCTCCTCTAGTGCCTCGACTTCATACATAGATTTATGAAAGAAGTTGTCTTTTTTGTTTATTTTTATATTTCTAATTCACATGTCTACGAATTATTTTTTTACCTCGGTCATGCGGATTTCCCGACGACGTTTTCCTTCACAGCCCATCATGTGTTAAACCAACACCTTAAATTGAGTAGTTCCGTATGCATTTATGACGTCTCATCCTACGATATTTGTAACTAACGATTTTATTAGTACCGGCGGGAATCGAACCCTACCCGATTCTTACTCGGCTATCGTACTGTGATACAGAGGGAAATTAAAACGGATGGGTAGCAGCATCTTCCTGATCACAACTCAAAATAAAAAAAACCGTGGTTGCCAACACGCATACTAAGTGTGGTAACTATAGCATAACTTAAACTAAAAATAATGTTTTCTTACATTTACGCGAACACTACACATTGAATAAAACTACTTTTACGGATTCCATCGCGTTTAATTAACTTATTTTTTTCTTGATTCCCGACGTTTCGGGTAAAGTACCCGGTTCTGTAAAACACCTGAAACGTCGAGAATCAATAAAAAATAAGTTAATTAAACGCGTTAGAATCCGTAAAAGTAGTTTTATTAAATTAAAACTTTATCCGTTCAGGAGTTATGATACCACAGACAGACATACAGATACACACTACAAATATATTATAACACCTCTCTGTTTTCTTCTGGGGTTAAAAACCTCCCTATGAGGCAATCTATGGGGAAGGCCTATGTTCAGCAGTGGACTTTTATTGGCTGTAATGGATGAATAAATAATCAATTCTATCCTGAGTACGTTATCCCGATCCGTATCTAATGTCTCTAATTACTAATCTCATTGGCAACAGATAAATACTAGTTAAAAGCATCTAAAGCCTAGTATCAATTCAAATAGTAACAAATCTATATGCATACCACGAGTATAGATTTGAACGTAGAAATAGTTGTATTGTTTAAAGAGATAGAAACCCTTTTTATTTCTTGCATATTTTTTATACGAGGGTGGATTGAAAAGTACTCGGCCTAACCAAGAAAATAAACACATACTAAATCAGTTATATTTTTATTTTTCTACATAATCACCATCAAGTTCAATACACTTTTGCCACCTCCCTTTCCAAGCATTTAGACCGTTGAAAAAAAATGATTCTTCCTTAGAGTCAAAATATGCGTCTACAGCTGCTTTGACCTCGTCGTTTGTCGAAAATCTTTGACCTCCCAAGTGCTTTTTTTAGGTTAGGGAACAGAAAGAAGTCTGATGGTGCCAGATCAGGTGAATACGGCGGATGCGGTAACAGTTCAAAGCCATAGTTGTGAATTTCATCCATTGACTGTACTGACGTGTGAACACGGGCGTTATCTTGATGAAACAGGACTTTTCTTCTGAGCATTCCTCGACGTTTTTCTTTTATTTCCTCTCGTAAATGACGTAGTAAGGTGCAGTAGTAATCAGAGTTTATAGTCTGACCCCCTTCAAGATAATCAATCATAATCACACCTTTCGAGTTCCAGAATACTGAAGCCATCACCTTATTTGCCGACAAAATCGACTTAACCTTTTTAGGGGGTGGTGAACCAGGTCTTCTCCACTGTTTTGATTGTTGTTTTGTTTCCGGTGTACAGTAATGAACCCATGTTTCGTCTATAGTAACAAAACGATTCAAAAAATCATCTGCATCGGCTTCAAATAACTCCAAACAGTCGCGTGAAATAGTCAATCGCGTCCTTTTTTGTTCAACTGATAGCAGTCGCGGAACCCACCTCGCAGACACCTTGTGGAAACCCAACTCGTTGACAATGATGTTTTGAGTTCGTTCATAAGAGATGCCTATAATCTCGGCTATCTCTCTAATTTTTAATCTGCGGTCTCCCATTATTAAATCAAGTACTTTTTTAATATTTTCGTCAGTAGTTGACGTCAAAGGCCTTCCAGAGCGGGGTTCATCTTTCACACTCTCTCTACCACGCTTAAATTCTGCTATCCATTTTTTGACGGATGAATATGACAGAGCACAATCGCCTAATGTACTGACCATGTCATCATGGATAGCTTTTGATGATAGCCCCTTCTTATATAGGTACTTAATGACGGCACGCTGCTCGATTTGCTCCATTTGCGGAAATTATGTCCGATTACTTTGTTAATAAATTTATAAAATCACAACTAATTATCGCACACGTTTCGAACTTCACACAATGAACTAGTCTGAACTGAACTAAATAATGTGGGTAGATTTGATTTTTAGAATTGAATGGATCTGTGTTAGGCCGAGTACTTTTCAATCCACCCTCGTACATATGCGTTTAAATGTATTAATTCTTATAAAGAAAACTTTAAAACAAGCGCTTGCTGTTAAATTTTAGTACGCGAGCAACCTAGGTTCGATTTCCGCCGGTACAAATGTAACTGTTATTGCAAGTTTAACTGCTGATTTACCACGCGTTAGGCGGATGATAAAACATCGTGAGGAAACTTGCATGTCTGAGAAACTTAAAAAAATGTTTCTAACACATGTGAAGTCCGCCAACATGCATTGGGAAAACGCTGTGGACACTTCCGTACTCCAAAAAACTTTCTTAGAAATTAGAGCACGCCAGTGACAGGAGTGGGACGTGTATGGACTGTGTAACTTATAAAAAATTTACTATAAGCTTCCATTTTACTGAACTTGGCACGAAACACTAAAAAATTCAGCATAACATTGTAGAACATACATACAATAATACTGTTCCGCTCCGAATGTTTCATGTTAGCCTAGTTTTGTACGTACACATATTTTCGCTTTCATACCATTTTTAATTAAACTAGAGTGTGTGCTTGCACATATTGAATGTTATTACTTTGCTTCTGTATTTTGTTTTAAATTAAAAATAAACACTTGAATATAATATATCTATACAAATAAATAAAATTGAAGTGTCTGTTTGTAATGTCAAAATTACAGCATTTTATTAAATACATATGAAAGTATATACGTTACTAATAACAAAAATACAATTTTTAAAGTTTTTGTCTGTCTGTCTATCTATCTGTTTGTTCCGGCTAATCTCCGAAACGGCTGTACCAATTTTGACGGGATTTTCACTGGCAGATAGCTGATGTCACGAGGAGTAACTTAGGCTACTTTTATTTTAGAAAAAGAACAACTTACCAAAACACGCGGGTGAAGTAGCGGGGAACAGCTAGTTTATAAATAAAACTATAACTATATTTTTGAAGATGACTAAATAAGAATTTACTAGGTTTTCTGTCTAAAAGTCTTCTGGGTAGGTCTCGCTTTCTGCGAAAACTCACCGTGCTTGCACTGCTGTGTTCCTTGATTCTTCAATCAACAATTCAATCTTCAATTTATATTTTTTGCGTACAGGGAGGTAAGACTTAGCAAGGTAGATTTACTTTTCTGTATAGAATTCGTCCGGGTACGTACCATCCTCTTCTTTGTTTATTGCAGCTAAATACTTAGTAGTGCTTGCACAACTGTATTCCGATCTGAAAAGCATAGAGAGCCAGTATTATTACAGACATCATCTTTTACATCAGAATCCACAACGCACTTGTAGTCTTCGTTTGTCTTTGCTTGAAGATGGCACGCTAATGCATCATGAACTGCAGTAACCACATACCATCGAGAAGACTAAGTTTGTTTGTCACCTCAGTTTTATAATAAAAATTACAAATTACGATGCTGCTTGTTCTGCTCTGTGGCAACACGATTAAAGTCTTCTTGCTGGTGAATAACGAAAACCTTTTATCGAGATACCGATTAGACAAATACGTTTAGTAAATATTCTTTACTGAGAGCTGTTTTTGAGAAAATAACTACTTGCGCCTGTATATACTGAATCATGGTTGTAAGTTTCCTAAATTGGACAATTGATGCCATATTTAATGAAATCTAATATATATATGATGATTAATCTGGATATATAGGGATATAAATGCATATATATGCATATTACCACGTGCCCAGCAGTGAAGAAAAACATCGTGAGGAAACCTGCATGTCTGACAAATAAGAAAAAAAAATATATTTCGAAGACATGTGAAGTTCGCCAACATGCATTGGGGAAACGCGGCGAACCTTTCCTTGCTCTTAAAACCCTCTCAGAAATGAGAGGAGGTCTGTACCCAGCAGTGGGACGTGTATATAGGCTGTAACTTAAACATTTCACTTTTATATGCATATTTACGTGGTAGAGACATGCTGCAGCTATATTAATTGTACAGGTGTAGCACGGATGGCCGGGGAAGTACCACGTTCTTACAGAATACCAGCGTAAAATAGCAGCTTAATGCTGCTGTGTTTTGAATGGTGAGTGTAGAGAACTGGAGATCCTTTTTTACGGTAAAAGAGGCATTCCGTCTTAGTCTTCACGGCTGCCAACGCATCCGGATTTTGAATCGCAAACGAGGATAGATGTAGATGCCTATGGGCCACAGCAACCACTTATGCATATATACGTGGTAGAGCCATGCTGCAGCTATATTAATTGTACAGTTGTAGCACGGATGGGTCGGCTCGACCGGGGAAGCACCACGCTCTTACAGAATACCAGCGTAAAATAGCAGATCATTTTTACGGGAAAAGAGGCATTCCGTCTTAGTCGTCACGGTTAACACGCATCTGGATTTTGATTCACAAACGAGGATAGATGTAGATGTCTACGAGGGCGGCACTGAAAATTTCGGGAATCAAGGAAGTGACACAACATTACTATTTAAAAATGTATTTATTGCTTTTCGAAGTATTCTCCGCGAAATTTGATACATTTTCCCATACGATGGAACCAATCATTGAAGCAACCATTCCATTCGGAAGTTGGGGTCTCCAAAATGGCCGTTTTGTAGGCGTCCACAGCTTCTTCAGGTGATGAAAATCTCTGTCCACGAAATTTATTCTTTATTTTAGGGAAAGTATAGAAATCATTAGGGCTTAGGTCGGGGCTGTACGGTGGATGGTCTAATAATTCTATGTTTTCTTGCTCTAAAAACTCTTTTGTTCTGTGTGTGGTGTGAGAACTCGCATTGTCGTGATGGAGGATGATGCGGCGGATGCAGTTCTCTTTACGGAGTTCAGAAACGACCTGTGGCAAACAAATGCTAGCATACCATTCTGCATTAACCGTTCTTTGTCATTCAAGAGGAATATTCGTAACATGGCCGGTTTTGGAGACAAACGTGGCCACCATTTTTTTTGTAACACTCCGTGAACGAACAATTTTTGTTGGCTTTAACTCATTTTCGAACACCCAAACTCGTGATTGGTTTTTTGTTTTGGGTTCGTACGCGTATATCCAGGATTCGTCACCTGATACGATGTTGTATACAGCATTTGAGGATCCTGCGTGGAATCTTTCGAGAGTTCTGACGCACCAAGTAACGCGAGCCGCTTTTTGCTCTTCACAGAGTGAATGTGGTATCCATCGGGAAAACAACTTTTTTACACCTAATTGTTCATGCAAGATTATTTGTATTTGACTCATGCCAATTTCTAAAGTTGCCTGAATTTCGCGGTATGTGACATGTCGATCTTCCTCAATCAGCTTACGCACAGCATCAACGTTTTCTTGGGTGACTGCAGTTTTTGGACGATCTTGACGGGGATCATCACTGAGCTTGACACGTCCACGTTGAAATTCAGCAAACCAGCGATAAATTGTGGTTTTGGATGGGGCTTCATCACCAAATGCAGAAATCATCCGGTCAACACACCGTTTTTGTGTTAAACCACTTCGAATGTCATAATAAATCATCGCTCTTGAATTTTCTCGAGTCAATTCCATTTTCTCAGCGACTAAACAAGTTTGACAAAACCTTGTGACAAGACCGAGAATCTTTTTTTAAAGAAATAAATGGTATTCGATTTTTAAAACCAAGGAGTTTTCATTTAAAAAGGTTTTAATATGACAGGAACAGTGGAAATATTCCATTCCCAATACTTTTACTGCAGCCTATGTATGGGCCAAACACTTTCCATCAGGTGGACTGTGTCACCCTTTTCTTATAAAAAAATATATATAGTATATGCAGGAAGTCGATGGATGCAGGTGGCATAGGGCTTTTTGGCATTCTTTAAGGAAGGTATATGTTCAGCTGTGATGATAATAATGATGGTGATTCAGTTATAGAGAGTCTTATGCCTTTGCTCAGAATTTTTCTGTGTGATGGACTTCGTAATAATTATATCCGTAGTATAATAATAGTGACGGGCATATCTCAGTGGATCAGTAAGTGTTAATGGGCCGGCCATATAGCCGAAGGGAAAGAAATGTTCTGGAATGACGGCCGGTTTGTATCGGCAAGCGAAGTGTAAAGGAGTGACGACCTGGTAAGACATTCGACAAGCGGTTGGATACAGGTGTCTCAAGACTGTTTTTTTGTAGAATAAGGGTTACAATCGAGCACACAGTCTAGATGATGGTTGGTAGACGCTGTGGCACATCGAACGTCTATATCTCTCGTCCACCCCTGAGTACCAAGATGGAATGCCTTGTTTCCAGTAGAAAAGTTATCCGGTTCTTTATACTCACCATACGAAACGCAGCAACATTAAGCTGCTATTTTACGTTACTACGTACGATACTTCGTTCTGTGAGAGCGTAGGCCTTCCCCGGTCTAGCCGACCAATTCATGGTACACCATAATGTAACTGCAGTGGCTCTATCACGTGTAATTATGAATACCATAGAAATATTAATATAAAGTACACAACTAGACAGAAAAAGTTACGTAACTCAAAATGATTGTAACATTATTATAAATGCCGTTCATATATCTCGGGAATTTATCAACGAGTCACAACATGGCAGGATAATGGGCACTTACAGGGCATTACACTCCGTTAGCTAAGCTGTTACAAGTCATAAGCGACTCACCGGATAGAAGTTAAATGATGTCTAAGCCGCGTACTCACCTAATCGTGTAACATGTAATGTATCTGATATTGTATCAAGTGCGTACGTATGCACGAGCCTGCTGCGAGCCGCTCGCGCGTGGAGCGCAGTAAGCTCGCAGTGACTCGCTGAGTGGCGGTATCACTGCGAACACAAAGGCGGCTTGTAGTGTGCACGTAGCTGGATACGCGGTGACCGCGAGCCGTACCCAGTTCCAGGTTGATACAGTATCAGATACGTTACATGCTACACGGTTAGGTGAGTACCCTGCTATACAATAATGGCTTCAGGATCTTTTTGGGGCTACCCCGATTTTGCAGTGCATCAGGCATGATTACAAAGGCGCATACAGATACCTATTACGCCATTATAAGAAATAAAACAGCCTCGTTGCTTGGCAGGATGCGGGTCAGCTGCACCTCCATTATGAAAATTGCTGAAAGATACGACTCATTACTTCTTAAGCAATAATATTACCGCCTTTATTTTTTTTTTTTGAGTTTAGTTTATTGGGGTATTTATAAAGTATTATCATCTGGTTGGGCTATTTGGTTGTTGGGGCAATATTAAATATGCCAACATAAATACTTAATACATAAATGAATAAATAATAATAATTATTATTATTATGGGGTATTTAAATAGTTTTCTCATCTGGTTGGGCTGTATAAATATACACAGTCAGGTCATAAGTATTGTCACACAGTAAAAACTTTTCTTTTAGAATGCTGGCCACAAAAAAGTTTATTGAATTCGAATTTCGAATTGTTCATGAAAATAAAACTGTATACTTTTTAGAATTTTACTCATTTTTAAATATGGAGTGGATGCTTAAAGAAGACCGTGTTGCAGTTATTGCGTTGCATCGTTGCGATTACGCGCCAATTCAAATTTTTTACAATTGACTATAAAAATAAAACTGAAAAATTTGAATATAACCAAAAGATTCGTTTATCGTACGATCAAACGATACAATGAAGACTCTAGTGTAGATGACAGGTCAAGAAGTGGTCGCCCTCGGTCTGTTAGGACTCCAGCAGTGATAAAAGCTGTGAAGGCGCGAATTCAAAGAAATCCCAAACGTAAGCAGAAACTGTTGGCCCTTCAGATGGGGTTAAGCAGAACCACGGTGAAAAGGGTGTTAAATAAAGACTTAGGGCTTCGGGCATATCGAAGAAAAACAGGACATCGTTTGAATGCTCGTCTAAGGGACCTGAGACTGAAGAGTTGCCGCGCTTTGGTGAAGCGGTACGCGGGAAAAAAATATCGGGAAATTCTTATTTCGGATGAAAAAATTTTTACTGTAGAAGAGAGCTACAACAAACAAAATGATAAGGTGTACGCACACAGTAGTGAAGAAGCGAGTAACCGTATACCGCGTGTCCAACGAGGTCATTTTCCATCCTCGCTCATGGTATGGTTGGGAGTTTCTTATTGGGGCTTAACAGAGGTACATTTTTGTGAGAAAGGTGTAAAAACGAATGCAGTTGTGTATCAAAATACAGTCCTGACGAACCTTGTGGAACCTGTTTCTCATACCATGTTCAATAACAGGCACTGGGTATTCCAACAATATTCGACGCCAGCTCATAGAGCGAAGAGCACACAAGACTGGCTGGCGGCGCGTGAAATCGACTTCATCCGGAACGAAGACTGGCCCTCCTCCAGTCCAGATTTGAAGCCGTTAGATTACAAGATATGGCAACACTTGGAGGAAAAGGCGTGCCCAAAGCCTCATCCCAATTTGGAGTTACTCAAAACATCCTTGATTAAGGCAGCCGCCGATATTGACATGTACCTTGTTCGTGCTGCGATAGACGACTAGCCGCGCAGATTGAAGGCCTGTATTCAAAATCACGGAGGTCATTTTGAATAAACTTTAGTGTCATAAGAATCTATGTTTTGTTAAGTTCATTTTGGTATATAAATGGTTACATAATGAATAAATTTGTTTCAATTATTTTATATTAAACATGTGACAGAATTTATGACCTGACTAGGTATAAATGGAAATGATAAATATACATATATAATAATATAGTGGAATCTGCATTTGAGCTTGGAGCGGTCCGTCACGGAGACTCAGTCGCCTCAGATGACCCGAGAGACTGACTGGTATTATCCCATTCGTAAAAACGACTACAGGTATAATTTCGGTCGGCAGTCCACCCCATACGTCGGTCACCTCGTGAGCCAAGTCCATATATTTTGTTCGCTTATCTATTTCACGAGGTTCTCGTCATACGGAATGGTAATGTCGACCAAAAATATTCTTGACTGTGCCCGTTCCATCAGCACAATATCAGGCTTATTTGCAAGAATAAGTAGTCCTGTCTGCGTTTATGGTCCGGTCCCAGTAGAGCCTGGCACGGTCATTTTTGAGCACGGCTTCCGATTATTATTATTATTATTAATGTCTTGGGTTTTTTTGAAGTGACAAGCAAACTTATATTCCATCTGAAGGTAAGTAACTACTACAGTTTATGTATCTCATCCAGCCATTACAGCCTGTAAAAGTCAACTGCTGAACATAGGCCGCTCCCATAAATTGTCACATAGGAGAGATTTAGCTATAATTGCCACTTGGCAAGCGTGGTGTCAGCAGCAGTTAATTTAATTTTTTTGTTGTTATTAGGAAGACGCTGATGCTCATATCCTGGTTGGTTTTCTTCTCACGCCTCTAACGACACCCACGGGACGTTATGGGGTAGTGGATATTCTTAAACCGCCAATACATAGTAACGTCTACACGGTACCCTTTCATATCACTTCACAATATTTACATCGAACAAATTCGGCTACATTTGCATGGTTGTTTTTGGCCAACTTCAAAAAAGAAGGAAGTGTACAAGTAATTATTCTGACTGTATGTTGGCTCATGGTGCAAACTAAGGGGTGGTAGATTTTACGCCGCTACCATACGGCGAGGAGCCGAGTCTATCCTTTCGGCTTTGTCGCTCGTTTAGCACCCCCCGGAGGACACGTGTAGGGGGTGAACCTAGGGTTAGGTGGTCGAAGCCTACGAACGCGAGCGACACAGCCCCCAAAGCAAATTTATGTTGCAGAAGTGTCCGGACGGGACGCCCTAGACCAGGGGTCGGCAACCTGCGGCTCGCGAGCCACATGCGGCTCTTTGGATGTGAAGCTGCGGCTCTTTAGTTTCATACGCAAATATTATTTATTTTATAAAAAACATTTAAAAATCGATCTACACAGTAATGGCTCACTATACTCTCTAGAAATGCAATTGATCGATTTAAAAAGTAAAACTTTGTGGAGTTGAAAATTAACAGAGTTGAAAAGCAAGTTGAAAGATTTTCATGTCCAGAAATGTATGTACGTAACGCAACAAAAATGAAAAGCTTTAAAAGAAATGCCACGAGTTGAGGCACTTATATTAGACGCTTGGAATATTCCACATTGCTACAGTGAGGTGAAGAAGTTGGCATTTGGAGTGCTGGCTATCTTCGGATCGACATATTCGTGCGAGCAAGCGTTCTCTTGCATGAATATAATTAAAAGTAAAGTAAGAAGCCAACTAACAAATGAAAATTCGTCGAGTTTGAAACTTAAAACTACAAGTTATGAGCCAAATTTATCCAAGCTTTCTAAAACCATACAAAGCCAAAGCTCCCATTTAATTTGTTTGCTCAATTTTTTGTTATTGAAGTACAAGTTAGTGTTGTAAGAATTACAATGTAAATAAATGTCTGGTTGTTTTAATTTTTTACTTAAATAATAGGTGATTATCTAATAATACCATATATATATATATATAAAATAATTTGATAATAATAGAAATAATATTCTAATTTATTGTGAAATACACTATTTATATATGAATAAATATATATTTTTCTTACGAATTAATAGATAAGCTTTTATTTCAAACAAATTTATTTATGCATGTACTATTTAGGGTTGGCAAGAAAAAAAATTGTGGCTCTTTAAAAACTTTGAAATTTAGTAAATTGTAATTTTTGACTCTTCCGACCCTGCCCTAGACGAAGGTTTATCGACCATATTGGCGATATATTGAAAATGGGCCAGAGTAGGAGTACCCTTAACCGACGAGCGTGTATGCGTAGATAAACGGATGTAAAGAAGGCGAGAGAGGTGTGTCAGGATCGCGCCAAATGGAAGTCCGTAGTCTCTGATTACCCCTCTGGGTGACAGGCGTGAGTGTTTGTGTGTTTTCTGACTGTATGATTTTGATGTTTCTTTTTATATTATATATAGTACTAGCTGAACCCGGCAGACGTTGTCCTGTCAATCAATATCATAGGTTGTGTTCAATAATCTTTTTTTTTATTTTAGCCCGTACAATTTAATTTATTAATTTCCACGCTTGATAGAAAAAAAAGAAAAAAAAATCAAAGTTTTTAAATTTTTGTAAATGCCAACTGATTGTTATGTAGTAATTTATTTACATTTTAAAAAATTTAACATTTGATCTAGAATAACTATTTTAAAAATAGATTTAAATAAAGGTATCACTTTAGTATGTTTCATTAAATCAGGAAACACACCAGATTCAATACTAACATTGAAATTAATAGGAAGTTGGGGTGTGATCGCATTCGTTATAGACGCAATAACTTTAACAGAAATCCCCCATAGGTCTGCTGTTTTTTAACATCAATAGTTTTGAAATATTTTACAATATTATCTGATAATATTGTATGAAATGAATTTTTTTTATAGACATTTACATTTTGTTTGAGTAATGACTCGGCGACAACAGGGGAGCAATTGAGTGAGTTTGTAATCAAGATCGGAATGTCGGTAAAATATTGTTCAAAAGACGTTGAAACGTCTTAATCTGATTTTGTCAAATTATTGTTAAAATTTAATTGAAAGTTTGAGTTATGTCATTATGTAGTTTCATTATGATTTTATTAGAGGCATTCTTAATTTTTTTTCTTAAATATAAAAACTTGGCTGCACGACACACTCTTTCAAATATATTGGATCTTTTTTACATATGTACTCTCTAAATTAAACACTATGATTATATAATCTTTCATTTTAAAGGTCATATAACTTTTGTCTACTCTAATGGATCTTACTATCGCCCACTCATTAAACGATTTGCGACTGTTTAAAGAGAGTTTTTTAGAAGTTTAGGCCATATGTTTGTTTCGCTTCAGTGTATACTTTGCACCAAGGAGGTAGGATGATCTTATAGTCACGATAATACGAAACAAATGTACATTTGTCTAATGTTCTCTATTGTTACTAGCGATCGAGGCCTAGTTGTACCCGTAGGTATGAAATAACTTTATCTATTTTTTATACTGAAATAAAATGATTACAACAGTCAGCTTATTACCCCGCTTTTTGTTACTGATAAAGTTAATAATATCAGGCGTTACTTTGCGTAAAATCATTAAATTAAAGATGTTATAAATTAATTACATAAGAGCCACGTAATAAAATAAAATAAAAAATATATATAACTTAATTTATATGAAAGGATTCTACTTGGATTAGAGGACTGGTCAAGAGATTAAAATAAAAACTGTAAGGTCAAGAGTAACGAGAATCATCCAAAGTTTATTTTTCAATTCTCAAGCTACTATATGATTTGTTTTTGAAAAAATGATTACAAATAAAAAAACATGTGTGGAACACTCGATTGGAACAAAGTTTATTTCGTAGTATATTATTATTGATAAAATTATATTATTGATTAACAAATACAAATAAATGAATTACCAGTCTTTTAAAATAAAGCGTCTTAAAATAATGTCTTTCATGCGAAGATAAAAAAGTGCGAGGGAGATGGATATTATTCCATCTCGCATCCTTACAGCCGTCAAAGCCGTCTACACTACGTCAGAAGGGGTCGTGACGGAAAAATCTTACACTTTTTCTTGCCTAGCTCCCATCCGCGAAACCCGTACCATCCGATAAAGAACTTCGTTCCAATAATATTCCTCTTCTTCATTATCGGCCCCTAACTGTTTACTGCTGGTCAAGGATTTCTCCTGTAGTAGGGAGCACTTTGCATAATCGACACGCTAGGCAGGCGTATTTTCGGTCCACTACCAGATATCTTGCATTTTTGGCACTGTTCCCCGTCTGTGGTCTGGATATTACTGTTGATAATTTATCAATATTTAAACAACATCTCCGTTTCTTTATGAAACTCTCAATTCAGATCAGGTCTTTGAAAGAGTGCGTTTAAAAGATCCGCCAAATTCATATAGTCTGATAAGGAACTTCGTTCCAATAAAAAACTTTGTTACCTATTTTTGTCGCCAAATAGTAGTCCTTGCGTTACTGTATCCCGGTCTGAAGTGTATAAAGGACCAGCATAATTAAGACCTGTGAGGCATTCCATCTCAGTCCTCTCAGGTGGCAATGCATCTGTGGTCTCTTACCATCAGATGGACTGTAATTTCGTTTGTCACTTCAGTTTAAAAAAAATATATTTTTGTTACAGGCTTACACTCCGACGGGGTTCGAAAAATATGGATACACATGTACGGTAGCTGATTACAGGGTCAGTTTTTCTGTTTGGGACACTTCAGGTAATATTTTACAAATTTCATCTGTGTTCGTATAATTTTACCTTTTTTTGTTACATGTTTTGAAGAACATAACTATAACAGTTAATTCAAGGTTAAAAAGTTGAAGTTACAGTCTTTATACGTCCCACTGCTGGGCACAGGCCTCATTTCTGAGGTGTTTTAGGACAAGGAAATGTTCGCCGCGCTGCCCCGATGCGTGTTGGCGAACTTCACATGTTTGCGAAAAGTTTTTTTCTTATTTCTCAAAAATACAGGTTTCCTCACCATGTTTTCCTACACCGCCGAGCACGTGGTAAATCAGCATTTGAAATTGCAATTAACAATCGCACAATTAACAATGGCGGGGATCGAACCCGGGTTGCCCGCGTACTGTTAAATTTACAGCGTGCGCTAACCATCTGAGCTACCACGGCTCTCTGAGCTACCACGGCTCTCTGAGCTACCACGGCTCAAGACGGCACGGCACGGCACAATTCAAGATTACGTAACATTTTCTGCCGACTTCCAAAAAGGAGACGGTACTCAATTCGAGTGTGTTTTTTTTTATGTGTGTTACCTCATAACTTTGTACTGGGCGAACCGATTTGGATGATTCTTTTTTTATATGAAAGCTGATAGTTCTCGTGTGGTCCCATATGAATTTGATCAAGGTCAGACCAATGGTTATTGAGTTATTCTTAAATAACCTATATTGAAGTCGGCTGTACAAAATTTTTAATTTTAAATTATTATCTACTAATAGCGATGCGCCCGGCTTCGCGCGAGTGATTTCTAGATCTAGACAACAGCGCCGCCATCCAGGGACCCACTCAAACACAGAAAATATTTATCAAAATCGTTCCAGACATTTTCGAGTTTCTGCGAGACTAATGGACAGTAATTGATTTTTATACAGACAGTGGCGTTAAGCGTGGATATACCTTTACCTACGGGTAGGGGACATTATAACTGTTCAGAATAGAAAAAAAAAACGTACCCAGTAAAAGTCTCACAGTTTTGGAGTTAAGGTACATTTACGAAATTTTCTAAATTGTTTACTCTTTTGCAATCTTTTCGGTACCAAGATCACAAATGAAAGAATTTTCTCGACATGTGTTTTTGTAGCATTTTTAATAGTTATACTATTAAATACTGACTGCCATTTTGGTGTCACGTCTAAAATTTAAGTGTGATAATTTTTGATGCTGCACGAATAAGTATTCGGTAGTATTCTAAAATTTAATTTTATCAGTTATTTATCATTATTTTATTTAGCGGAAAGTAGAGGGCGCTATATTACATAGTTACTATGAAAGTCAATAATATACTATCTAGTAATATAAGCTATAGAAAGTTGGGGTGCGACTGGCTCAAGAGCCACCCCAAAGCCGCGAACATTTATTTATTATATAAAAAGGCATAAAGTGTTGGTTCTGTTAAAAATCTGTTTCTGTTAACAAAAACACGCTATCAGCGCCGCTAGCAGTGGAAAACTTTTTGACGATTAACCATATTATTACATATATATATATATATTATATAGATTTAACCACATTATCATGAAATAGCAATGTTGTGTTTAGTTATTAATATCGTTTAACGATTTCTATTCATTGATTTGGTTAAGCTATGTCATGACATGTTCAACAAACAGTGATAAATATCATGAAATGACACCATTTCACGAAATAATGATTTAATGAGAATTTTGCAATAATTGCAGGCAGACAGACCAGTTTTAATCAGTTTACGTACAAATATGGTATCAGACGTATGAAAATTGATATGTTTTTTAGTTTAAAAAATATCAATTTTCATATGTTTGATAGATGTCACTATTATCTATAATTTTAAAATTTTAGTTATTACACTTTTATAATTATATAACGATTAAATTATACGTTAGAATTTTTAAATTATTTTATAAATGTAATTATTTATACATATAGTTGTAAGTTATTTACCTATATTAAGTAATTTTGTAGTTACTATAGGCAAAATATAGACTTTTTTCATTTGATAATAGATGGCGCTGTTTTGACAATTAAAACGTATATTATCAGCGGTCAATTTGTTATATAAAAGTTAAAACTAATTTTAAACTTTATTTACAAATATGATATTTATTTGAAAAAAAAAGCACCTGTCATCCCGCCTATTAACTAACATAATCATATATAATAGAAAATTAACATCTAAAGGAAAATAAAGGAAGAAAAATAATTAAACTTTTTTTTTAAGTTTCGTAATCGGATAAGAAGTAGCCTATAAGTTGCCCCGGGTTACTAACTACCTATGTATATATAAAATTTCATGGAAGTCGGTCCAGTAGTTTTTGTGTGAATCGGTAATACACAGACAGACAGACAAACTTACAAACATACAGACAGACAGACAAACATACAGACACAGACCGGCAGACAGACACAAAAATCTAAAAATCAGTAATTTGGTTTCAATAGTTCCCTGGACTTGTTTTTTCAAGAGTATTAGAATTACAGACACGACTTTTCTACAGATTTATTATATTATGTATAGATGTAACTGTAGATTTTGTAAGATATTAAGACCAGCGACATATTGATAAACGAGTGTGTGCATATTATAAATGGTTAGTTATTTACGAACTCTTGAATGTTCTAAAATATTTTCGACTATTTTCGTTTAGAGGAATGGTCGATATTTTGATCTAACTCACGCCGTTTATTATTTTTGAAAGATTTCATACGCAATACATCTTTTGTCTCAATAATTATGCGATTTTACTGTAGTTTGCAACCATATTGTGGCAGTGTAAGATATCCTCCACTACTCTATTACGTCCCGTAGGTGTCATAATAAACTCCAGTACGGCTAGCAAGGACAGCAGACAATTTTATCCCCGGGGAAAGGAGAAAATGTTTATCCCCTCGCTTAGTTTTATCCACCGTTCGAGCATGGCCACACCGGTGGATATAATATCCACAGTAGATAAAATGGGAGATAGACTTAGCTTTAGATCGACGAACTAGAATAAAATTGTCCCTTTCAAATGTCAAAAAAGCATGATATTTTATCTTTCATTTGGCTCCATGCTACGGATGGGGGATATATTATGTCTACTCGTTATGTCAAACGGGGATATACTTCTCCCCGTTGCCGTGCTTTGACATAAGGACAAGATAATTTTATCTGTCGTCAGTGGATATAATCGGGCGATAAATTTTTTGTCCCCAGCCCACGCTAGCCGTGCAGAGGGAAACTGAACAGGAGATAGGTAGCAGCATCTCTCTGATATCAACTAAAATAATTAAAAACTGCGCTTGACAACCTGCCAAGCGTAAAATCTACGGCCAAATCCCTCCATCGGGACGCCGATGTTCAGCACTAGACATTGACTCTGTAGTGAATGAGTGGATAATATGTAATTTAAGAGTAATTAGGCGATCTTACTGCAGTTTGCAAACAACAAAATGTCAACACATAACTCCGTATTCCGCAATATGTAGTGTAAATATAAATTCGCTTGCTGTACCTAACAGAGATGTAAATAATAAATATATGTCCACCGCAGCAATTCATCGGTTCCCAATTCCAGTTTAAACTAACAGCTCAATAATTTCAAGTGACCCATTCAAAGCCTATTTATTGATGTGGTATTTTAAACAAATGTCCCATCAATCCCAATTTACACATCACTAATGTTTATTTCCAATATTAAACGGAGAATCATCAATCGAGGGATTTATGTTCAATATTTGTTTTAAATATTATATCGAAATTAAGACGATGATTGCACTAATTTTACCATTTTAAATATAATTTATGGAAACATGAATATTATAGTATTTTGAGAAAACGTCTGGTTATTGACGGTAGATTTAGAAATAAACTGCTTGGTTAAAACTTTTCTTCTTCATGAAATCTTTAAGTTGCAGTGAAAGGCCGCGGATTCGAATCCCGCACGGAACAAATATATTTTTTATGGCCTGCAAATAATTGTTCCGCGTCCGGGTTTTTGTCCACGTGAAATTTACATATATAAACTGCCCCCACGATACAGGAGAAAATCCTAGTGTGGAGGTAACGTACTTTTTAAAAGAAGAAAAAAAGGATTGACGATTACAGCACCAGACAAAAAAGAAGAACAAAGAAAAAAACAGAGAAGAATAGAATAGAATAGATTCTACTATTCTATTCTATTCTAAAAACTTATTGAGCGTCAAATAATTTGTCCAGAAAATATTCAAAATTTAACCAGCGCAAAGTTCAAAAACTTTATTAAACAACGTTTGTATAAAAAGGGTTATTATAATATTAAGGAATTTATTGATGATAATAATCCCGTGGATAGAGATCGCTACCAAGCATTGAGCTATTATGTACTACGTACCATTTGTGTGGTTAGTTATGTAACATAATTAGACAATAAACTGTTCTTTTTTCAAAAAAAATCTGAGTTTCTTGCTGGTTCTTCCCAGGACAGAGGTATTTTCTGAACCAGCGGTAAATTAAACTTAATACTGACTTTTAATAAGTATCACTTATAATTTATCTCTAAATATAAAAATCAAATGCTTTCTGTTAGTCTCGCTAATCCTCAAAAACTACTCGACCGATTTTGATCAAATGTTTTGTGTGTGTTTGAATGGGTCCCTACATGGTACATTTGACCCGGTAAGTGGCGCTGATGTCGAGATCCGGAAATTGGATCGGATCGCTAACATCGAATAAAAATGTTTGCATTTGAATAAAAACACTGCGAGTGTCAACATAGAATAATTTAAAATTAAAATTTTTGTACAAACGACTTCAAAATAAAATATTAATAATAACTCAAAAACTATGGGTCAGACCTTAATCGTTACATAGGACCACGTGTGAAGCACCAGCTTTCAAATAAAAAAAGAATCATCGAAATCGGTTCACCCAGTAAAAAGTTATGAGGTAACACATAAAAAAACATACAGTCGTATTGAGAACTGTCTCCTTTTTAAAGTCGGTAGATTAATTCGATAATTATCATTTGTCATTTAGTTCTATCTATAGAGATAAGAATCAACATGATCTTTCAACGTTAATCAACCAATCGTCATTTGTTATTTTATTACAACAAAATTTGTTAGTAATGCAAGCTACGAGGCAAGCACAATATTTAGGTTGGTGGCTTTAAGTAACCTTGTGGAATATAATTCCCACACCCACACTACATCTTGCAATTTATTTAGATAACCTTATTACACTGTTGCGTAGTATATAATATAGTTTATTATCTACTTCTTACGAAATAAATTAAATTCATATCCGTTACCGTGACAGTCTATTAAAGTCCACTGCTGAACATAGGCGTCCCCATAGATTGCCTCATATCGCAATCGACGGGTTGGCAATCGCAGTTTATTTTTTATTTTTGGTCGTTATTAGGAAGACGCTGCTGGCCATCTCCTGATTTGTTCCTTCTGTCGCCTCTTACTCACCCACGGGATGCTCTGGGGTTGTTATTCTTACACCGCCACTACACAGTTTGGTAATAAAATATGAAAATTAAATTTATATATTATTACCAAAACCAGTAATTGGTTTAAAGTTACAGCCTATTAACGTCGCACTCCTGGGCACGGACCTCCTATCATTTCTGAGAGGGTTTTGAGGCAAGGAATGCCCAACGCGTTGCCCCATTGCATGTCAAAGAATTATATACCAAATGTGTTACTTGTCTAGAATTTTGAAAGAGACGATTAATCGGATCTAGGTTTGTGATTGTGTAGGCAATGTGCTGGCTATCTATCACTTCTTTCCTAATTTTCCGTCTATATTTTTATTATATATTTTCCTATAGTCTTCCTAGTAGGTCACAGTTCTTTGAACTCTGCCTACACCCTCGGTAATTACAGGCATGAAACTATATGTACATATGTATATGGTTATACAAAAGATAAAGATCAATTGATCTAAAAAAAAAGCCATACCCTATATACATCTCACTCCTGGGCACAGGCCTCCGCTCATTTCTAAAAGGATTTTAAGGCAAGAAATTGCCCAATGTGCTGCGAGTCAGCGAAATTCAAATGTCTACGAACAGCAATTGCTTTAATTTGTGATTATATTTGTCTACAGGCACAGCAGCATATGACACTGTAAGACCACTCGCCTATCAAGATGCTAAGATTTTCATGTTGTGTTTCAATATAGCAGAGCCTGAGTCCTTACACAATGCTTCAGCAAAGGTACAGTTAATATTATACTAATCTTAATCAAATTCAGTTTTCCGTTTTAAAATTACAAGCTTTCAAATGAACATGATTTATCCATTTATAAATTGCTCACAATTAATAATACTGTATTATACTTTTCCGTGGTAGAGCCATGCTGCAGCTATATTAGTAGTAAAGGACCACGTTCGCACAGAATACCAGCGTAAAATGGCAGCTTGACACTACTGTTTCGTATGGTGAGTGTAGAGAACCAGAGACCCAGTTTGCTGGAAACGAGGTATTCCATCTTAGTTCTTACGGGTGACGACGCATCCGCATTTTGATTCTTTATTGAGAATAAATGTATATGTCTATGGATTAAAGCGACCACTTACCATCAGGTGGACTGTGTGCTCGTTTGTCCCTATCCTATAAAAAACCTAATTTTGTGATAGATACAGCAGTTTATTTATTCAAGTATCGTAGAAGAGTTCTTTTTATCGGCGCATTAAAGTCCACTGCTGAAAATGGGCCTCTCTCGTTGTAGGATTTGCCTCAATCTTTAGCTTGGCAGCCGGATTTACGATCACAGATCTTAGTGCTCTCGTGTTATTAGCGCTGCTGTACGTCGCCGATCTGGATATTTTACGTGTTACATAAACTAGATGGTTTTACTTATATTGCCATCTATCGGATACCATAATATTTTTATAGCATTTCTTAAAGTCACCGTTAGGTAGTGGCGGTGTAGACATATCCACTACACCATATCGTCCCGTGGGTATCGTAAGAGGCGACTGAGGGAAACTCGAATAGGCGATGGGCAGCAGCGTCTTCCTTCGTGGCAATTATGGCAAAATCCCCCCGACCTTACAGGCCGCGAGCCCTGTATCAGACCAAGCTGTAAAAGCCAAAAAGGCTAAAGATTTGCACTCTATGGAGAGGTCTATGTTCAGCAGTGGACTTTTATGGGCTGTAATGGATGGACGTATAGAAGATAATCTACCAGGAGCACATGACGCACTGAGAGGTGAAATTATTACATCAACAGTAACATTATAACTATGGCAAATATTCCTCTATGAGGCAATTTATAGGGGAGGAATATGTTCAGCAGTGGACTTTTATGGGCTGTAATGGATGGACGTATAGAAGATAATCTACCAGGAGCACATGATGACTGAGAGGTGAAATTATTAAATCAACAGTAACATTATAACTATGGCAAATATCCCTCTATGAGGCAATCTATGGAGGAAGCCTACGTTCAGCAGAGAACTTTTATGGGCTGTAATGGATGTATGGATGAATTTCTTACAACAACCACGGGGCGAAATGTGATAACACATTTTCTTACGCCGTCACCAAACGGCAGGAAAATTAAACCGAATAAGTCCATTATTTAAGCCGAATAGCATTTCTTTTTTTTTTTTTGCATGTTAGCTGACTTTTTTATAGAATAGGACACACAGTCCACCTGATTGTAAATGGTTGCTGTGACCCATAGACATCTACATCTATTCTCAATAGAGAATCAAAATCCAAATGCGTTGTCACCCCTGAGAACAACGATGGAATGCCTCGTTGCCAATGAAAAGGGTCTCCGGTTGTCTACACTCACCATACGAAACGCAGCAGTGTTAAGCTGCTATTTTACGCTGGTATTCTGTGAGAGCGTGGTCCTTCCCTGGTCGAGCCGAACCATTCGTGCTACAATCATACTACTAATATAGCTGCAGCATGACACTACCAAAGATTTTTTTCTGGCCTTTTTAAGCATGGGCTTACGAGAATAATTAAGTTTTTAATATCATATTTATATTCCAGTGGTACCGAGAGGTGCGTACACACGGTGGAGCAGTACCAGTGCTGTTATGCGGTTGCAAAGCTGACCTAAGGCATGACAAAGAGACTCTTACCATGCTGTCTAAGCTTAAAACACACCCAGTCACAAGTGAAGAGGTAACAAAAGATCAATCTTTATATTCGTGACATTGATATTAAAAAAAATACTAGTTACTCTATTAACATTACTAATGGAAGTATAAACCATTTCAAGAAAGATTAAAACGCTAGTATTAGGGGTTCACGATAGTAGTCGAATGCTAGAATTGAACCCAAGAATCTTAAGTTTTGCAGCCCCTATTATTTATCTAGGCTACTGTGATTTAGCGTTGATTATATTAAGGTTTAAATATACTGTGGTTTAACATTTTTTTTATGTTACTAACTGTTAGGATACAGTAATAAGAAATTGTATGTTTTCTCATAACAAATGGTTTAATCTTATTAATAATTTCATCACTTAATTATTAATAAACTTAACCCGGTGGTACATTTTGACATTCTACAAGTAATACGTATATTAATTTTCATATGATAAGTTTGAATTTGAGCCTGATTTACATAATGACAACACAATTAGGACGCTTCGGTAGCGAAATGATTAAGTATGTAACTTGGAGCCACGGACTCCAACTCACGGAATAAGTGACTGGTATGTGACCTGCAAACAATTGTTCCTAGTCTGGATTTTTGTTACATATGTATGTAAAATGCTACGTTACGTATGAAAACGCCGCCACTATATAGCAATCAATCAATCTAATTCAACTAATCAAGTCTAATTCTATCCTAACGTTGATTTACTACTTGCTTAATTTAGATAGCAAAGATTTCCAAATCGTAAACCTGTTTACTTATCTGTAGTTAAAATAAGAAAACTTAATAAGAGTAGAAAGTAATTATTGTATTTGAACCCGTATTTCAGGCTTTAGCAGTGGCGAGACAGCTGGGAGCGACAACATATGTAGAAACATCAGCACGGGCATCAAGTAAAGGAGTGAAGGATGCTTTTGAAGTTGCAGCGTTAGCGGCCCTTGGAAAACTAAACAAGCAACAGTCAAAACAACAGGTTTGTTTAGTTGTACGATATAAGACACACATTTTCTACATGATAAACTGCACGAAAGACTTAAAGTTCGAACAAAATAATAACATTTAAAGATTGTCATTTTTAAGGCAGATTTCGCTCCACACCTTTTTAGTATTACATTCTGTACCCTAATCATTAATGTAATAATTACTATTATGCCTTCTCTTAAGATTGCCTCATAGAGGGGATATTTAGCACAGTTGCTACACTTGGCAGGACCTTTTTTATTTTTTATTATTGGTTAAGAAGACGTTTCTGCCTATATCTTGTTTTGTTGACATCCATGGCACAATATGGAGTAGTGGATATTCATAAACCGCCACTACACTGTCAATTAATTATACATATTATAGTCACATACGAGTGTGGTAAAAAGAAAATGAACCAACTTAAGCCCCAATATGTATAATTTCAATAAATTCCTTGAAAAATTATTTTACATTTATTATTACTGGTAGCAATTTAAACGTGTATTAAAGACTGGTGTATATATAAAAGTAATTTTACGTGGTAGAGCCATGCTGCAGCTATATTAGCAGTATAGTTTTAGCTCGAATGGGTCGGCTCGACCGGGGTAGACTTTAATAGGCTGTAACGGTAAACTGATGGATCACCGTGTAAAAAGAGTGTGTATTACCATATTTAATGGTAAACAATTACTTGAACACTTACTTGCTGCAGAAAATATGTCTATTTAGTTCTTTTTTCTTTTAATATTATTATATTAGTTATAATATATTATAATTTAACCGTATATCTGACGTATAATAACAGTATAACGACTATTCGGCAGCGCATCAGCTAGTTAATATTGTTTGACTGTGGCGCTGCGAAACTGTAGATTCAAATCCCGCTCGGGACAAGTATTACGATTACAATTACAATACCAGCGTGAAATAGCAACTTAACGCTGCTGTGTTTCATATGGTGAGTGTAGAGAACCGGAGACCCTTTTTACTGGAAAGGAGGCATTCCATCTTAGTCCTCATGGGTGATAACGCATCTACATTTTGATTTGTAATACAGGAAAGATGTCTATGGGCCGCAGCAACCACTTACCATCAGGTGGACTGTGTGCTCGTTTGTCACCCTTATTCTATAAAAAATATATATTAAAGATAATAATCCTTTTTTGACAGAAACAAGTGGGACGAAGCAAAAGCAAACGCGACTTGAAGGCCGAGCTTAAAGGACGTGCGAAGAGTTGCTGCGTCATGTGATCCGTGGCCGGCCACCCCTCTAGGTGGCCGCACGACTGTTAGGTGACCACCGCCCTTTCAGTATACTCTTCACAAATATGACATGGAAATTATTTCCGAAACTGTCGAGAATTGATAACATGTTGGTCTTCTTGTTGCATTTTGTGCGACTCCTTCGTGAAATAAATTGACCAAGAATAGCTTTTCGAGTAAAACCAGAAAATTCAAGTTGGTTGGATGATATGTAACTGACAAAATTAGATGCCCTTGTACATTTTAGTGTTATTGAAAGTGGAACAAAGTTCGTTTTAATTTTTTTGTTGATGGACTATCTTGGAAGGTATCTTTGAAAAAGGAAGGTGCAATGTTTTTAATAACCTTCAGGGTTACGAGCGTGAGAAGCCTGTGATAATGTAAAATATAGAAAATTCGAATAACGGGAGTAGAGAGATAGTTTGACATTTAGAGAGGCCGTAGACGCTCATTTTACATCAGCAGCAAACCATAGATTATAAGATGGTATTTACAGTGTATACTTAAAATTGTAAAGACAATTTATATTGTGTAGTAAAATATGTGTTTTCATATACAATAAGTAAAGATAATTAATGTTTTTTCTATTATTATCGCATTGCGAAAATATGTATTGAAAATTTTGGAATAATAAATTGAAATTATTTATTTTGGTAGGACCAACTTCTTTTTAATACGAATGTTCTAACATCAGACGGTTGAGATTGTTTTTCTTCAAAAGGCATTGATTACGTTTATTCGTGATAGTAATACGTAATGTATTTTAAAATTAAATGCACAATGATGGACAATACTAATTAATTACGGAGGTCCACTCGCGGATTAGTTGTACGTCCATGTTTGCTACGTTAGATGTAGATTTTTGTATGTTACTTAACAATTGATGTTGCTTGCAATATAAGTACTAGAAGAGTGGTTCAATTATAAATTGTGCAGTTTAAAACGTCTGTATAGATATAATATTTTATTCGTTTTGACAGTCATTCTTTTGGTGATTGTCGCCATTGTGGACATAGTTGAATTTTGCTCATTGATTATTTCTAAATCTTCGTAAAACATTTTGTTGTATTTCAAGAGTTATAATAAAGCTCGTTTTTATCATTCAAGTCACTGTTGATTTAACTTCAGTAAAAATGTCCAACTCTTATACTTGAAGTCTTTTTAACTTATAACTTCTTATAACTTAAGGTAATAAAAACCGAAATACATTAAAATCAAAGCAAAGCGAGGGTTAAAATTGTAAAAAAAATTACAAAAAAACAACTAAGAAATCGTTTTTTTATCTGTAAATAATGCAAAAAATTTAAAATAAAGCCGATATTACATTTAAAATATAATGTCGTAAAAACACCGTTACGCTATTTTATCATGAAAATAATTTCGCAACAATATTTTCGCAAATATAAACTTCTCTTATTGAGCCACTATCGAGATTTTTATGTAATTTGACACGGTACCGAATCAAAAGTATCGATAGTGTACTTATGAGTAGTATCGAAGTATCGAAAAAAAGTATTTTAATCGTAAAAGTATCGAAACAAAAGTATCGTAAACAAATGTATACTTTTTAAGGTATGATACTATCTCCTACATAAATATTTCCCACAATTAAAGAGGATTTATATAATAAACGTTTATAGGTACTGAATTTATTTTAATGAAGTATAGTACAAATTATACTTATAACAAAATTATACACTGCAAATTATAATTATTATTCTGTGTGATTGCACAGAGGCAGAACGACTTAACTTAAATCATACCTTCCATTCTTCCTTTGTACAATCACTCAAAAACAATAATTTGTTGAAACGTTTTGGCGACAGCCTATTCCTCGTTTTCGACATGGTATATCCTGCTTTTGAAAACAAACGTTCTAAAGGAACAGACGTTGCTGGTTTTAGATACTCCATAGCTAATTTGTAAAGCTGAGGAAACACAATTTTAATTTCTTCCCACTGCTCTAAGGGATTAAAAGACAGTGAAGCGACTAGTGTTGCCAAATAAAGAACCATTTCATACTTTTCAACCAATGAAGGGATATTATTTTGTATTGTTTCGTGTGTGCTAAGGTAGTCCAAGCATGACATGAAGGATTATTCGAAACAATACTATTCGATACTTAGAAAAAAGTACTAATACCAGAAAAATACCGAAATAACGGTATCGAGTACAAATCACTGGTATCGAAAGGAAAGTACTCGATACCAAAAAGTATCACTACTTTTGCCGTGTCCCTACACATAGGTAATCATTTGAATGATCGCTAATGCCATACGTAATGCGACCAATAGATTTGCTGTAATCTAAACAAGTAGCGTGGAAATAACCATTGTTTGACACACGTAGACGTTTTCATTTAATGTTTCAAAACGACAAAAATACCGTCGCTAAGATAATCACTTCCGTGACGATATGTACATAAATGTAATATCGGCATAAATAAAAAAATAATAACGGATTTATTGCAAATTTCATACCTTCATGTAAAATTATATGAAACTGTTTTGGTTGTTTATGTTCTTATGGATGTTTACCTAACAAATGTACAATGAATTTTATATAAATCAGGACAATCCATGTTTTACTAATTTTAAGGGCATAAAAATTATAAAAAAATACGAAATATTTGCCGTTTTAAATAAATATGTATACTAAATTACTATTACTAATTTAATTTTGGATTTTTTATCGTATTTATAAGTCGATATCAAGCTTTAAATTCAATGTTAGCTTTAATTGTTAAAGTAAAAGTTATTATTGTATTTAATATTTAAAACAAATATACGTTACATATTCTTATTTCTTAAAATTAACGTAAACCACTACAACGTGTATAGTAATCAGTTAAAAGTTACAGCCTATAAACGTCCCACTGCTGGGCACAGGCCTCCTCTCACTTCTAAGAGGGTTTTAGGGCAAGAAAATATCGGCCACGCTGCTCCAATGCGTGTTGGCGGACTTCACATGTCTTCGAAATACATTTTTTCTTATTTCTCTGACATGCAGGTTTCCTCACGATGTTTTCCTTCACCACCGTGCACATAGTAAACCAGCACTTAAAATTGCAATTAACAATTTCATTGGTGCCGGCGGGGATCGAACGCGGTACCGCGTACCGTGAAATCTACAGCGAGTGCTTGGCCTCTTTAGCTGCACGGTATTCAGTAGTAATATAAAATCTATATTATATACCTTTAACAGTCCCTTCGTTGGGAAAAAAGGGTGTATTTTACAGAAACAATCACAACGCGTAGATTTTAATCTTTTTTTTATATGATAAGGGTGACAAACGAGCACACAGTCCACTGATGGTAAGTGGTTGCTGCAGCCCATAGACATCTACATCTATCCTCTATTATAAATCAAAATGTAGATGCGTTGTCACCCGTAAGGACTAAGATGGAATGCCTCATTTCCAGTAAAAAGGACCTCCGGCCACCTACACTCACCAAGCGAAACGCAGAGATAAACCTCTACTTCACGCTGGTTTTCTGTGAGGTCGTGGTACCACCCCGGTTCGAGCCGGCCCATCCGTGCGACAGCAAAAGCTGCCGCGTGGCTCTACCACTGTTCTTCCAAAGTAGTGCAAGTGTTTTTTTTTTGTTTAACGTTAACCTTTTGATGATTGGAACAAACGTACTTAACAATTACATAAAATGGCGTCGTTATATTTCTTTATAATATACTCGTACTTTAACAATGCGGGAGCGTGTGGGAGCGCTCTACTATCAACATGCCGCTATGTGACGATTTTGCAATATAAAATTGTTAGTATGTCTCAATTTACACACTAAATCAATAAAAAGGGATGTTTTGAACACTAAGTATATTAAATCATAAAGTCAGCGTATTTTTATTCCTTTTTATATTAGAGATGTCTGAAAGGGTACCTAGAAGTAGTGTATCATATAGAATATTTTCAGAAACAAAAATAACTTCGATGTACGTGCGAGCCTAAGGCTCTCGTTTTATTCTAGACATTTTCAAGATAACATCTATAAACGAATGAAAGTACATGTTAAGTACTTTAGTAGACAATGTACTCTATAAGTATTTAGTAAAACGCGTATTGCGTTGCGATGCACTGAGAACTTTTATTTACCGCTGGTTACATTGCACGTTGTAAGTGTGTACGCAGTTTTTAAATATATTTTTAAATGCGTAATGACTGGAAAGTTTAACTTTTTTATTTTTATTATAAATATTAATGTCTGTACATATCACTGTGTATGTTAATTTAATTTTTTTTTTATTTTGAGGTTCCATTAATCTGACTTAAAATTTCAAAATGAAGTGTTATATTTTTAAATTATTTTCTAAATGTATACATCTAAATTTCAAAACGTTCAAGGAACTATGGAAGTCGGATTAGTTTCATTTTTAAATGTTTACAATAGGATACTTAGATGTACAAGCGTTTTTCCATGGTATTTTATTTCAGAATTTATTTTTGGCTGGTACCCTAATGTAAACATGTTCCTTTTAACCCTAAGCAGATATTTAGGCCATTTTAAATGTTGTTTCTAGGATATTAAATATAGCATTCGATGTTTTTGCAATGGTCTTTTATTTTTAAACCCAAATCATTACTCACTAGATGGAATAACGAACTGGTAAAACATAAAGGAAATCGATAGATTCATGTGGATGATGATGATGATGTAAAAGTAAATTAAATAAAAAATAAGGGTACAATCATTTTACACAGGCATAAATTGTGCTTGATGAATTACATGAAAATATAAGATGATATTCATTTCATGGTCATACCCTAGAATATAACCACAGTGACAATGTTGGACAAATTTCGACTTTTTTTAAAAGTAGGAGTGTGAAACTAGTATGCAGTCTACTTGATGATAAGTGAATAGTAGCTCAATAGACATCTTCACATACATCTATCCTCGATTAATAATAAAAGCGCTGTTGCGTTATCTGGACTATTAACTCATTTACTGTTACAACGTGTTGAAGTCCTGGACATATGCCTCCCCCCATAGATTGTCTCATACGGGGATATTTAACGTAGTTGTAAGTAATGTTACTGTTGATTTGAAAATTTCACCTCTCAGTGGATCATGAGCTCCTGGTAGATTATCTTCTATACATCCATCCACTACAGCCTAATAAAATTCACTGCTGGACATAGGCCTCCCCCATAAATTGATTCTTAGGGGGGATATTTAACATAGTTGTAAGTAATGTTACTGTTGATTTGAAAGTTTCACCTCTGAGTGGGTCATGTGCTCCTGGTAGATTGTCTTCTATACATCCAACCACAACAGCCTATTAAAGTCCACTACTGAACCATAGGCCTCCCTCATAAATTGTCTCATAGGGGGGATATTTAACATAGTTGTAAGTAATGTTACTGTTGATTTGAAAATTTCACCTCTCAGTGGGTCATGACCTCCTGGTGATAGATTATCTTCTATAAAGCCATTCAATACAGTCTATTAAAGTTCACTGCTAGACATAGGCCTCCCCCATAGATTGTCTCATATAAGATATTTGCCATTTTCAACCTGATGGTAAGTGGAAGCCGTGGCCCATAGACATCTAAATTTATCCGCGATTAAGAATCAAAATGCAGATGCATTGTCACTTCTGAGGACTAAAATTACCATACGAAACACGGCAGCCTTACACTGGTATTCTGTGAGAGCGTGGTCCTTCCCCGGTCGAGCCGACCCATACGTACTTCAATCATAATATAGCTGCAAAATGGCTCTACCACTATATATCTATATATCTGTGATATCCAAGGGAGTGAGTAGAGTCCAAAGAACAGTGAACCACTCAGAACACAATCAGTAAAAAATATAGTTTAAGATGGGAAACAGTGAAACAAGTGTTGGGTAGCTAGCACATCGCATTCACAATCATAAACCAAGTACAACATGGGTCCATCATGGGCTCTATAAGTTCCGAAACAAAATAGCACTAGAGAAAAATGTGAACGTAGTTTTATTAGTAGTAAAGTCAGTTGATCTGTGTTTCTGTGTGTTACACGAGTTACAGTTGTCTGAATCAATTAATAAAGTAAACTACCTTACACTAAGTGTCATTCCTCTTACAGATAATTTATCATCTTTTTTAAAATTAGCAGCCTTGTCGACTAAGACATAATATCATTTTATCATGGATTACACCGGTCGTATCGTGAGTCGAAGTCAATTAACTTGCTTAGATGCGAATTTATCTGTCTTCTGGTCTTTTTCTACCGACTTCAAAAAAGAGACGGTACTCAATTCGACTGTATGTTTTTTTATCTGTGTTACCTTATAAGATTTTACTGGGTGGACCGATTTTTTTTTATAGGAAAAGGGTGACAAACGAGCACACAGTCCACCTGATGGTAAGTGGTTGCTGCGGCCCATAGACATCTACATCTATCCTCTATTACAAATCAAAATGTTGTTCAACGCATCTGTTGTCACCCGTGAGTACTAAGATGGAATGCCTCATTTCCAGTAAAAAGGGCCTCCAGCCACCTGCACTCACCAAGCGAAACGCAGAGGTAAATCTCTACTTCACGCTGGTTTTCTGTGAGGTCGTGGTACCACCCCGGTTCGAGTCGGCCCATCCGTGCGACAGCAAAAGCTGCCGCGTGGCTCTACCACTGTTGAGTAAAAAGGGCCTCCGGCCACCTGCACTCACCAAGCGAAACGCAGAGGTAAATCTCTACTTCACGCTGGTTTTCTGTGAGGTCGTGGTACCACCCCGGTTCGAGCCGGCCCATCCGTGCGACAGCAAAAGCTGCCGCGTGAAATTGAGCTGGTGCTTCATTTGTGGTCCCGTATAAATTTTATCAAGGTTTTTTTTTATTGATAGAACCACCAACGGAATAACATGTTGTTTTGACAAAAAAATGTGACAATAGGCTTAGGAACTAAGATTTACATGTTTCCATTTAAAGGTAGTTACAGCATGTTTAAAAAAGACGATAACTGTACGATAACTTAATAATTGTTACAAGTACGAGTAAAATATTAATATAAAACAAACAAAAACAATAAGACAATACGAAATATATGAAAATTAAAAATATATAAAAATAACAGCATTTATATCGAGTTTATATAAAGTTATGGTATAATTTTTACTATGAGTTATTAAATAGATTGACAATTTTGGCTCTAAAAGATTTTATACTATCGCTAAATAAGTCAATAGTCTTATCTTTAAGGACACATTCGTTATACAATCTGCTTATTCTCGGTATAAGAGAGTGATGACCAAGATTAGTTTTATACAATTTGTGTTTGAGTAAGGGAATCGAAAAACGCGGTACACGGCAGGGAACTTTGAACAATATTTGTGATAGTTCACCAATTTGACCAATAGTTTTTGAGTTATTCTTAATAATTTATATTGAAGTCGGTTGTACAAAATTTTTAATTTTAAATTATGTTAATATGAGTAATCGCGATGAGCATTTTTGAATTTTCAGAATTTGCTTTTATTATATAACTAACAAAATTGCGTATCTTTAATACTCGTACATAGTTAACATATCTATATTAAAGAATACAAAGTCATAAATTGTAATCGCCAAATGTTTGTTTGCAACAACATTTGTTCCACCAATCAAACTTCGAACTAGCTATTAAACTACTCCACTGTAATGGATTGCATGCTGTATTAACCGACATAAAAAAGGAGTAGACTCACATTTCGACTGTTTGTTTTTTTACATTTATGTTACGTGATATCTTCGCAGACTGTGAACCGATTTTGATGTAAGTATATTTTTTTTTTTTTTTAATTTATAAAGGTTAACACCCCTGCGGTGGTCTCATATAAATATGAAGAAACAATTCGACGCCTCAGGGTGATAAAATAGCCGTAAAGATGGTTCGCGGCTACCGCACGATCTCCCGCGAGGCGGCGAGCCTCCTTGCCGGATTGCCGCCATGGGATCTGGAGGCGATAGTCCTCGCGCGCCTGCACGAATGGCGCGCGGAGGCACTATGCCGGGGGGAAACCCCGCTGCCGCGGCAAGTTGCCGCGCAGCGGACAGACTTCCGGCATGATCTCATGGCGACATGGAGAGAGCGACTATCGCAACCCCGTGCTGGGCACGCCACTATAGCGGCGATAAGACCCCTCTTTGAGGAGTGGCTTGAGAGACGCCACGGCGTCCTCACCTTCCGCTTGACGCAGGTCCTCACCGGACACGGTGTGTTCGGGAGGTTCCTGCACCGAATCGGGCGGGAGGAAACGCCCGGGTGCTCCCACTGCGAGGATCGACCGGAGGACACGGTGGAGCACACCGTGGAGGTGTGCCCTGCTTGGGCGGAGCACCGCCGTGTCCTCGTAGCGGCGATAGACGGCGGCGACCTCTCGCGTCCGGCCCTGGTCGAAGCCATGGTCCGGAGCGAGACGGAATGGGATGCCGTCACCACCTTCTGCGAAGCAGTGATGCTAGCGAAGGAGGTGGCGGAGCGGGAGAAGGAAAGAGCAACAGCTTTCCTTCCCGGCCGCCGCGGGAGACGCCCCGGGCGTCGGGGGCTACGTCGTGGCCCCCGACCACCGTAGGCGCGGGCCTGTGGACGGCGAGCAATGGGTAGCTCGCCGTCCGTCCGTCTAACGACGACAGGCCGTGTCGACGGCGCGTTTTGTTCCACGCGCGCCTCAAAGAGCTGTCAGTAGCGTGAAGGGGCCCGCAAGGGCCGACGCCTGCCGGGGCTGCGGGCTGTTCGAAAGAGATACCGCGGCTCCGGAACGTAAGGGCACTGAAGGAACACGGATGGTTTTTAGTCAGTAAAAGTCTGACACTCCCTTCCGCTCCACCCACAGCGAAAGGCGTCATTAGATGATTTTCCATCCGCAAAAAAAAAAAAAAAAAAAAAAGGGTGATAAAATAAGATATTTATAATGTGACTATTTAGGAGAAATTGCGTATGTTTAGATCTACTCAATTATACGCCTTAAACGCCTTGCCGTTTTTGAGGCCTGTTTTTACTTTGATTAGTGATTAGTGCAGGTGCTTAGTGTTTAGGAGTAAACACGTGTGGACAGTGATTGATTAGTGAAAGTGATTAATAACCTGTGTTGTAAAGTGATTAGAAGCGTGTTCTATTTTTTTGCGAGTGGACTGCGAGTGTCACGCCCCGCGCGCCCTTCCTTTCCCCTCACTCGCAGCATGCCTGCCACTAAACACGTTAGGACAGCAGTGCAGTGATAAGTGTTTAGCGTTTAGCGTCGGACGCTCGCTTCTATTAAAAAAATGTCCATACTTCCTGGTCGACTGCTAACAACTGAATTTACTAAACACAGCCACTAAACAGAATTGGACACTACTTACACTAATCAACCGCAAAACTAATCACCTGCACTCGCACTAATGAAAGTGAAAACAGGCCTTTAGGCATATTTGGCTAAAGACCCCGGGACTCTACGCTCTCCCCCATTCTTTATTCACTTTATGCGTATAAGTACTATTCCTTCTCTGTATAACCATTCACACCTCCGTTAGCAACCTTCCGAGAATCTGAAAATTAATAAATCGTGTAGAATTTCTCTGCCCAATGATGTTTTATTCTCCAAGCTCCCCAACAACCAGCTTCACATTTTACGGGCACAGATAAAAGCAAATTGTTTTAAAGTCGTTTTACTAACAAAACAGGTTTGAAACTTTCGATATAAAAGCAATCAATTCACAGAACGGCACGGGACTGTAATTAAAATAAACAATGTAAACCTCTCTAGTACTTCGCAATCGGTTGTTTTAACTTTTAATCGAAGCTGTCGTTCATACAATCTTAACAAAAGTTTTACCCGCATCGCTTACGACGCGTCACAAAGGTCTTTATGAAGATTTGTGGAATTGAATTGCACTGGAGATTCAAAAGATTGAAATAACGTCAAACTGGAGATATTTTTTATGGTAAGTGGATACTGTGGCCCATAGACATCTACATTTCTCCTCGATTCAGAATCAACATGCAGATGCGTTGTCACCTCTGAGGACCAAAATGCAAACAAGGCGTTGCATTTTGGTCCTCAGAGTATCCAGTAAAAAGGGCCTCCGGTTCTCAATACTCACCATACGAAACACAGCAGCAAGAAGCTGCTATTTTACGCTGGTATTCTGTGAGATATTGATCTTTTCCGGTAGAGCCAGACCCATTCGTACTACATCCATAATAACATAAACACTCACGCCTGTCACCCAGAGGGGTAGGCAGAGACTATGGAATTCCATTTGGCACGATCCTGACACACCTCTCTCGCTTCCTCCACATCCATATACCTACGCATACACGCTCGTCGGTTAAAGGTACTCTTAATTTGGCCCATTTTCAATATATCGCCAATTTGGTCGATAAACTTTCGCCTAGGGCGACCCTTCCCGACTCTGCCATTCACCTCTGCAACATAAATTTGCTTTGTCACTCTTTCCTCATTCATTCTTTCTACATGACCAAACCACCGAAGCATTCCTTTCTTAACCCTAGTCACAACATCATCTTGCAAATCACACATTTCTCTTATCACACTATTTCTCACCCTTTTTTTTTTTTTTTTGCGGATGGAAAATCATCAAATGACGCCTTTCGCTCTGGGTGGAGCGGAAGGGAGTGTCAGACTTTTACTGACTAAAAACCATCCGTGTTCCTTCAGTGCCCTTACGTTCCGGAGCCGCGGTATCTCTTTCGAACAGCCCGCAGCCCCGGCAGGCGTCGGCCCTTGCGGGCCCCTTCACGCTGCTGACAGCTCTTTGAGGCGCGCGTGGAACAAAACGCGCCGTCGACACGGCCTGTCGTCGTTAGACGGACGGACGGCGAGCTACCCATTGCTCGCCGTCCACAGGCCCGCGCCTACGGTGGCCGGGGGCCACGACGTAGCCCCCGACGCCCGGGGCATCTCCCGCGGCGGCCGGGAAGGAAAGCTGTTGCTCTTTCCTTCTCCCGCTCCGCCACCTCCTTCGCTAGCGTCACTGCTTCGCAGAAGGTGGTGACGGCATCCCATTCCGTCTCGCTCCGGACCATGGCTTCGACCAGGGCCGGACGCGAGAGGTCGCCGCCGCCTATCGCCGCTACGAGGACACGGCGGTGCTCCGCCCAAGCAGGGCACACCTCCACGGTGTGCTCCACCGTGTCCTCCAGTCGATCCTCGCAGTGGGAGCACCCGGGCGTTTCCTCCCGCCCGATTCGGTGCAGGAACCTCCCGAACACACCGTGTCCGGTGAGGACCTGCGTCAGGCGGAAGGTGAGGACGCCGTGGCGTCTCTCAAGCCACTCCTCAAAGAGGGGTCTTATCGCCGCTATAGTGGCGTGCCCAGCACGGGGTTGCGACAGTCGCTCTCTCCATGTCGCCATGAGATCACGCCGGAAGTCTGTCCGCTGCGCGACAACTTGCCGCGGCAGCGGGGTTTCCCCCCGGCATAGTGCCTCCGCGCGCCATTCGTGCAGGCGCGCGAGGACTATCGCCTCCAGATCCCATGGCGGCAATCCGGCAAGGAGGCTCGCCGCCTCGCGGGAGATCGTGCGGTAGCCGCGAACCATCTTTACGGCAACCACCCTTTGGGGCGCGTTTAGGTGGTGGACGGCAAGCCGCGCCCACACCGGGGCCCCGTAAAGGGCCATGGACATCACGATCCCCGCGTAGAGCCTCCGGCAGGAGGCGTTTGGCCCCCCCAGGTTCGGCAGGAGCCGCCTGAAGGCAGCCCCGGTCCGTTCCAGTTTGGGAGCCAAACGTCGGAAGTGCTCAACGAAGTTCCATCGGCCGTCGAGGACGAGTCCTAGGTACTTCAACGTCGACTTGACGCCGATGGATACCCCTCCTACCATCACTGAGGATCCCGGTGGTGGCCTGTTCCGAGGACCATGGAAGTGCATGGCCTCGGACTTGTGCAGAGCCACCTCGAGACCCAGTTGCCGGATCCTCTCAACGACTATCGCAACCCCGCGTGTCATAGTTTCCGCCGCCGCCTCGTACGACCCCCCTTGTGCCAGTACCAGCGTGTCGTCAGCGTAGCAAACTACGCTGACGCCGGTAGGGAGGTCGACGCGCAGCACCCAGTCGTAACCGATGTTCCACAGGGGCGGCCCCAGAACCGAACCCTGTGGGACACCGCACGACATCTCTCGCCGGTTCCACTCACCGTTGCGACCGGGGTAGATGACGGCCCTGTCCGTCAGATAGTCCCCGACTATACGACGGAGATAGGTCGGCACCCGGTGATACCGGAGTGCCTCCCTAATGCAGCTCCAGGGCATGGAGTTGAAGGCGTTGGCGATGTCGAGAGACACCGCCAAAACAACCCTCCCCCTGGCCACTGCATCCCCCGTCGTGAGGGCTCTCACGCGCATGATGGCGTCCACCGTAGAGCGCCTCTTGCGGAAACCAAACTGGTGTACCGCAAGATCCGGCCCCGTCCCCGCAAGGTGCTCGGCGAGGCGGTTTGCAATGACTCTTTCAAAGAGCTTGCCCACCTCGTCGAGCAGCACCACGGGCCGGTATGCGGACGGAGAGTCCGCAGGGCGCTCCGGCTTCCAAATGAGGACCAGCTTCCCCGTCTTTCAACGAAGCGGGAATTGGCCTCTCTCCAAGCATGCGCTTAGGAGCCCCTCCAGTCGGGGCCCGAGAGCCTCCGAGGCCAGGACCCAGGCTTTGCCAGGCAAGCCATCGGGTCCTGGGGCGGTATTCCTGGCCTTGAGCCTACGTACCGCCACTCTCAGGTCTACCCCGGTCCCTTCCGGGATGTCGTCGTCGTCGTCCTGGTGGTCCGCTTCCGGCACCGCAGGTGGCGGAGCCATAGGCGGGGGCGGATGTTCCGCTCACGCAGGGAACAGAGCGCTCACCACGTCCTCCACGAGCTGAGGCCGGAGACTCTGCGTCAGCGGGGGGGCCCAGGTGCGGAGTTTATCCCGCACCATCTTGTAAGGGCGCCCCCACGGATCTCTGTCGAGAGTCTCCAGCATCTCCTCACGGGCCCGATCCCGGGCCCGCATGACAGCCTCCCGGAGGGCGGTCTTCGCCGCTCTGTATCCCTCGTACAGCTCCGCCTCAATGGCTGCCGCATTCGGTGGACGAATGCGGAGCCTGCGATGCCTGGCGTACAGGTGCCGCGCGGCGACACAAGCCTCGCGCAGACACGTCAGCTCACGCGACCACCAATACACCTGACGCCGGGCGCTTTCTGGCCGGACGCGGGGCATTGCCACGTCACATATCTCGGACATGGCCTCCTGGAACCACCCTGCCTCATCATTGACGTCGGCAGGCCTATCCGGTGATGACACCCAGGCCTGCACGATCGAGGCTTCCAGGAGGAGCTCCCGGTCCAGCTGCTTCAGCGCCCAACGCGGACCACTCGGGGCCTGTTGGACTGGCGCGCTCGAGGGCTGGGTGGAGACGTCAAACCGGATGTACCGGTGGTCGGAGTAGGTCTCCACCCCCTCACTATTTCTCACCCTGTCATTCAGATACAGCCCTAGCATACTACGTAATGACCGCATTTCTACAGCATTTATTCTACTCTCGTGCTTCTTCTGCCACACCCAACTTTCACTACCATACATTAAAGTAGGCACTAACACAGCATTGTGAATTGCCAAACGTGCCTTTTTGGACACATTCTGACTTTTCACAATAGAGTGTAGAGCCCCATTCAATCTATTTCCTGCATTCACTCGTCGTTCTATATCCTTATCATATCTACCATCCCTGCTAAACACACATCCCAAATACATAAACTCATCTACTTGCTCTACCAACTCCCCTTCTATTCTTATTTCACATATCGTTTTACTTTCTTCTCTTTCAAAAATCATAACTTTCGCCTTACTTGCGTTCACTTTCATTCCCTTTTCTTTTAATGTCCTGTTCATTAATGTAACCATCATTTGCAACTCGGCTGCCGACGACGCAAGTAATACTTGATCATCGGCGTACAAAAGGCATTTGACGGTTAACTCACCCATTCTTAACCCGCATTCTTCTGCTTTCAAATTTTCCAAACTACTGTCCATAAATAGGTTGAACAGCCACGGGGAAGCCACACAGCCCTGTCTGACACCTTTATGGATGCCAAACCAGTCCGAGTAGGCCCCGTTGATCCTGACACAAGCACTAAAGTCCCTATATAGAGACTTCAATGCCTGTATCAAGCCAGCGCTCAACCCAAATGAGTTCAGTGTTTGCCATAACACATCCCTGTCCACTCTGTCATAAGCCTTCTCCAAGTCTATGAACGCACAAAAAACTTTTTGGTTTTTGGCCAAAAACTTCTCCGCGATCATGCGCATGGAAAAAACCTGATCCGTACATCCCATTCCCTTTCTAAATCCCGCTTGCACATCCCAAATTTTTCCATCAGTTTCTTTCATAACTCTTTCAATTAGTACCTTAGCATACAGTTTAGCCATGCTTTCTTCTTTGCTTCAACTTCCATCCGTACCTCATCATCCCACCATAACGTGTTAATTTTCCTTTCATTCGTTCTCTTACTTACACCACATACTTCGTTAGCTGCATCCACTAAACCTTTCTTGACATTATACCACACAGTCTCCAAGTCTAAATCATTCATACACAATTCAGCCATACCACTTATATTTTCTCTCAATCTATATTTGAACTTCTCTCTCACACCTTCATCTTGTAACCTCTCCGTTCTTATACGCTGTAACGCAGTGGTAGACACAGATGTCCGATGCCTCCAACGTCTGAAAAGACCATTAATTCGGCATAAGACCAAGTAATGATCCGTCCCTACGTTAGAGCCCCGGTAAACCCTTGTATCTACCACCGCGCTCCTCATTCTTTCATCAACAATTATGAAATCTATCATACTTCTATCATCACCTCTTTCCCATGTATACGTGTGAATCTTCTTATGACGAAAGAAAGTGTTCGTCACAAAAAGACTCTTTTCCACGCATACGGCGAGAAGGCTTTCACCGTTCTCATTTATACTTTCATCACCAAACGTTCCCAATATCCTTTCATAACCAAGCCTCCTCACCCCAACCCTTCCATTAAAATCGCCTAATATCACAATATTTTCATTAACCTTGCATTTCATTAGCACCATCCTTACCAACTCCCAAAACTGCTCTCGGATATAAGTGGGCTTAGACATGTCTGGGGCGTAGACCCCTAAAACAAACAACTTCTTTAAGCCCACTTTCATTCGTATCCATAGCAGTCTCGGGCTTACACATTCACACTCTTTCACACAATGACCCATTCTTTCTGAAAGGATGATACCGACTCCCTGGCATGCCCGCTCGGTCTCGTCTACACCAGACCAGTACGCGGTATACACGCCATGTGTAGTAGCATCCTTTCCCTTCCGTTTCGTCTCATTTACACATTACACGTCTATTCCTCTATCATGCATCATATCGCATACTTCATCCATCTTATCATTCATTCCTCCACATACATTCAATGTAGCCAGACGGGCTTCCGCAATCCACTTTTCGCCCCTCCGGGGGACAGAACGTGACGGGTGGCGAACCTCGTCGCCGGTTTTCCTCCCGGAGATTCTTCGCACCCCTGCCCCATAAAAGGGGCGCCGGGAACTCGGGGCCATTTCTTTAATTCTATGCCTCATGGTGCGAAAGTAGGGTGTGGTATTTTTTACGCCGCTACCACAAGGCGAGGAGCCGAGTCATTTCTTTCGGCTTTGTTGCTTATTTAGCACCACCCGGGGGACACGTGTAGGGTGGGCCTAGGATTAGGTGGTCAAAGCCTACGGACGCGAGCGACTCATCCATAATAATAACTACATAAACGTTTATTTCATTATGAGAGGCTTCAACACCCTCGAAACCCATGAAAATAACACCCATGATGAAAAAATTGATACCCATTGCAGCCGCCACCTTGGATTTACATTTCGACAGCACTATCGGCTTCAACACCCGCGAAAACCATGAGAGTGACACCCAAGGTGAAAAAATTTGTACCTACTTCAGCCGCCATCTTGGATTTACATTTCGACACCACTATCGCCTTCACCACCCTCGAAAACCATAAAAATGACACCCATGATAAAAAATTTATATCTATTGCAGCCGCCATCTTGGATTTACATTTCGACAGCACTATCGGCTTCAACACCCTCGAAAACCATGAAAATGACACCCAAGATGAAAAAATTGATATCTATTGCAGCCGCCATCTTGGATTTACATTTTGACAGCACTATCAGCTTCAACACCCTCGAAAACTATGAAATTGACACCCATGATGAAAAAATTGGTACCTAATTCAGCCGCCATCTTGGATTTACATTTCGACAGCACTATCGGCTTCAACACTCTCGAAAACCATGAAAATGACACCCATGATGAAAAAATTAATACCTATTGCAGCCGCCACCTTGGATTTACATTTCGACAGCACTATCGGCTTCAGCATCCTCGAATACCATGAAAATGACACCCATGATGAAAACATTTATAGATATTGCGGCCGCCATCTTGGATTTACATTTCGACAACCCTATCGGGTTTAACTCCCTCGAAAACCAGGTAAATGTCACCCGTGACAAAAAAAATTATACTACTTACTTTTCGTACGTGCTACTATTATTTATTCTGTGCTTTTAAAATATTGTAATAAAAAAATCTCTTATTATTATTATAATCAAGTATTTAAGAAATTTGGTTATTCGAATATTGTGTACTAGAGGTTACCCGCGGCTTCGCCCGCATGGTCACTGGGAAATGAACTATCCATTGCTTTTTGAAATGCAAGAAAACTGAGTTTTATAGATTTGTCAGAGATGCAACCATTAAAAGGAAACTGAGCAAAATTGATTCGTCAGCCTATTTAAATGTTTTGAAACGCAGCGTATAGGAAAGTATGAAAATAGCCTGTTTATTCCAAATAGAAATGGAATATTTTTTTAATTAAAGGAAACTGAGCATAATTATCCGTAAGGGATGCAGACTTTTGAAAAGAAACTGAGCTACTCGTAAATTGATTCGTCAGAGATGCAGTTTTCTGAATTGAAAGGAAACTGAAACAAATAAAAGATCCGTCAGAGATGCAGCCTTTTGAGTTGAAAGGAAAGTGAGCTTAATAGGTCCGTTAGAGGTGCAGCATTTGGAATTGAAAAGAAACTGAGCTAAATAGGAAATTTTGAATTGAAAGGGAAGATCTGTGGGAATTCTGATTAATTGATTGTGGGAATTTTGGAAAAAAAACTAACTGAATACTATTTTAAGACGCTACTGTACACAATGTTATATGTTTTTCCATTCGGGGAAAGAATGTGGAGATTCTGGGCATTTAACACTCGCGAACATGCTACATACAGCTGACCATGAGAGAAGCACGGTTTTTCTAAGTTGATCCCCGCTACCTGTAACGTTTGCACTTGCCCTTTATTAATTGTCATTGCAAAACTGAGCTTAATAGGGAACTGCAACCTTTTGAATTGAAAAGGAAGATCTGTGGGAATTATAGGGATCCGTGGTATAATAACATTTTCACCTATTCCTACGCCTGTCAAAATTGTAGCAACGATTATGTTCCGTCCAAGATGTGTCACACGCAGCCTTGTCCCGTTACATAACCGAGGAGCATCTAAATTTCGCATTAGCATGACTGAAACGCTTAATTTTAATTTAAGCTTATGTGAGGGCACACCTGACAACTCTAGAGAATGTAGAAACTCTACGGGATATGAAGTGCTCTGTTCTGTGTCCATAACTGTGTCTACTGACAAATACTCTGTTATTTCTCCTGCTACTTCGCTTAATATATCTGAATTTATTTTGTTAACACTCTCATTTTTTGGTGCAAGAATCGCCCTTTCACATAACCTCTTGTCTTCATGCATGTTGTTCGTTAAATCTAAATAAACGTTCGCAATTAATTCGGAATGACTTTGTACTAAATTACAAAAATCTCTCGTCAATTTAACGCAGCCCTTAGCATCCGTTTCCAACCGCCCATCGCCAATTTTTAATAGTGTGTCAGCATAGTTTCCAGCATTGATATCATTATACAAATGCACTCTCATATTCGTAGTTAAACTGAATTTTATCACCTTATTCCATAAAATAGACGACTTGAGGCATGCTTTAATTTCATCTGCAGGTGTGCCCTTTTGAATGACAGGTAAAGTTTGGCGAAATTCACCAGCCAGTAAAACCACCATTCCTCCCATTACATCGGTATTGCAGCGCAAGTCCTGGAGCGTTCGATTTAGTGCTTCTACAGCTTTTTTATGCGACATTGTACTTTCGTCCCACACTAATAGGTTGCATTGTCGTAGCATTATACCTTGTGCACTATTTTTGCTAAAGTTGCAGATCGGCGATTCTTCCTGGGCTAGATTTAGAGGGAGTTTTAAAACAGAATGTGCAGTGCGGCCCCCGCTTAGCAGCGTGGCGGCTATACCGGGGGAAGCTACGGCCACAGCAATGCTTTTAACTTTCCGTACTTGCGCTAATTATAAATTTAAAAAAATGTCTTCCCAGTTCTTCCAGGGGCATCTAAAAAGAAAAGTGCACCATTTCCAGATTCAATTTGTACTAATACTTTGTCAAAAACTCGTTTTTGTTCGGGAAGCAAGCGGGGTACAAATTCGGCTACTTGCTGCTGCAAAGCTGGTATATCGTAGTTTGTTTCAAGTATAATTTCATCACTTAGTTCATTTTCGGTTGTTTGCTGAAGGCTTATCACTCCAAAGTCGCTTAATTTTTTGTCTACCATTGCCATTACTTTATCTTCAATTTTTCCAAGTGCTTCATTATAAATGTGTTCATTGTATGTCATGTTCGCGTGTGTCTACTGTTACCTTCGCAAAATATCTTCCGCCATGTACTCTTTATATTTGTCCCACAATTCATGTGCATTAGATAGCCCGCAAGATGATATGAGAGTTACATAAAGATCCCTAATTTTGGCTGGTAACTGGCACTACACAGCTTCCTCCATGGTTTCATCCCAGTGATTATCGTTTTCTAAAAGATGCAAAACTTCACATGCTTCTCTATAAGTTGCGCATTCCTGACCGTTGACAGTTTTAAGGTCTTTATATCCTGTAGGACACCGAACATGGTGCAGCAGCAATCGTAAACAGAAACATTCAAAATTAGTTACATGGACGGTATACACACGACCAAGGGCATCTGATGACTTTACACCGGGCCAATTTGCAACAGGCGCGCCTTGAATACGGCGTTTCCATTCCTTCCTAGATGTGTTCCAAGTATAATAGTGGGGGACTTCAGAATATAACAACGTTTTTGCAAAGGGGTCGGTTTGACAAAGTTGAAAGAAGGCTGTTAGTGTAGTTTTTGGCGGTGATGCAATTCTTTCTTGGATTTTTTTTTTTGGTGAAATATACACGCTCTCCATTTTCTAAGTACACAGCAAGATGAGTAACTGTTGGATGCCTTTCGTGTAAAGGGTAGCCAAGGAGACGCCACGCTGCCCCGTTACTGCTGACATAACGCCCTGCTTGAAAGGTCGGTACTTCATTAACGGGATTTGCTTCACCTTCACTACTGAGATTAAATATTGCTTGGTCGCTTCCTTTATTTATGTACTTACAGATATACTTGATTGCGCGGACAAAGCTTCATGCTTTTACATTAATGTGGGCATTAAACATTTTACATATGTAGAATGGGCGAATACGGGACAATCCAGCTGTTATCTAAGGTTTCGAACGCTCCAGAGCGAGCTTTGATTGTAACTTTCCTGCCACCATCTTCGGGAGCTCTGCGTCTGTATAAAGAGTAGCCATTGTCATTGTGCACTGTTTCTTTTAATAGCTGTTTAGGGAATTTCTTTGTACATTTTCCTTCTTTCATACATGGCGATATTGAATTTCGTGCTCCACGTGGACCGTGAATCATATTTCGGACGATGGTATCATACAATTCTTTATCGTGCTCAGTATCCGGAATCTCGGCGCTTATTATGTCGTCTATTTGGCTGGGCCGCAACTTCTCTTTAAGCCATTTTAGAATGTGGGCATGCGGTAATCCTCTTTTTTGCCATTCGATTGAATACATGAAGCACTGCACCTCCCCGAAATTCTTCTCTTTGTTAATTACATACATTAATTTTTGTACTTTAAATCTAAATACTCTAGCAACTAAATCGTGTCTGTCAGAACTTTTTTGGCCCGGCATTAGCTCCTCGGTTATTTCTTTCCATGTGGGATTGCAAGTAAAAGTAACAAAAAGATCAGGTCTTCCGTAAGTTCGTACATAGGAGAATGCGTCTTGTGTGTACTCATGTAGGTAGCGGGGACTGTTAACGAATGATGAGGGCAGAATTACCATTTTACCTAAATCTCTGGGGCTTACATTGGCGTCGCTAGAAACTGCATCTTGTAAATGTATATAATTAATGTATATAATTGATGAAATAATTGTCTACACCGGGCTAACAGGTTAAAATCATTTTCTCGCAACATCATATGATACGCATAAAAATCCATTCATGATACTTTTTTGTTCGGAGTAGGCTCCTTTGTGACAGGGTTAATGAGTGGAATTTGAAAATGATAACCCTCTGGTCATTTGCAATAAATCAATGGGTATTGCAGAGCGTCATAAAACTTGTGTGTATCGGCTACCCGTTGCAACGTATCATCACGTGCTCGCAAGACAATGTCTCGTGAAGAAAATTGATCACCACTAATTACGGCTGCTATTTCGTTTATCAAAAGTGCATCGTAGCGCCTTTCATGCTCTCCTCGAGGGGTCCGATCTGCGTGAATGACGACTTTATAATCCTCTTCAGGTAGGTTTTCTAAAGCAGTTTTAAATAATTTGACTAAAATGTTACGTTCATGCAAGAATCTTTGAATTTTGAACACTGTGTCTCTCTCAACTCCCTGGATAAATTGGCAGCGACGGTCTACCTCAATTTCTTCGTCACCTATAAAATATACTTGTAAAAATTTATGCTGTTCGTTTTTAGCTGGAAAAAGTGAACCTATTCTATGATAAATTTGCCCTTGCACCGTAAATGTAGGCGAAAATCCCGGCATTATTATTTCCCGGTCAACTCCGAAGGACGTCATTTGAAAGCATGAGTTATATTTCCGGATCCTGTTTAATAAGCACCGTGACTCATTAGCATCATATAAAAAGAGAGTTTTCAAAGGTTCTACTGGTTCCCCAAGTAACGGAAGAGACACTTTGCTATTGGAACAGCACATGCCTGCGGTCTCATCTTTCCATTTTAAAGCGCTGCAAAATCGACACGCCTTGTCCATCAGTCCGATAACAACTAACCTGTGATTCTAATAATCAATCAACGGATCATAATTGAATGCTGCGTCATTAAAAACCGACCAATTGTTTCCTTGAAAATTTTGTCGACGTTCAGCTTGGAGCTGTGCATTTGCATCTCTTCGCGCCTGTGTCTGTTCTGGTGTTTCAGATGCCCTTATAGTAGATTGACGTTCAGCTTGCTCAATGAGTCTGTGTTGAGTTTCATCAGGTGTTTCCGCGGCTCTTAAGGCGGCCTGACGTTCCGCTTGTTCGAATAGCCTTTGCTGACTTTGAGCAGGTGTTTCAGTAGCTCTTAAAGTAGATTGACACTCTGCCTGTTCAAGACGCCTTTGCTGACTTTGATCAGGTGTTTCAGTAGCTCTTAAAGTAGCTTGACACTCTGCCTGTTCAAGACGCCTTTGCTGATTTTGAGCAGGTGTTTCGGAAGCTCTTAAAGCAGCCTGACGCTCTGCCTGTTCAAGACGCTTTCGCTGACTTTGAGAAGGTGTTTCCGATGCTCTAAAAGCAGCCTGACGCTCTGTTTGTTCTTGCCTTCTCAGTTCAGCATCTTCTAAAGATTCTAGCGATCGAGCTAATCTTTTCGCTTGTCTTTGAGAAGGTACTCTTGAAAGGCTGGACTTACGTTTGCGAGGCATTATGAAGTAACAAAAACCTATTTATTAAAAACCTATAATAAACCTTTTCGTTAAAATACCTAAAAAGAATTAAATTTCCTTTTAAATATTTTTTTAAAAGCAAATCCAAATATCTAAAAGGAATAAATATTCTTTTTAAATATTTTTTAAAATCAAAACAACAAAACCAATTCAAGACACTACACGAATCCGAAAACGATAGCCAAAAAAAAATCGAATCAACTTAAACCAAATCACAAAACAAATCGCAGAAAACCGAAATCGAAAGCAGTAGTCAATATAAATATAACCAACGAAAAAAGAAATAAGTGTACAGGTACCGTATACACTATCTATACTATTAATATTCCTTTGAAATATTGTTAAACAACCTAAAACAACGAAAACCAATTCACGATTCTAAATAAACAAAATCCAAAATCAAAGCCAGAGTCTAAATATGTATAAAGGAATACCAACCAAATCAACAAAACCGATCCAAGAAAATACACAAATCCGAAAATGAAAGCCAATATAAATCCATTGAACCTTAACCAAATCACAAAGCAAATAACAATCAACCGAAATCGAAAGCAGGTAGTCGAATAAGCTACGAAATAGAAACAATTTAAGCGTATAGGTACCGTATGCATTATAAGTTGACGCGCGGCTCAACGGCGGGAGTTAAGTACATGTCAGGAAACATTTCGTTACCGAATTTTAAAAACCTAGTAAGGACATCTAGCGGAATCAATTTAAACTATGTATACGTTAGTTAATAAGAACTCTCAAAAATATTTTTCTTATAATTTTGCACAAGTTTTCTTATTGTAATACCGATTCATTCATAACCACATATAAGAACTGTATTCATTTCCGTTCAATAAATATTACTAAGGCTTACAAAGAACTGTTTCTACCACAGTTAAGTAATAGTTAAGGGTGAAAGCGTGACAAGTGGTGATAGAATATCTGATCCATACTTATAATCACGCCTGTAACCTTTGCGGGGTAGGCAGAACATTAACGGATTACTTAATATCATCTGCGAGGTTATCGCCTATTCTGTGAATTACAATGCACCAAAACGTTTGAAGAAAATTAGCTGGTGAATTTTATGTTTTTTATCGCTCTCTTCCCGGTCCTGCGTGGAAAAATACAGATCCATACATTTTTTATCTTAATTTTGGTAAAAAGACATAATAATCCAGATATTCTGACATTCTGTGTTCGTCCATCGTACCGTCGTCCGTCTTGTAGAATCACGGTGGCGCCACCTAGCTGAATTTAATTTTCCAACATATTCGATTTTCCCACGGGAATGATATGTTTTTCCGCTGAAAAAATGCCTATGTCACTCTACAGCCACCGAACTATCCCCACACAAAAAATCATGCCATGCCGACGCTCTGTTGCGACGTCAAAGAAGGACAAACTTGTGCAACATATTCAATTTTCCCACTGGAATGAGATGTTTTTCCGTGGAAAAAAGTAACCTATGTCACTTAACAGCCACCGAACTATCCCCATACCAAAATTCATACCATGCCGACGCTCTGTTGCGACGTGAAAGAAGAACAAACTTTTGCAACAAATTCTATTTTCCCACGGGAATGAGATGTTTTTCCGCAGAAAAAAGTAACCTATGTCACTCTACAGCCACCGAACTATCCCCATACCAAAATTCATGCCATGCCGACGCTCTGTTGCGACGTGAAAGAAGGACAAACTTTTGCAACATACTCTATTTTTTCACGGAAATGAGATGTTTTTCCGCGGAAAAAGTAACCTATGTCACTCTACAGCCACCGATCTATCCCCATACCAAAATTCATGCCATGCCGACGCTCTGTTGCGAAGTGAAAGAAGAACAAACTTTTGCAACATATTCTATTTTCCCACGGGAATGAGATGTTTTTCCGCAGAAAAAAGTAACCTATGTCACTCTACAGCCACCGAACTATTCCCATAAAAAAATCATGCCATGCCGACGCTCTGTTGCGACGTGAAAGAAGGACAAACAAACAAACAAACACACTTTCGCATTTATAATATATAATTAAGTATGGATAATATTAGTATGGATATGTACAGCGATATTTTTGAGCCGCTGCAAACAACCGAAACAATGTCCACTCACGACGGCGACTGAAGCCGAACCAATATAATATTCTCTGTGAGCCAAACTAAACTACTCTGTGATTGTAGCTCCCCATTTACAGAAATAATTTACATACAAGACTACCAAATCAACGAAAATTTCGCCATTTTGGAGCCGAAAAAAATTAATTATAGCTAAACAAAACAAAATTACACTGCCATTCACATTCAGTGGCTTCCCACATGATAGATGAAGAGATTAAAAAATAGATTGAGTTAAACAGTTGATATTTTCAAAAGTTATCGTGTTTACAAGCCACAGGGACATGATGAATCCACACCATAAGCCACTAAAACCCTTTTTTTATTTAAAAATAGCACATAATCGATTTAAAAAAAAATATTAGTAAGTTCAACAATCATTTATCTTTTTAACAATGTGGTTTTTATATCATTTATATGTATCTATATAATATGATTGCTAGATACGATTTTATTCGATAAAACGTTGGAATCTTAATTTTTAGGCGATAGTAGAACATACCTTGCGCTTTCGCTTAAGGTATGCAATATGTTTTATGTTAAAAAGTCTAACTTTAAATATCTAATTCGCATTATGTGTAAAATAAAAATACTGAAAGTTATCGTCCTCATTTTAAGAAACTTAAACTTCTTACCTTAAGTTGTATTTATATATTGGAATTATGCAAATGACGGCTCCGTGGCGCAGTGGTTTAGCAATAAGTTGCAGTGCCAAGGGCCGCGGGTTCGAATCCCGCACGGAACAAGTATTTGTACGGCCTACAAATAACTGTTCTGGGTCTGGATGTTTGTCCTTGTGAAATCTATGTATGTAAACTGCCCCCACGATACAGGAGAAAATCCTAGTGTGGAGGTAACGTTTTTTCAAAAAAAAAACCCTAATTTATACGTAAAAAGAGAAACTAAAAATACGGCTTATAGTTTTAGACATGAAAATAAATTATTGCTACCAACCTCTAAAATGAAGCTCTTCTCATCAGGCCCTTACGTAATGTCCATAACTGTCTATAATAAACTACCAAACTCATTAAAAAACGAAAGAAATGACAATATTTTTATAAGACAATTAAAGGTGTTTCTAATTAATAAATGTTATACTATAAATGCAATGCAATACTATAAATAAATGAATGATTAACATGAATAATTATGGACTAATTATAATAAATGATATAATAATAATAATGAATAATAAAACTTGCGTCCTCCTCTGTTTTAATTTTCTAATTTGCTATACCCAACAGGGTCCATATTGTGATAATTTAATTTATTAATTTGTACATTATGGAATGCAAATAAAAATTGAGTATTTTCTATACGTGGTAGAGCCATGCTGCAGCTATATTATGGTTGTAGCACGAATGTGTCGACTCGAACGGGAAAGGACCACGCTCTCACAGAACACCAGCGAAAAATAGCAGCTTATCATTGCTGTATTTCGTATTGCGAGTGTAGGGAACCGGAGATCCTTTTTACTGGAAAAGAGGCATTCCATCTTAGTCCTCACGGGTGACAACGCATCTGCATTTTGATCCTTTATTGAGGATAGATTTATATGTCTATGGGTAACCACTTATCATCAAGTAGACTGTGTGCTCGTTTGTCACCCTATCCTGTAAAAAGGAGAAGTATTGAGTATATATAGGTCTCTTTTATATCCATATGCTTGTATTACTAAATGGTAGGACTCTTTTTTCTGCCTAGGAGTCTAGGGCAGGCACAACCCTCTTACCTACTCCTGTTGCCAGAAATGGGTAGATTATACACATACAAGTAGGATTGAAAATTTTGTCGCAACTTACTGAAAGAAAATTTATCTATAAAACCAATCAAGTAACGCATGCTCATCTTAAGATTTGTTCCATATAACTAAATAGTTGAGTGGACCATGGGTGGAATCGAGTTATCCATTTTACTCAGTATGCTGGCCAGGCGTACCGGACCGGATCCGGACCACCTGTTTATTTTTCAAATTCCTAGTGAGGCGTAAATGGATGGATTTTCCGCAATCGATTTGCCGCCCGAGCATCATTTGTTATTTAGCCCAACGTGTGCAAGTGACGTGGAGATCTGAGGATAAGTTGATACTGTGTCCTGTATTATGTTACAACCCCATTTACTCCATACTATTAAAACAATATTTTAAACGACTACTTTTTTAATTAGTTCAGAAAATGGAGGAGTGTATATTAAGTTATTAAGGGTAAGGTTTAAAATGGCTGTTTTGAATTGGAAAAAATTTATACACTTTTTTTTTTCTTAGAAATAAATATATAAATTTTGTCAAAACATTTTATTTAATGAATCTAATTTTTGAGGTCTTTATTTTAAACACAAATGTGGAATGTGAATAGAATAACTTTTATTCAATATAGATTACTACATAACATATATTGAAAGTCATTTTTTTATTTATCTCTGGTTTGGAAAACCGTTATCCTAGGAAGAATCAGCAAGAAACCCAACGGGACTTTTTTAAACATATTTCACTTTACAATAATTTTGCTTGTACAAATTTCAAATGTGTTTTAATAGAACCAGCATGGTGGTGATCATCTCATTCCCAGGTTTTTTTATCTATGTATTCTTCATCAAGGGCGGATCCAAGATTTATATCTATGAGGGGCACATGGGCCATGGGTCAAGTGTAGGTACAGCGTAGGTACATAGTGTTGTACTATGCTGTTTTGGGATCAATAATTCTTTGTCAATGAAATACAAGAATAACTATTAAAAATACTTGTAATATTGATAACATAGTGAGAAATTAAATGTTTATTGGAGATAGCTCTCTTTTATGTTTTATGCCAATGGTATCAATATAAGTATACTATATACATGCAAGTACTTCTTCAGCGTTCATCTTGATGTCAATCTCTTTCTTCCCTTTCTGTATGAATATGCTGAAAAGATGTCTTCAACCGGTGTAAGGTGGTAAAAATTGCTCGGCAGTGCTGGTGTCACATGAAACGTGCAAAATAATTGGCACAAACAAAGTTCTAACATTTGGCAGAGCCGTTGCTCTTTTTTGGCATCTGCTGATGTTTCAGGATATTTTCTCTCATCTTTTTCCGAATTCGTAACACGGCCTTCAAAGCTAAAAAACAAAGTAGATCCTCTTTATATACTTGAGCATTCTGCAAAACATTCTGTATGTATTCATCGATTAAGTTATGGGACAACAACTTTTGTAGTTTTCCTCTTCTTTGCAGCTAAGCTCTGAGAAACCTAAAGGACATTTAATCTAGTAAATAATCAAGGAAAGGAATATACACTGCAAGTCGGTAACATTCTTTAACAGACTGAGTCTCAATGTTCGATCTATTTGTTTGACAGCCCGTTATTCTACGAACCGTGACTTCGGTTCCAATTTCGTTATCGAGGACCTTAGCATTATTAAAAAGTTTTTTAAATGTGTACGTGCTAGTGTCACGATGCCTCTGCAAGCTGGTTGTGATCATATTAATAAGTTGAGTTGCAGGAAGTACATCAACTTCTGGCATGTAAGGATCGTGACATAGGGAGTGTTATGTCCAATATATCAGCGGGGCTTACCGAGCCCGCAAGAAATTCCGACGACATTATTGCTTAGAGCAGCAAAACGACAGATGTATCACACCTCTTCTTTTAATCAGTCATTGTTTGCAAAACTCCAGCAAGACATGGCAAGACTTCCAAAAATTTACTAAACTAAACCGCTTCATGTCATTCTACGCATCTAGTTTTACACATTTTTTTAATGTAATAGGTCTTTACCAACGAAATTGCCGTTCTGCAGTGCTGGCCATTTCTAAAGTTGCAGCCTATTTACGTCCCACTGTTGGGCACAGGCCTCCTCTCATTTCTGAGAGGGTTTTAGGGCAAGGAATTGTCCACCGCGCTGCCCTAATGCGTGTTGGCGAACTTCACATGTCTTCGAAATATTTTATTTCTTATTTCTCAGACATGCAGGATTCCTCACGATGTTTTCCTTCACCGCTGAGCACGTGGTAAATCAGCACTTAAAATTGCAATTAACAATTCCATTGGTGCCGGCGGGGATCGAACCCGGGTTGCTCGAGTACTGTGAAGCTTACAGCGAGCGCTAACCATCTGAGCTACCACGGCCATTTCTAATCAAAATAATTTTTGTTGAGAAATTTGTTGCCTAGTCCAGTTGATTTCATCAGTAAACTGCCGCTGCGTAGGCAAAGATACATCGATTGCATGGATGATTACTTTGATTAATAGAAATAAAAATATAGAAAAACAATACTTTAACTTTATTTCATAAAAAACATAAAGTTCATAGGTAAAGACCTACTAATTAGTTTTTCTTTTGGCACTTGAGCTTGCATTTCTTCTCTGAGAAGATGAACTTGTTTAGATGACTAACGAAAGAAGGTATGTTCGAGATAACCCCCACAGCATTTCTTATGCGTACTCTGCGTTATCTCAAATTTGCTATGATTACAGCATTCACTACGATGAATGCTGTAATCATAGCAAATTTGAGTCGGTGGCTTGTACAAAGGGTGAAAAAAGCTAAGACTGAATGTTGGCCTTCACACCTTTTATTTTACCACTCATGTTAGGTCCTCTACGTTGCTCAAATGTTATCAAAGCGCTGTCGTATTAATGGCCCAGTTCTTTGTTTTATTTAAAACGTTGGGGGGGGGGGGGAGGCACATGACCCTATGCCCCCGCCCCACTCGATCCGCTCTTGATTATAATAACCATTTTTGTACAATTTTTCTTTAATAAAACATTTCAACTTGTTAATTGATAAATTTTGTATATTTTCTGGGATTTTATACATTGTCCCATAAATGAATAACTAATTCTGTAGAGTCTAGTAACAGGTATTACAAGCTTAATATGTATGTTCCTAGTATTTAAAGTATGAACATCTTTAAAATCAAAGCTATTTATGTTTTTAGGTACATACATTACATTTTCATAAATATATTGCACGCACACTTGACGACTTCCAGCCTCCCGAAAAAGCCGGTTTCCGAAAGGGCTTTAGCACCATAGACCACATACATACCCTTCGGCAAGTTGTACAGAAGTCCGAGGAGTACAATTTGCCACTATGCCTGGCGTATGTGGACTATGAGAAAGCCTTTGATTCCGTCGAAATTTGGGCGGTGCTGCAGTCCCTTCAGCGGTGCCAAGTTGACTGTCGGTATATCGAAGTGCTGAAGTGCTTGTACAGTAGGGCTACGATGACTATCCGAGTACAGAACCAGAGTACGAAACCTATCCAATTGCAGAGAGATGTAAGACAGGGTGACGTTATATCCCCGAAACTCTTCACCGCTGCATGGGAAGACGTTTTCAAGCCTCTGGACTGGAAAGGATACGGAATTAACATCAATGGCGAGTACATCACTCACCTTCGATTTGCCGACGATATAGTCCTTATGGCAGAATCGCTGGAGGACCTAAGCACTATGCTCAATGACCTCAATAGTGTCTCCCAACGGATAGGTCTTAAGATGAACATGGACAAAACAAAGATTATGTTTAATGTCCATGTCACACCTATGCCGGTAGTTGTTGGGAGCACTAAGCTCGAAGTTGTTGACGAGTATATTTACCTGGGACAAATAGTCCGACTAGGTAAGTCCAATTTCGACCGAGAGGTCAATCGACGGATTCAACTCGGCTGGGCAGCGTTCGGGAAGCTACGACACATCTTCTTGTCGGAGATACCTCAAAACCTTAAAACGAAATTGTACAACCAGTGCATGTTGCCAGTGATGACTTACGGATCTGAGACGTGGTCCTTCACAGCTGGCCATATGAGGAAGCTCATGGTCGCTCAACGAGCTATGGAGAGGGCTATACTCGGAGTTTCTCTGCGTGATAAACTTAGGAATCATTACAGCCCTTCACAAGTCCACTGCTGAACATGGGTCTCCCCCAAGAAATGCCACAAGCACGGTCCTGAACCACCTGCATCCATCGACTTCCTGCATGTCTTACCAGGTCCTCACTCCATCTAGTGGGGAACGCCCCACACTTCGTCCGCCGGTACGAGGTCGCCACTCGAGAACCTTTTTTCCCCATCGGTTGTCGGTTCTTCGAGCTACATGGCCGGCCCATTGCCACTTCTGCTTACTAATTCGTTGGGCTATGTCGGTTACTCTGGTTCTACTGCGGATATCCTCATTCCTAAGTTTATCACGCAGAGAAACCCCGAGCATAGCCCTCTCCATAGCTCGCTGAGCGACCTTGAGCTTGCTCATCTGGCCAGCAGAGAAGGATCACGTCTCAGTTCCATAGGTCATCACTGGCAACACGCACTGGTATACATGACGAGAAGATGTGTTGTAATTTTCTGAACGCTGCTCAGCCGAGTTGAATCCGTCGATTGACCTGCTCGGTCGAAGTTGGACTTACAGACTATTTTTCAGACTATTTGTTCCAGGTAAACATACTCGTCAACAACTTCGAACTTAGTGCTCCCAACAACTACTGAGATATGTGTGACATGGACGTTAATCTTGATTTTTGTTTTGTACATGTTTATCTTAAGACTAATCCGTTGGGAGACACTATTGAGGTCATTGGGCATAGTGCTCTGGCGTAAGGACTATATCGCCGGCAAATCGAAGGTGAGTGATATACTCGCCGTTGATATTAATACCGTGTTCTTTCCAGTCCAGAAGCTTGAAAACGTCTTCCAATGCAGCGGTGAAGTCACTTTAATACTTTGATATACTGACAGTCAACTTGGCACCGCTAAAGGGACTGCAGCACCGCCCGAATTTCGACGGAATCAAAGGCTTTCTCATAGTTTACATACAGCAGACTGTCATGAAGCGACAATTAAAAAAATAACCTAACCTAAGAACAACAAAACAACAAAAATAGAACAAGAAAATAATATATTTAAAATTTTTAAAAATTTTTTATAAAAAAAATGAAATATGATGATGGTGATGGGTGACGTGAAATTACTATTAGATAGAAAATAAAGATTAGGACAATATGGTAGCGGAGCCTGAAGGTCAAAGCGGCACACGCTGCGCTTGGAGTAGGAGTAGGCACACGCTGAGCTTGGAGTTTCTTGGCGGCGGTGGCACGCAGCGCCTGGTCTAGGCACACGCAGCGTCCGGAGCCGGCACACGTAGCGTCTGGAGTAGATGTTCTCAGCGCTTGGAGCAAACAGTCGCAGTGCCCAAAGGTAGCATGGGCACTAGCAGGTGGAGGCGCAGGCGACGACTCCAGATGAAAGTAAAGGCTTGTAGGATCCCGGAGTAGTGCGGTCCCGCGCTTGAAGTAGACTACGCCGACGACTTCAGGTGTAGATAGAGGCTTGCAGGATCCCGGAGCAGTGCGGCCCCGCGCTTGAAGTAGACTACGCCGACGACTTCAGGTGTAGATGGAGGCTTGCAGGATCCCGGGGCAGTGCGGCCCCGGGATAAGGCATTTAGGTGATGCTTCAAGTTTAGAAGCTGAAGCGAGACTCCCAGTATTCACCGATAGTTCGGCTTTTATATCTTTTTAGAGAGAACGGGAAATTGTTTAAATTAAAAGGAATTTTTTTGTAAATGACCCAGAGCAAAAGAGTATTTATGTGAAAATATTGAAATAAAACATCAGACCGGTAACAAATTTGAATAAATATTGCCATGACAACCAAATAAATAACGATTGTCAAATATGTAAATTTTTGGTTTTAGGCTTGTTATTAAGAAACGGCAAGTTTTATGTAAAAAATGAGATATTATTTATATAGGAAAAAAAATAGCGCAACAGCGCGCATGAAACCCGAAATTGCAGAGTTACGGAGAACTAAATAAAAGATCGAAAAAGGTAAGACTCCATTGACAGCGATTTAAAAAGTGCTGATAGCGTGAAAATACGAAGTGAAAATGATTTGTTACTGTGTAAAAACGTTACAGGATCATATGGAAATAAAGGTGATGCAAAATATGAATGCAGAAAATCAAAAACAGAATAGAAAAATAAACTTAAAATAGTGTAAAATGATATGTAAGTACCATAACACTACATTTTCCAATGATATGTAAGTACCATAACACTACAAGACATAGTGGCAAATTGTACATGTAGTCTATGGTGCTAAAGCCTTTTCGGAAACTGGCTTGTTCGAGAGGCTGGAAGTCGTCGAGTCTGCATGCAAGACGATTCGTAATGACTCTCGAAAACAGCACGTAGACGCGGCTCAGAAGGGAAATCGGTCTGTAGTTCTTCAAGAGAGCGTTGTCGCCTTTCTTAAAGAACACCACCACCGCACTTCTGCTCCATGTCTCCGGTGTAATACCAACATAGAGGACGGAATTAAAGAGCTTCTGAAGGACTTCAAGTACCGGTTTTCCATCCGCTTTTGGAAGCTCCGCTGTAATCCCATCCTCGCCTGGGGCCTTGCCGTTTTTAAGGTGCTGGAGAGTCATTCTAATCTCGCTCAGACTGACGTCCGTAATATTATCGGTATAGTGTCAGATAAGACTTACTCTTCGATTATTACTTATATTTGTGTGTGGCTCCAAGGGGGATGTGTACAGCTGCCCATAGAACCTTTTAATTTCACTCAAGATCTCAGGTGTCCTGGAAGCGACGTTGCCACACTCGGTCTTCAGCTTCGACAGTTGGCTCTTTCTGGCAGACAGATCTCTAGCAAAGACTTTGGAGCCCTGGTTCCACTCGATCACTTCTTCAATATGAGCAGTATTAAATTTGTGTAAGTCTCGCCGCATTCATTTGGACAGTTATCTGTTCAGTTCAATTGTCAACACGAATAATACGAAGAAAAACAAGCGTCAATAGTAATACCAAGAAAAACAGTGGTAGCCACAAGACAACTCTATCCCATTTAAGAGCACATTGGCATTTGCATTTTTAACATTAGGTATTGTAAATTTAATAGATTTTACTTTATTGCCGTTTAAGAGCAAATTGTTGGCGTTAAACTAATGTAATAATTTCGATAGAGCATTATTTACATTGTCAAAATTAATTGACTATCGTTTGTTTTTTTTTATAGGATAAGTGGTGGTAAGTGGTTGCTGCGGCCCATAGACATCTACATCTATCCTCGTTTGCGAATCAAAATGCAGATGCGTTGTCACCCGTGAGGAGTAAGATGGAATGCCTCATTTCCAGTAAAAAGGGCCTCCGGTACCTGCACTCACCAAGCAAAACGCATAAGTAAACCTCTACTTCACGCTGGTATTCTGTGAGGTCGTGGTGCCACCCCGGTTTGAGCGGGCCCATCCGTGCGACAGCAAAAGCTGCCGCGTGGCTCTACCACTGTTTGCTCTTGTTTTTATGTAAAAAAGAGTTTCGTTTAATATTAATGCAAAGAGGCCACTTCATTGAAACGGTAACTTTATATTTTAATACCTATTCAAAAGGAATTAGTGAAGATAGGAATAAATGAAGATGGAGCTGCCAAATTGATTTTTAAACTCTTCGACGTAGACCAATGCAACAGTGCTATCCTACAAAATTGTGTTATCGCACTTTACTGTGTTGAGTGTTTTAACTTACTTCTTCTTCTAACAAATCACGCGTTACTAATTTAATTATGTAAATCGACATTATTAAGAAAAATCACTTTACACATTGATGTTTTTTTTTTTTGTTGGATTTTCTATTTACTTATAGAGTACATTTGCGCAGTGCCCCCAGTGTATATTTCAAATAAATCCGACGATATTTGAAGATAAAAAAATAAAACAAATTTTTTTTAAATAATATTTTTTTATTCTTTATAAACATTTCACAGTCGTTGGAAGATAGAACACGTTTAAGAGCAGCCCTCACTTTGTGTTGCGGGCCTTGGTCGTTTGCGACTTGGCTTGATTGCTTTTTAAGTGCACAAGATTCCTTTTGTGCACATTTTAAGTTATACTTCCCTTGGAATGTGGAACAAGTATCATGTTTTAAAATAGTCTTGGAATCAAAACTCTCGTTTCGTTCCCATTTAATAATATTGTTGTGTTTTTGTCAATTTTTTTTTAAATTTTTATATTTTGTTATTTTACTGTCGTGTATCAGTTTATACAGTATATTACCCAAGATGTATCAGTAACATTTCGGGTAATAATTTCGTAATAACCTAAAAAAAAAGTTCCAATGTAAATATCTTTTTTTTGACGCCTTCTCAGTACAAAATTCTTTGACAGAGTTATTAAGAAACTGAGGCTTAACATTTTAAGACATTTTTGGTATATAGACGCTACCATTTCTTCTCAACTAATTTTATGTATGAAAGTCTGCCATTGTTCTTTTTGTTTCTGTAGAGTTGTATGATAAGGGGAGTTAGTGTGTAAACCTGGACAAATTATGACACTTTAATAATATTATATGATATATTCATAAACAATTACATATTTCATTAAGCTGCTATTGATTAAACGAGTAAATAAGAAAAACGATATATAAAGTGGAGGAAATCGAGTTTCGTGCCGTCATTTACTTTCTTAAGTACAGGAACCTTCTCAAGCCATTTAGGAAATAATTTTTGTGAAAACCATAATTCACAAGTTGATACAACCTCTAATCAACGCAGAAACACTTGATGGCGATCCCATGACAGGATTAAGCAGACAATTTAGAAAAATAGTAATAATAGAATATGAAAATAATAGGTAGTTTAAAAAAGCCACTTGCCATAAATATTAGGAGTATGCGATACCAACATTTGAACATTGTGTGATATTCTTGGCATGTCACAGGCTGTGTGTGTAAAATGAGTATCAAGTATACTATTCACCAAAAGTCGCAACGCGTAGCATATTGATACTAGTTTTCGCACTTTTGTAGCGAGATCAAAGGATAAGTCTTGAGCCGGATTGTTGTCGTAGGTGAAAGGACTAAGCCAGATCGTGCTCCACCTTGTACAGAAGGGGGAAATGTATGTAAAATGATAAAATGATTACAATTATTGGAATTTTTTGTAATAAATCTTTATTTAGTACAACTTGCGGAAAATATTATTTGAAAAAAAAAAGGAATTAAGGAATACATATATATATATATATATATATATATATATATATATATATATATATATATATACTAGTTCGCCAGGCAGACGTTGTTCTGCCCTTTCCAACGACCCTTCCTATAAAAATCCTTAAATTCGCAATAAAAAATTTCGAGGGTCATTTAGCGGAATAAAAACTATCCTATCTCTCAAGTTGGACCAAAATACACACAGTGTGCAAAATTTGATTGAAATCAGTTCAGTAGTTTAGGAGTCCATCGCCGACAAACAACGTGACACGTAATTTTTATATAAAGAAGATATATATATATATATATATATATATATATATATATATATATATATATATGAATTATTATTTTATCATTTCCAGTATTTCAAATAACATTTGCGTTTCTTTATACGAATTGGTAAATACGCACGCTTAATATATTATATATATAATACCTATGCGATCATTATTTAAATTATTCATTGATTTTCATGCATTTTGTGTAACGATACCCACACGTCATTGCCTTAAATATCGTAATTATGTATGTGAAACTAAGGTCATTTATTTTCACATGTTGACTGATTCGTGCTTGTGAAACATATTTATTCATCGTCTTCGTATTTGCGCTGATCTCTCGCAATACATCTTGAGATGCAGTAATTGTCATCTTTTCGTCGACACATATGATGTTGCGGCATGTTGGAGACTTATTATGTCCTCATTGCCATCAGAATATAAACTCTTTTTCCAACGTGAAGATCTTTACAATAGGTATGTTTAGTTTAATAACTATGTATATAGTTGATTTAGATGAACATAGTCGTTGTCGTTGAACATAACAAAGGCCCTTGATCGGGTTTGGTACAAAGCGCTTCACTCGAAGCTTTCTTGCTATGGGCTTCCCGAGAATTTTTGCAATTGGATCACCAGTTTTCTGGTGATCCAAAAGCATTAAAGTCGTAGTAGATGATACATGCTCTGATTACATAGAAACGCTGGTGTTTCACAAGGCTGCGTGCTATCACCAAAGCTGTTTCTTCTGCATATCAATGATATGTTGCAAACCGGTAAACCAGTGCTGTGCGAAAGATAGCACTGGTGATGCGTTATACACCGGTTGTGCAAATATTTCTCGACAAAACGTTGCCAAGTACTGGAACAATCTTATGTCTGACCCCGAGTTTTGTTCACAAAGTTTCGTCCACTACAATCCTCCTTAGTCACAAGTAGACGTAGAAGTAAGACGTTTACCACTAAAAAGAACCCCTTCGTCGTATCTCCTCAGTTTCAGGGCAGTCCAGGTTCATCATTATGAGCTGGACTTTAAGCAACACTCGATACACATACGCAATAGTTAAACTTTTAATGATTAAAAACCGACTTTAAAGATCTATAAAGAATATAATTATTGAAATCGGTTGACCTGGTTAAGAATTGTTCACCTATACTGTTGTGTAAAGCAGATTAAAAAGTTTAAAGATTTTCTCATATATATTTCGGCTATTAGATTTTGGCCAAATTTATATGGAACCAACCCTGAACTATCCTTTTTTAACAAAAAAGGGTCATTGAAATCGGACAACGTAAAGAATTATCGCCAAATATATATACAAACATAGAAGTATTAGACTTAGAACCGCAGTAGGCACACGCAAAGTGAAGCCATTTCAAGTTAGCCTTTAAAGCTGAGAACAAATTATCGGACGCGTCCGTCAGCCGCGGCTGACAGTCGCGGCTTAGCGGTGTGCACGGTAGGTAAGACGGCGTCTTCGGACGCCTCACTCCAGTCATTCTATGAAGGTGTTTCAATCGAGAAACATGGCACGCAGCGAGAACGAGGACGAATTTATAGAGTTAGCGGCAGCTGCCTTATGTTGTCCTCCAAAAAAAAGTGAAAAGGAGTGTTTGGGTCCATGATATTAATGTAAAACGACTCGATTATAGTGAATTTCATACATTGTATCCAGACTTACAAAAAGATGATAATAATAATAATAATAATAGCCATTTATTTTCCAATTTTCATACACAGTCCATATTAGAGAAATAATTTACAATTTACAATATTATTAGTGTAATTACTCTAAGCATACAAAATATTTTAATTTTTATTAAGTGGGTTGAAAAACACACCTTAAGAATTTCAAGATACCCCAATCAGCCTGCAAACACATCGACCCTTTAAGTGACAAATGTCTGAAAGCCAAAATGGGCAAAATTTGTCTTTAACACCTTTATAATCTGTTTTACGCGCTCTATGAACCTGTATATTTGAATAGTTCATATTAACAAAAAATGGGTATTTTACAACGCGCCTCCGTTGAGGTTAAGAACCTAGTTTGTTCTTATAATAAGACGCAATGATCAATTTGGAGAGGGATTTTTTATAATCAAAATTGTAAAAGACATGTTTTTTCTTTGCATAGCTTTTGCTACATAACGTGATAATATCTTAGAAGATTATCTTTGAGCAATTTTGTCGTAAAATCAACCACATTATCAACTATGGTTATTACGACAATTTTATAAACTGAAAATTTCAAAACGGCAATGTCAATTTCTCGTGAAAGCCACTATCTTTCAAAATATGATATTTACACCCTAAACTGCATTACAGTCTACGCATTGTACATAAAATTATGACTTATTGCATTATTTATAATCTAAAATGTTCAAATTTACACGAATTAAAACTATAATTAACCCCGCCGCGCCACGCCGTCTCTCATTGGCGTGAGGTGTAGTGAGAAGTAACATTCCGAGCAGGAGTTTCCGAGGAGGGAATGCATACACGCACGCGTGTATGCATTCCCCGACCACAGCGAATCTTAGTTAGTAGGGTATAAAGAAGTATGAAGGATCAGGCTAACAAATTGTAGGTAAAATTATTATTATTAGCGATGTAAACAAATTATTTTTCAATTATGTTATGTATTTAATATATTATCTTAATTTCTCTCCACAAATGATTACAATAAGATAACTACTACTACTATACTAACCACCTCCTGCTAGGATAGAAAATGACTTTTACTACAAACGGTTAACTATTGTTAGGGTATCTACTGACTTTTACTGCAAAAAGTCACTTATTGCTAAAATATCAACTAGCTTTTACTGCAAACAGTAATCTACTGCTAATGTGTAAATTGATTTTTACTCCAATTTATCCATTTAAAATAGTACACACTTTGGTTTTGCAACAAAATATCACAATTAAACTAATCGCTGCAAAATTAATAATAACACAAAATACAGTATTTGTTAATTAATGTTCCTTCCTTAATATGATGAAAGTCATCTGCTTCTTTTGAACAGTGTAATGACTTAATATGCAATTTGGAATCAGTTCCAAGTAATTTAAATTAGAAAATGAGACAATAGAGGTAATCTCTAGCAGTTATAATAACTTAAATAATTTAGAATGTGTCTTACAAATCTTTAACTGTATGACTCCACAGAAAGATAATGAAAATTGTTTACACCTGGTGCATCAAAATATACAAGGCATGATAGGCAAAGACGTAGAAATTGAGTTGTTCTTAAATAGCAACAATATTCATATTTTATGTATTACTGAACATTGGTTAAAAGCTTATAATTTAATGTTTAACTTCAGTAATCACCAGGTGGTCAGTTCTTTCAATAGAGATACGGTTTCAAGAGGTGGCTCCTTAATATTAGCTAGTAAATTATTATCATTTAAAGAACGTAAAGATATTGTGAGCCTCTCTGTTGAGCGAACTGTAGAAATGGCATGTGTTGAGTTTGAGCACCTCATTGTTGTGAGCGTCTACAGACCCCCATGTTGTACATTGATACTTTTGAAAACATTATGGAGGAAGTTTTTGCTAAGCTTAATAAACAGAATAAATCTGTTGTAATATGTGGAGACTTTAATATCAATCTCCTAGAAGCTTCCTCCATCAATATTAAATTTAGATCATTGTTTAAATCATATGGTCTTTTTAATTTATTTATAGAGCCAACGCGTATTTCTCAATCTAGTGCAACATGTATAGATAACATTTTTACAAATGTGAAGCCGTTGCATAAATGTATAATTCAAAAATTAAGTTCTGATCACTGTGGACAAGTAGTTTCGTTACCGTATGTTCACAAAAAGCAAGTAGATGAGAAAGTTGTGTCTGTTCCAGTAAATGCACGTCGCTTGGAGAAATTTAGAAGTAACATAGTGAAAAAACTTCCATCACTTTCATACCAAAATGATCCTAATGTTTTGTATGGAACATTATTTAAGCTTATTTGCAATGAATTTAATAATACTTTTGCTTCTAAAAAATTCTCCTTGAACAGTCGGAAGTCATTCAATGAATGGGCGACAGTAGAGAGTCCATAAGAGCAGGCATAGGTTATATGATCTTTACCATGAAAGGTCATATAATCATAGCGTCGAATTTAGGGAATATGTAAAAAAATATTCTAAAATATTTAAAAGAGTGTGCTCCATAGCCAAGTCTTTGCATTTGAGCAACAAAATTAAGACGGCTTCCAATTCAAATTACCAGTTAAGTGTTAACAACAAATTAACTATATCAGATCAGGACGTAGCAATGGTTTTTGAGAAATATTTTACTGATATTCCGATCTTGACCACTAAGTCACTGAATTCTTCTCCTGCCGTCGCCGAATCATTACTTAAACAAAATGTAAATGCGTGTACAAAGAATTTTACATTTCATAAAGTGTCATCAAAAGATATTGTAAAATATTTTAAAACTATTGATGTTAAGAAAACTGCGGATCTGTAGGGGATTTCCGTTAAAGTTATTGCGTCTATAATAGATACAATCGCGCCTCATTTAGCTGTTATTTTTAATACTAGTATCGAATCTGGTGTGTTTCCTGATTTAATGAAGCATAGTAAAGTAATACCTTTATTTAAATCTGGTAGTACATTAGACCCCGCCAATTTTAGACCTATTTCTGTACTACCAACACTTAGTAAGATTTTCGAAAAAATTGTTCTTGATCAAATGTTAAATTTTTTTAATATAAATAAATTTACTTCATAAAAATCAATTTGGTTTCACAAGGGGTCGCTCGACAACTGATGCCGGTGTTGAGCTGATTAAATATATCTTTAATGCATGGGAGAATTCACAGGATGCTTTGGGTATATTTTGTGACCTATCCAAGGTCTTTGATTGTGTTCACCATGAAACATTAATCAGGAAACTTCAACGCTACGGTGTAAGAAGTGATGCTCTTAAATTAATTATTTCATATTTAAGTAAGAGAACGCAAAAAGTTGTCATTAACAGTATAAGTTCTTCCGGGTCGATGGTACAAATGGACGCGCCTCAAGGCTCAATTCTCGGCCCCTTTCTGTTTCTTGTATACATTAATGACTTACCTTACATTGTAGGAGATAACCATGATATAGTATTATTTACAGATGACACTTCTTTAATTTTAAAATTAAGTCGACAATTGCTAAAATATGACAAAGTAAATTCCAAAGCACAATGTCGTATGGTATTTTGCTATGGGGACACGCAGCTGACACTGAAATTATATTTGTTTTATAGAAGAGGGCCATAGGAGCAATTTATGATTTAAAGCCTAAAGAGTCGCTGCGACAAAAATTTAAGGAAATTAATATATTAACTTTGGCCTCTCAATACATATATGAAAATGTAATGTACGTACACAAAAATAAAAGTAGTTTTACAAAAATAAGTGATATTCATTCTGTAAATACTAGGAACAGACACAAGCTAGTAGTACCAGTTACTCGACTCCATCGAGTCAGTAATTCATTCTTGGGGCGATGTATACGCTTTTACAACAAAATTCCAGAAAATATACAAAATTTGACCTGCTCAAAGTTCAAAAACTTTATTAAACTAAGTTTTTATAAAAAGGGTTATTATAGTATTAAGGAATATATGGATGATAATAACCCCTGGAAATGAGGTGATCGCTACCAAGCTATTTCTAATTTGTTATGTTGTTAATTTGTGTGACATCATGATTGTAAGCTGTTATTTAAAAAAAAAGTCCCGCTGGGTTTCTTGCTGGTTCTTCCCAGGACAGAGGTCTTTTCCGAACCAGTGGTAATCAAACAAAAGAGTGACTTTCAATAAGTATTATTTATAATCTATATTGAATAAAAAAAAAATCTGTTTCTGTTTCTGTTTCTGTTTCTGTTAACGACCTTTGGCACGTTTACTACATAAAAGTAAGCGTTAAAAATATTTATTTTTTATAACTAGGTACACATGTCGATTGCTTTAAATGCAGCATAATGGTTTATACTACAAAACTTGTATTTGCAAAGACTAGCTATGGCTTTTAATATAGAATCTTTACGTGGTAGAGCCATGCTGTAGTATATAGTTGTAGCACGAATGGGGCGGCTCGACCGAGGAAGCACAGAATACCAGCGTAAAATAGCAGCTTAGTTTCGTATGGTAAGTGTAGAGTACCGGAGAGCCTTTTTACTGGAAATGAGGCATTCTATCTTAGTCCTCTCGGTCGACAACGCATCTGCAGTTTGATTCGTAATCAAGGATAGAAGTAGATGTCTATAGGCCACAGCAATCATATACCATCAGGTGAACTGTGTGCTTGTTTGTTACCCTTATTGTATAAAAAACTCATTTTATTGGTGTGATACACATTGTCTTTAATTGCAAAATACGTCCTAAATACAACTTGTAATTTGGCTTTTCAAATTATGTATTCCGAATCAATATGTAACAAAAATAACTAACCATTTTTGTTTGACTTTAAATTTCGTTCTTTAATGACATCGTTGGTGTCATTAAAGTCTCGTCTTTTGATACAAAACTCTCATTCATAAAACAATTGCTGATTACTTAATACAAAGCATACAGTTATAAAGTCTGAAAAATTTGTTGTTAAAGCAACTTATAACTTCTTTTTTTGTAGTAATAGCCATACTATTTCTGGAACTATTGAAACTGCGTTATTTTAAGTTCCTTAATATGAAACTACTCGAAAACCTAAACATACTAAGCTTTAGTGGCATATAACAGCTTTAATATTTCAAAAAATATGCAGAAAATAAACTCATCCATTTTTGTTTTTTGCTCGTCCTGTAAAATGATGTTTTGGTTTTTACGACATTTGTTGCTCAAAGGGTCGACATGACTGAATCCTTTTGAATCACAAAAAACTTTGGCCACTGTATTGAGTCAAAAACAGTGTTTTTGGATTCAAAAGGAATCTCTTTGGTTGTTTATAATAATTAACGAAAGAGTAATATATATATATATATATATATATATATATATATATATATATATATAACAGGATAATATTACACTCAAATAATTGAAAGGTTAAAATACGCTGCAAGAGGAAGAAATGTTAAGAAAAATTTAAAAAAGGCTGCTTTTATTCAATAACGCGGCCTTGACCAAAACGTTTTGCGATGGCATATTGTGATAAGTGGTGTTCAAAGAATAGGATGTTAAATTTTGGAATATTCACCTTACAACCCAGATTTGGCCCCAAGAGTTAATAGTAATTTATTTCCAAAAATTTTTTTTATTAAATAATTTTTTCGACCACATTGTAATTTAGAAGATGCCAAATGAAGGATACGTGTTGATCTGTCTAGAACTTTAATTAGACTGCCGCTTATTCCACCTTAACACTAATATATATTATCATATGATTTATTACTTAATTGTATCATTAATTATACGTACACGGCTCGCGTACACACATCAAGATAATGACAATTATAGATAATGGACAATGTTCCTTTAGAATTTTTGTAATTCTTACTAAATTGTTATTTTCCTCATTATCAATATATTTAAACTCGTTCCTTATTTAATCGCATCCGAACAACTTTATTAGGTTTTCCAAGTTAGAGCCGTGGTGGCTCAGAAGGTTAGCGCTCGCTGTGAATTTCACAGTACGCGAGCAACCCGGGTTCGATCCCCGCCGGCACCAACGAAATTATTAATTGCAACGATAAATGCAGATTTACCAACTGCTCAGCGGTTAAGAAAACATCGTGAGGAAATCTGCATGTCTGAGAAATAAGAAAAAAATATTTTGAAGTAATGTGAAGTTCGCCAACACACATTGGGGCAGCGCGACGGACACTTCCTTGCCCTAAAACCCTCAGAAATGAGGGAAGACCTGTGCTCAGCAGTGGGTCATATAAAGGCTGTAACTTTAACTTTAGGTTTTCCAAAACCTCAGCTAATCAGGCGGATTGTATGTGGATAACCTCCGAAAAATTTCTTTACCTATGTCACTCACACTTACACAATATCAACACGTTTCATTTATAATTATGTATGCCGTAACTTATCCATAAATTTAGTAAAGTCTTTTAAAAATTTGTATCATACAGGCTTTATGTATTTAAGTACACCAGGGATAAAATTTCCAATATGGACCATCGATTTAAATGCCCATATATTTTTTTTTGTAGATAGTACTCACTAAATGAAAGCGTTTTGCAGTTTCAATATGCGGAAACGCGTACTTTTTGAGAAAAAAAATATTGAAAATCAATTATTTTTGCAATATTTATGTGAATTCCTACGGTAAAACTGACACTATTTTGTATTGTCTTTGTCATCGTCGGTAGGGATGTCGATTCTTTCCGAAAAAGATCGATTCGAATCGTAAGCTGTATCGATTCACAAAAAAATCGATTTCTAAAATTTCGATATTTTTTCATGTTCAATCAATCAATACATCAGCTTACGATTCAAATCGATTTATAAAATCGATCTTTTTCGGAAAGAATCGACATCCCTACCGACGATGACAATAACAATATAAAATAGCGTCAGTTTTACCGTAGGAGTTGACATAAATTTGCAAAAATAACTGATTTTCAATATTTTTTTTCTCAAAAAGTACGCATTTCCGCATATTGAAACTTTGCAAAACGCTTTCTTTTAGTGAGTACTATCTACAAAAAAAAATATGGGCATTTAAATCGATGGTCCATATTGGAAATTTTAACCCCGTAACGTAACATTTTCAAACGTTTTCGATTGTTTCAACCTGTTTTTGTTTTACCGCGTAAAAGGAGGTAGATATTAAGTTTGTTGTGTGAAAAAAAAATGTATGAGGGGTGTGTTTTTTTAATCTCTTTTGATATAATGTTGTATTTTTATGCAAGTAAAACAAGTAACTTTTAAAAAAATTATTAATTTCATAATCCTTACCCTCTATGTAGGTACAAGAAACCGGCAAAATTACGTCCCACAATTTTGAAATGAGATTGATAATATTATAAAAATAGAATTTAATATTTCTAAAGAAGAATTAAATAGATTAATTTATGACGAATCGATGCGCATAAGTTTTATATAGAGCTGGTATACAAAATTAAAAAGATATCGTTGTTTACATTAGCGCGTTCCGGTATCGTGCGCCCTCCCGAACACTTGACACTCGAAGCGTAATAAATTAAAAGTAAAAAAAAAACTTTTTTTAAAACGAGTTTTTATTTAAATGCGCTAAAAAGAATAAAATAAACTTTTCCTTTAAAACTTTTACTATCAACTTATAACGTTATTACACAATTTATATGATATAAAAGCTTGTCGTGAAATTTAAGTTTTAAAAAAGTTTTTTTTTTAATATTAATTTATTTTATACTTTTTAGTAATCGCTGGACAGGTTTCTCAGTCTGATCATCTCATTCAACACATCATTGTTGCAAGGTCGTTTGTCAGTTAATTTCAAACAGTCTAGCTGTTCAAAAAGGAGACCTTTTAATGATTTTACCCTACTTAAGGCTAGGTATGCTTGAACAGCAGCGAAGAGCTTCGAACCTAAGTAAGTATACAACGGCATGGTCGACAGTACTACCCTGCGTTTTGTGTACTGTTCAAGCCCAACATAATATAATTGGCAGCATTCTTCTTTCTGCAGTGCCGTGACTATATTTTGCTAGAAATTGTAGTTTTGGGTTTAATGAGATGAACACCGTCTCTGAAGTCTATACGGATGGATGGTATGTCAGTATCATGCATTTGTGCTCTCTGGAAGCAGGGCCATATGATTTCTGTAATATGTCCAATGGCACCATTCAACAGATCTTTGGACAGTCAAAGTTTACCAACCAATGCTACAGACTCGAGCAATTCGACCTCAATATCATATTCGAGGACTCCAAAAACCCCAGTACACCAATTTTTCAGACTGATTGACATCATGTTACACCCTGATGCCACTCAGTCCTTGGCATGGCCTCACCTTGACTCGGGTGTTTGGAGGAATGCACTACTTATTTCAGCTTGAAGCTTTTTTTATAGGAGAGGGGGCAAACGAGCATACGGCTCACCTGATGGTAAGTGACTACCGCCGCCCATGAACAACCGCAACACCAGGGGAATTGCAGATGCGTTGCCGGCCAAAAGCTTACTTGTACCTAGACAGGTTGCAAACCAATGCTGTTGACGCCTATCTCGCCAAATTACACAAGTCAAAACTAACCAACGGATGCTACAGACTCGAACAATTCGACCCCAATATCATCATCGATGACTGCAAAAACCCTAGTACAACAAAATTTCAGACGGATTGGATTTTTGGTTAACTCGCATTTGTATTCTCCTCAAGTCCTTTCATTTGATACCCATATTGTAGGAAAGCATAAAAAACTTAGTCCGCCATCTTTAGAAGTCCGCCGTATTGGATTTAAAGTGACGTCACTTTAGTTTTCGAGTTATACTAGTGTGCATGACAAGTCTACTTGAAGCAAAAATTGAATTTCGATTATGCGGACTTGATCAAGCTTGCAGCGTCATGTAAACTTGAACGTGTATGAGCCGTCAAGTATGCATGAACCATGAGCCCATGACGTTAGTCGGCTTCGGCAAGCGAAGACGCGCGCACGCGGTATATAGTAGAATACACCGAAGTGTTATGCAATGTATAAATATTTTTTTTATTTTGTTAAAAAAACGTTACCTACACACTAGGATTTTCTCTTGTATCGTGGAGGCAGTTAACAAACATAAATTGCACGAGGACAAACATCTACACATATACAAATACAAATATGTGTTCCGTGCGGGATTCGAACACGTGTCCCCAGCGTTGCAACTCATTGCTAAGCCAAAATTTTATTGTTCAATGTGAGGAAGGTTAATAATGCAACATCGAGGAAAATTAATATTATAACAACGTGAACGTCTTTGAAACTCAGATAATTTACCTACTTACCATTTTAACCTACTTTAAAAAAGGAGAAGGTACTCAATTCGACTGTTTTTTTAATGTGTGTAACCTCAGAACTTTTTTGTAGGTGAATCGATTCTGATGATTCTATTTTATTTGAAAGCTGGTGCTTATAATTTAAACATCACATAAATTTGATCAAGATCTGACTATTACTTTTGGAATTATTCGTAATAATGCGTATTCGTATTGAAGTCGGTTGTACAAAAATTTGAATTTCATTAGTTGTCTCTCTTCCTCTCTTTTAAGAAAACGTTACTTCCACACTAGGATTTTCTTCTGTATCGCAGGGACAGTTTACATACATAGAACAGACCCAGAACAATTATTTGTAGGTCATCCAAATACTTGTTACGTCCGGGATTCGAATTTCGAACCCGCGGCTCTTAGCGCTGCAACTCATTACTAAGCCACTGCGCCACGGAGCCGTCACTTGTCTGTTACACATTTTTTGCTATTTACTATTGAGATAATATTTTTCGTTTCATTAACCAGTTTTTGTAAAGTAATTGCGAGCAATAAGCCTAGGATGGCTAACGCATCGTCGTCCGTCACTAGTGACGCCATGGTTTCAACTGATCATGGGGGGTCAAGTCTCTATGGAGCCGATGCAAACATCGGGCAAAATAAGCGAAACAGAGACAGCGCTATACCCAAGAAAGAGAAATCACTATTGAACCATGTTACGCATTGTATTTCAATTACAGTTTAGGAACTTTTATTTTTGCATTTTAATATCTTTGTCGCCTGCCCATTAAAAATTATCTTTACTTATCTTATAAATTATAAACTATATATTTTGTAATATACATAACAAATAAAAGTTGTTTAATCCATGAAAGTATAAATTAAATGATACGTTCCGATTATTTTTATGTCCGATTGAAATGATTACTCTGTGCAACAAGCTCTGTAGCCGAAAATATAAATGTATCTATGGCTGTTGTGAAATAAAAACGTAAACTAGATTATTATTTATTACATATTCATAAAATTAAGAAAAGAAGAAGTTTCAAAGTTCATTTTACATCAATTAGATATTATTTTAAAGGGGATTGTTTCAAATCATTTTCAAATTAAATTGAGTTAGTTTTGTTTAACTTTTCTAAGCCAAATTCAAAACTGATGTCGATTTAGTATATTTCGTAGAAAAATAACTTAAGTGTGGTGTTACTAGCCAGTGAATATTTAATTTATGTTGATTTATTAGAGTTGTTTTACTTAATAAAGATGTTTAACGAATAATAATGGATTACTGAAAACGATGTGTTCTAAGATGCGTGTTTAATCATCTAAAATTGAGTGCCCAAGTTTATTTCTGTGTCTATAATATTACTAGTCAATAATATATTTAAATCTCTATGAAAATAATTGTTTTATTCCTGAATAACTATTAACCGTGTTCCAATACAATTTTCTACTTATGTATCAATGCATAGCTAATTGTTAATTTTAATCATTCTCTTAAGGTTTGTGTTATTAAATATTTAAAATTTCCAACGTGTTGTTGATTTATTACTATTTCCATTCCAATTTTTTACTAATGTAGAATGTAATTTCTACATTCGTAGAAAATTGGAATGGAAATAGTAGTTAATATATTATGATTAAAAAAAGAATATTGAATGTGGGGGTGGGCAATGAGCATTATACATATACACACGCACACATTCACATCTGTTAGTTCATGGATCAAAAACTGGCGCGCTAGTGTCGTAAGTTGTTGGCATTTTTATTGTATGAAGTTTTCGTTCTTCCCGTCAGGGTACATGTGTTCTGTGCAACTGATGCGGCATCATGCAAACTTGACGGCGAACTTGAACGTGTATGGCCTATATGGATGCACTGCAAACTTGACGCCACTTCAAGCGCGCTGCAAACTTGACGGTAAACTTGATCGTGTATGGCATCCATAACGCGAACGGACTATAGTCCGCCATCATGGGTGTTCCACCATATTGGATTTAGAATAACGTCACATAGCTAATCATGCATTGTCATCCAAACTTAACGTGTATACAAAATTTCAGCTCAATCGATTGAAGATATCTGCTTCAAAATTGAGTTGCGAGATTCCACCCGAACAAACATAGTTACATTGCAAGTTAAATAAAAGCTTGTAAAAACATAAAATGCCGGAGCACATGAGGGTTAGATCATACAGTATTTAGGTACTATGTGAAAAATGTATAAAATGAAAAAAAAACAATTGAGTGTAATGTAACTGTTATAGTTCTTGGTCTCCATTCCGTGAATCTTATTTATCTCTGGAGGAACTAAGCACTATGCTCAATGACCTCAATAGTGTCTCCCAACGGATAGGTCTTAAGATGAACATGGACAACACAAAGATTATGTTTAATGTCCATGTCACACCTATGCCGGTAGTTGTTGGGAGCACTAAGCTCGAAGTTGTTGACGAGTATGTTTACCTGGGACAAATAGTCCGACTAGGTAAGTCCAACTTCGACCGAGAGGTCAATCGACGGATTCAACTCGGCTGGGCAGCGTTCGGGAAGCTACGACACATCTTCTCGTCAGAAATACCTCAAAATCTTAAAACAAAATTGTACAACCAGTGCGTGTTGCCAGTGATAACTTACGGAACTGAGACGTGGTCCTTCACTGCTGGCCGTATGAGGAAGCTCAAGGTCGCTCAGCGAGCTATGGAGAGGGCTATGCTCGGAGTTTCTCTGCGTGATAAACTTAGGAATGGGGATATCTGCAGTAGAACCAGAGTAACCGACATAGCCCAACGGATTAGTAAACTGAAGTGGCAGTGGGCCGGCCATATAGCTCGAAGAACCGATAACCGATGGGGAAGAAAGGTTCTCGAGTGGCAGCCTCGTACCGGTAGGCGAAGTGTAGGGCGTCCCCCCACAAGATGGAGTGACGACCTGGTAAGACATGCAGGAAGTCGATGGATGCAGGTGGCTCAGGACCGTGCTTTGTGGCATTCTTTGGGGGAGGCCTATGTTCAGCAGTGGACTTGTGAAGGGCTGTAATGATGATGATGATGATGATGATTTATCTCCCACGCCTCTATTGGAAATCTGAAATAATTCAGAAGTGGAAAGTGCATTTAAGGCTTAAAGCGCCGTTTGCTTCAAATTTTCGACTTGATTGAGTTGAAAATTTTGTCAACTTGGCTTATAGGCTTATGGCATTTTTGATGAACACAGCAGAATATGTTTGTCAAGTGGTAACTGTACCGATTACGGTATCCTTCAATTCAATTCTTCCATCTAAAGTAGAAGAAACCCATGCACAGGATTATAATGTTTACTTCGTAATAAAAAATAAAATATGTCTTATTGGCCTTTACGAAAAAATTATGCTAAATTTAAAAATATTTAAACTTGTTAAAAATTTTCCGTTTGCGAAAATAATTTAATAAACTTCACTTGTTACCTAACAACGTCGCATATATTCGCCAGGTTCACAGATAAAATCTACTTTTGGATGAGTTCCAACAGAACAAAGTTGAAGCCAATTATGTGAAGGACTGCACTTTCTAACATGCACATTTTAGTATACGATATTATACTAGCTTTTACTTACGACTTCGTCCGCATAATACACTAACGATCAATAAAAGTGGCATTTTTAAATTATCGAAAAATCAATTTGATATCATGTCTCCCGGCAATAATTATAAGGACCAAATATTTGGAACATTGTAATATTGTACGAGTGTCTTTAATTTTTTTTTACTTCTAATTTTATTTAATTTTTTTATTAATTACGTTTGTAAACTGACACTAACATCCAGACCCGGAACAATTATTTGTAGGCCATACAAATACTTGTTCCGTACGGGATTCGAACCCGCGTCCTTAGTGACGCAACTCAAGCTAAGCCTCTGTGCCACGGAGCCGTCAATTGTAGTAATAATGCCGTGTAGTGGTAGCGCAAGACATTCCACTACCCCATATTATCCCGTGAATATCGTAAGTGGTAAAGGAGGATAATGAAAAAGGAGTTGGCAGCACCGATATCCTAATAACAACTCAAATTAGACCACCTGATGGTAACTGGTCACTGTGGTACATAGACATCTACATCTCTCTTCGATTAAGAATCAAAATGCAGATGCGTTGTCACCCCTGAGGACTAAGATGGAAAGCCTGGTTTCCAGTAAAAAAGGGTCTCCGGTTCTCCACACTTACAATACGGCGAGAAAGGACATACAATACAGCAGCATTAAACTGCTATTTTAAGCTGGTATTCTGTGAGAGCCTGGTCCTTTCCCGGTCGAGCCGACCCATTCGTTTTACAACCATAATATAGGTGCAACATGGCTCTACCATGTATAAAGTACGTGTTGCCATTGTGAAGATTGAGTTTAAGCTCGTGATTGTCTCTGAATACCAGAATGGCTTTTTACCAATAAAAAGGTCTTCGGTTCTTGTATTCAAGGCGTGCGTGGGCCTTCTCCGGTCGAGGCAACCCATTCGTGCTGCAAGGTAAATGATTGAGCGATCTCTTTTACTGAATACAAATAAATAGGAAAGTTTTAAATCGTAAACATTAAGTGAAAGATGAAATTTGTAATAAAAAGTAAATTGACGAATTCCGTCTCAACATTTTGCACAGACGTGTACGCAAAATATACATTACGGTCCTCCACATTTGTGTTTGCAGCTTCGGTACCCTTCAATGTAAATGGGTCACTGATTTCAAATCAACGATTCGGTGTTAACATTACATGTGTAGATTAGTATAATAGCAGTTTGAAGAATTTATGTTCGGTTAGTAGTAATATTTTAATTTAACATCAAAGTTTTTTTTATAATTGTCAAGACTCCTTCTTTATTTTCTTGGTATTATTCTAAAATGAAATTTTAATATTTTTAATTTGGTTATGAAAGAAAACCTTATAATATAACTTCTAGAATAGATAAAAATATCAATAGATTATCTTTTAATTTTATCTGTAAACCTTTGTGTATATTTTTATAGGTAGTAAAAGTCCTTTTCTGTCCAGGACTCTGTTTGGGTAGGTTGTGCCTGTACTACTGTGTGCCGGTCTGTAAGGCATACAGACCCAGTACAGTTAGGTACAGGATGTGAGGCATTCCAACTTAGTCCTCAGATACAACAATAAAGTATAGTATAGTAGTATGTAGATCGATTTTTGATAGATCACCTATAAATTTTATGACAAAAAAGTACAGCTTCGATATTAACGATAATTTTATTACGTATTCATTCTTCAGCTTCGAATGAAAATGAAAACGATCTCATCACTTCTTCTCGAACCAAATACAATGCCAGACGAACACAAGTTCACTAAAGTACGCAGCAAATGTCAAGTGGGAAAGACAAGAATACTAGGGACCAGCTAACCACATCGATTTTTGTGACGTAACTTAGTTCTAGCAGTTAATTGATATACATCTTTGATTGTGTATTTACACATAAAATATGTAAAAAAAACCTTTCCAATCCATAAGGGTTCTTTAAGGTATCCTGATATGATTGCCGTGTAGTGGCGGTTAAGAATATCCACTACCCCATATCTTCCCGTGGGTGTCGTAAAAGGCGACAAAGGGACACAGGCAGGAGATGGGCAGCAGCATCTTCCTGGTAACGGCAAAATACAATAAAAAACTGCGGTTGCCAACCCGCTCGCCAAGCGTGGCAACTATGGCAATATACCCCCCATAATGAAAGTTACGAAGAGACGGCCCCCAGTCCCCGGCGGCCCCGCTATTCCTGGCTACGGTGGCGACCATGGTAACGGCGGGGCAGGGGGTGCTAAGAATCTCCGGTGGAGGTTCGGTTGCCACCTACAACGACTTGACCTGGCAACATACAACGCACGGACCCTGAGGACTGACGAGAAGATTGTGGAGCTGGAAGAAGAGATAGACAAGTTACGCTGGCATATTATAGGATTATCCGAAGTCCGAAGAGAGGGGGAGGACACGGTAATCCTCGAATCCGGCAACTTGTTCTATCACCGGGAGGGCGACCATCTGTCCCAAGGAGGTGTCGGATTTATCGTCCACAAGTCTCTCGTTAACAACGTTGTAAAGATTGAGAGTGTGTCGAGGAGGGTTGCGTACCTTATACTCAGAATCACCAAACGGTATTCGCTGAAGGTCATACAGGTTTACGCACCAACCTCGGCACACCCCGATGAGGAGGTGGAGGAAATGTATGAGGATATCTCTAGAGCCATGCATTCCTCCAAAACCCAATATACGGTGTTAATGGGAGACTTCAATGCAAAACTAGGCACAAGAGAGAACGGTGAGCTGAAAGTGGGGAAATTTGGAATAGGGCAACGGAACCCAAGGGGCCAGCAGCTGGCCGACTTCATGGAGAAAGAGGGACTCTTTATGATGAACTCTTTCTTTCAGAAGCGGCCCCACAGGAAGTGGACCTGGTCGAGCCCCGACGGTTCGACAAAAAATGAGATTGACTTCATTATGACGACCAAACGACAACTGTTCAGTGATGTCTCAGTGATCGCGAGGGTGAAAACCGGCAGCGATCACCGAATGGTTAGAGGCACACTGAGCCTAAACGTTAAGTTGGAGAGGTCTCGTCTAATGAAGTCAACGCTCCGTCCCCCTCGTGCTCTAATCCAAAGTCCCGAAACCTTTCAGCTCGAGTTACAAAACCGTTTTCAGTGCCTAGAAGACTGCAATGAAGTGGACGATTTGAATGACAAGCTCGTGGAAACTGTCCATGCGGTCGGAGCTAAGTTATGCAAGACCCGCCGCAGAAGAACACAAAAACTCTCCGATCACACTCTTAATCTCATGGCTGTTAGACGGGAGATGAAGCTACATTCTTCAACAGATTTGACAGCATACAGGCAACTGAACAGACAGATCTCCAAATACATGCGGCGGGACTTACGCAACTTCAATACAGCTCGTATTGAAGAAGCGATCGAGCGGAACCAAGGCTCCAAAGTCTTTGCCAGAGATCTGTCTGCCAGAAAGAGCCAACTGTCAAAGCTGAAGACCGAATGTAGCAGCATCGTTTCCGGGGCACCTGAGATTTTGAGTGAGATTGAGAGGTTCTATGGGCAGCTGTACACGTCATCGTTGGAGCCACACGCAAGTGTGAGTAACGATCCAAGAGCGAGTCTTATCCGACATTATTCCGATGATATCCCGGACGTCAGTCTGAGCGAGATTAGAATGGCTCTCCAGCACCTTAAAAACGGCAAGGCCCCAGGCGAGGATGGAATTACAGCGGAGCTTCTGAAAGCGGGTGGAAAACCGGTACTTGAAGTCCTTCAGAAGCTCTTTAATTCCGTCCTCCATGGTGGCATTACACCGGAGGCGTGGAGCAGAAGTGCGGTGGTCTTGTTCTTCAAGAAAGGCGACAACGCTCTCTTGAAGAACTACAGACCGATTTCCCTTCTGAGCCGCGTCTACGTGCTGTTTTCGAGAGTCATTACGAATCGTCTCGCGCGCAGACTTGATGACTTCCAGCCTCCCGAACAAGCCGGTTTCCGAAAGGGCTTTAGCACCATAGACCACATACATACCCTACGGCAAATTGTACAGAAGTCCGAAGAGTACAATTTGCCACTATGTCTGGCGTATGTGGACTATGAGAAAGCCTTTGATTCCGTCGAAATTTGGGCGGTGCTGCAGTCCCTTCAGCGGTGCCAAGTTGACTCTCGGTATATCGAAGTGTTGAAGTGCTTGTACAGTAGGGCTACGATGGCTATCCGAGTACAGAACCAGAGTACGAAACCTATCCAATTGCAGAGAGGTGTAAGACAGGGTGACGTCATATCCCCGAAACTATTCACCGCTGCATTGGAAGACGTTTTCAAGCTTCTGGACTGGAAAGGATACGGTATCAACATCAATGGCGAGTACATCACTCACCTTCGATTTGCCGACGATATAGTCCTTATGGCAGAATCGCTGGAGGACCTAAGCACTATGCTCAATGACCTCAATAGTGTTTCCCAACGGATAGGTCTTAAGATGAACATGGACAAAACAAAGATCATGTTTAATGTCCATGTCACACCTATGCCGGTAGTTGTTGGGAACACTAAGCTCGAAGTTGTTGACGAGTATGTTTACCTGGGACAAATAGTCCGACTAGGTAAGTCCAACTTCGACCGAGAGGTCAATCGACGGATTCAACTCGGCTGGGCAGCGTTCGGGAAGCTACGACACATCTTCTCGTCAGACATACCTCAAAACCTTAAAACGAAATTGTACAACCAGTGCGTGTTGCCAGTGATGACTTACGGAACTGAGACGTGGTCCTTCACTGCTGGCCGTATGAGGAAGCTCAAGGTCGCTCAGCGAGCTATGGAGAGGGCTATGCTCGGAGTTTCACTGCGTGATAAACTTAGGAATGAGGATATCCGCAGTAGAACCAGAGTGACCGACATAGTCCAACGGATTAGTAAGCTGAAGTGGCAATGGGCCGGCCATATAGCTCGAAGAACCGACAACCGATGGGGAAGAGAGGTTTTCGAGTGGCAGCCTCGTACCGGCAAGCGAAGTGTAGGGCGTCCCCCCACTAGATGGAGTGACGACCTGGTAAGATATGCAGGAAGTCGATGGATGCAGGTGGCTCAGGACCGTGCTTTGTGGCATTCTTTGGGGGAGGCCTATGTTCAGCAGTGGACTTGTGAAGGGCTGTAATGATGATGATGATGATGATATGATTATGTTCATGTAATCATTTTCAAGAATAAATTAAAACGATCCCATAAAAATATAATTAACTTATTTTACATGTTCGAAGTTATCATTTTTTTGGAGTTTATGGCCTGGTATCTAGACCTTTAGGCCAAGTCTTGACTATTTTTATTCGGTTTATTATAATTTCTCCAAATGTATAATTATCCTTCATAGTTCACTACTTCACAATATGTTAATGCGTCACATTGTTCAGCCCTTGGGAGATTTTGACGGCAACTTGAGCCAGCAGACAGCTGACAGTTGGTGATGGTATCTAAAGGCGCCTATGCATACAAACGGCTCATCTTGAGAATCCATCACCATCAGAGCACTTGTTTCACCGTTTCCACTAATAGATCACATGCGTAGACAGTTAATACATAAAATCGCACCACTTTTACATATCAAAATCCACTTCAAACTATTATTTAAACTATAAAACAAGAGCAGCAAACCGCCGTCGATCAAGTTCCCGCCAAAACTCTTCGAAGTTATCATCATCAATCAATGGTGTTTCCAGATTTAAAAAAAAACTAGTAATTCTAAAAAGTAAAAAACGCGTATTTTAAATGACAAAAACATTTTTATATTCGTTCATTAAAAGGCGATTGATGTGCTATGAATAATATTGTATTTCTTCGCACCATAACATAATTGAAAAATTAAACGAAGCTTCAAAATCAGATGATTCGTTCTTTAACTTTTACATTTTATAACCCCACATCCATTCACGACAAATTATCTAATATACAAACTTTAATTATTAAATTCAAAGAAACAAACTCGTGAAACGCATGCAAATACTTGAGAGGGATGATATGGACCCTCACTAGATAAAAATAACATTGCCATGTCAACCTTTATTTTCTATCCCTTTTTTCTTGCTATTTTCGTAATTTATTCTGGTTTTTTTTACTGTAGTACATTAACTAAAGTAAATTCAAGTTTACGAACATAAAGGACCAAGACAATTGCAATCCTTAATACCTATAATAAAAGTAAACTAATTTATAAATTTAATGATGATGAAGCTTATCATTGTAGAAAACTATAACGGTTAAATGGACGCTGTTAAATATTATTCGCCGCGAAATTTCAAGTCGTAACAATGGGCTATAACTTAGCTCAAGCACGTAGTTCTCGAAAACTGAAAAGCTATTCAGTCTCTTATCTGTTTCTCATAATAAAGTAGCAGTAGATATTTTATTGGAATTTTGCAAGGCGGACTGAATTCTTTGGTAATTGGCCATTTACATGTCTTCAGTAATGAAGTTTTATTACAACTTACAGTTCGTGATCAGATAAAAACACGTATTAAGTAGGTATATTGATTAAGAAAATGTTAAAAATATTTTGTAATATATTTTCTTCTAATAAAGTACGAGTTCGTCATCCATCGTGTAGGCACGTACATACGAGGGTTACATATTATAGTGTGTGTGTGATAGCCATGTCCGTACGTGAATAGATTGTGTGTATGTGCTCCGACGAAGCAATAAAAATGAAATAAATATTTATTAAATGTATTTTAATTTGATTTTTTACACAGCTTACATTAAGTAAAGGCTTCCTTGAAGTTAAAGCGCAATTCGAAACGAAATGTTTGTTTCACATTCCCCTCGTATATTAAGCACATACTGGCGATTAAGACGTATCGTCCGCAATCTGCTGTCACCCTGATAATTGCCATGAAAGGATCTGTCGACTACGATATTTACGGCGGTTAATCCATTTCAAAAGAAGTGTCAAACCTAAATCCTTCACTACACCCTGGTGATTTTTTTTTCTTTAAAAAACGTTACCCCTACACTAGGTTTTGCTCCTGTATCGTGGAGGCAGTTCACAAACACAAATTGCACAAGGACAAACATTTAGACCCGGAACAATTATTTGTAGATCATACAAATACTTGTTCCGTGCGGGATAAAGCGCAATTCGACACGAAATGTTTGTTTCACATTCCCCTTGTATATTAAGCACATACTGGCGATTAAGACGTATCGTCCGCAATCTACTGTCACCCTGATGATTGCCAGGAAAGGATCTGTCGACTACGACATTTACGGCGGTTAATCCATTTCAAAAGAAGTGTCAAACCTAAATCCTTCACTACACCCTGGTGATTTTTTTTCTTTAAAAATGTTACTCCTACACTAGGATTTGCTCCTGTATCGTGGAGGCAGTTCACAAACACAAATTGCACAAGGACAAACATCCAGACCCGGAACAATTAAATACTTGTTCCGTGCGGGATTCGAACCCGCAGCACCAAGCGCTGGAACTCATTGCTAAGCCACTGCGCCACGGAGCTGTCACGATTGAAAGTAGAAGCCGCTTAAAATGTATGTCCAGCATCACTTCACTTAGGCTTTAGGATAAGATAATCAGAGGTCATGACAAATGAACAAAACATGCATGTACTGCAGTATCCTGAGTGCTCGCCGCTTGATCTGTATGGGAAACCAGTCACTACGCCCAGGCACGCCCAGCCCAAATCTCCCCAGGCTTTAGATTTAGGTGCACTCGTATGTTGCCTCAACGAGACTTATTATTTTCGACACTACAAACGCAACAGATTAAAATGGCTTTATAAATGGTACGCTTAAACGTTGTCAGAGGAATATTCAAACAGTAAGCTCTTTAATTCGAAGGCGATAAATTAATTTAATGTCCGCATTTGTCTAATATTAATGAATGCTTATTATTTACACTAAGTAACAGATGTGACGCGCGTCGGGAACATTGCCAAAGTATATATCTGAATAATATGAATCCGTTTGTTTTTAATTTAAAATTTTTTCGGCCCAAGTTATTGAACAATATTTTTTATAACTATTGATTAATTTATATATTTAGAAAATGTTCCCTTTTTAGTCGACTTTACGAAAAAGAAGAGGTTTACAATAAGACTGAATGTTTTTGTTATTTGTTTTCGAGAGGATAGTTGCCACTCGGCTCAATAGGCATCTGTTGCGCGGCGGTATGATTTGGCTAACAGTTTGGGTTCCGACGGGAGCCTTCCACTGTAGATGCGATTATGCGCGTCCTCTCCCTAACGGAACAAACAGTATGCTAGGATGGCGATAAGTCATGATATCGTCAACGCCTTTAACTCTCTACCCTCGGAAGCAATCAGGCACAGGCACACATAATCAGGTGCCCCCCTACCTGCAAGGTATTGTTACGCGCCACGATTAATATATGACAACACTAGTTACCACTAGCGCCCTCTAGTATCGAGTAGCAGAACTAAGAGAGTCAAGAACATTCTCGAAATTTCCATGGAAGATTTTTCTAGAACTATCGATACCTAGTCAATCGGGACCGATATGTACTCGAACACTCTACTTGAAGGTTCTGGAAACTACCTGAGGCCCTATATTAGGTCAGTATAGACCGCTTCCGGGGCAGTATTGAATTGGCGATTCAAGCAAATACTTCGAAACGATACAACTGTGAACTAAAGTGATCTGTAATATAATTGTATTTTGTTATTAGTGTGGTTTTAAGTTGTAATTAGTGTTCTGCAATTAAAGTGTCAATTTTGTAATTCACTCGGCAGTTTTTAATTGTCTCGAACCTCAAGCTCGTAACAAATTTATCGGGGATTACTTGCGCGACAGGTACATTCTGTACATGGAGCAAGATGGTAGAAAGATCCGGAGGGAGATCAAACGTGGGGTTTCACAGGGCTCGGTGGTGGGTCCACTACTGTGGAAACTCGCGTACAATGCGGTCCTGGGAGTCAACCTTCTCGCTGGCGTAAATATCGTGTGCTATGCTGACTGTTGTGTGACTGCTGTGCTGATCGCAAAAGAGATAACTTTCGAGAGGGCCAAGGAGCTAGCCGAGCTTAAAGTAGAACTGGTCGTCGCCAAAATCCACCAGTTGGGTTCAGAAATAGCGACTCACAATACCGAGGCTCTATGGTTCAATAAATTACCACGGGGCAGAGAAAAACCCGGCTCTTACGTCCACGTGGGTGAGTCCGAAGTCAGAGTGGGAGGTACATGAAGTACCTGGACAATCGCTGGGGTTTCGAAGAACATTTCGAGCACAGTCGAGGCAGTTTCGGGGTAGCAGTCTATGCATAGCACCTGCCACCCTTGACGCTGCACTGGCTAGCACTTGGACTGGTGCCCAATCTATGGGGACCGACGACAGAAGTACGTCGCCTCCATACGGGAGTTACACAGTCCGTAGCTCTGTATGGGCAAATAGGCTATGGCCAGCCTATTTGCCCATACAACGCTGTAGAAATAAAATATATAGTGTCCAGCGAAGGGTGGCCATACGGATCGTACGACGGTACCGCACTATACCCTTTGAGGCGGTGACGATCCTGGCTCGCTGTACACTACTCGATATACTGGCGGGAAATGACGCGGGGGTGTACATCCGAACCCGTGTCTTCCACCAGAGTGGTGATAGTGAGCCAGAAGAGACGCTCGAATTAATTAAACGCCAGGAACGACAAAACGCTCTGGCGAAATAGCGCACTCGACTCGAGGAGCGCTATGAACGCAAAGGCTTTATTAGAGCAATCTTGCCGGTCTTTGAAGCCTGGATGCAGCGACGAGCAGGAAGACTCACCTACAGAGTTACACAGATAATTACCGGGCATGAATGCTTCGATGATTATCTGTGTAAGATCTGACACGAGGCGACGGCGAACTGTTACCACTGCGTTGGACAGGACCAGAACTCCGCTTCCTATAATTTCGCAGTATGTCCAGCGTGGGAACAGGAGCGGACAACGGACGATCCTTGGTGAACCGCATCGGACGGAACCTCTCCCTGCCAGCAGTCGTGTTGGCGATGATTCAGCGTGGATGGTCGTAGCCACCTTCTGTGAACCTGTAATGATTCAAAAGGAGGCTTCTGAGCGGGATCGGAAGAGGGCGGATCCCGCTCGGAGACGAAGTCGCCAAGGCGTTCGTCATGGCCCTCCTCTTAAAAATGGTATTCCCCTACCAGAAACGGGGCCTCCGGGGTTGCAGACACTCAGGGCGGGGGCCTAGAACACCTAGCATGTAACCTCCGAGGAGGGCGATCACTCGTAAGTGATCTCTAGACATTGTGGTAGCACTACAAGGGTACTAGGGACAGCAGGTACTGCCCCCGGGACGTTATTAGAGTAGCAAAGCAATGGAGGGGCCCCGGTAGCGTTCCGAACGGAGTACCAGGGACTCCTTGTATACGCTGATGGTTTCCACCGTGTAGTTTTAGCCGGTAGGAGTCCGGCATAGCCTTCTCGTTGCCCCCGCAACGAATGGTAGCCATGAGGATTTTCACACGAAAAAAATTAAATAAAAAAAGGTACTCTTGTAGGAACGGTGAGCTGAAAGAAGGGAAATTCGGAAATGGGCAACAGAACCCAAGGGCCAAGCAACTGGCCGACTTTATGGAAAAAGACGGAGTCCTTATCATGAACTTTTTCTTCCAAAAGTGGCCCCATAGAAAGTGGACCTGGTCGAGCACCGGCGGTTCGACAAAAAATGAAATTGACTTAATTATGACGATGATTGCGAGGATGAAAACTGGTAGCGATCTCCGAATGGATCACCGAATGGTGAGAGGCACACTGAACCTAAACGTCACGTCTAATGAAGTCAACGCTCCGTACCCGTCGTGCTCTAATCCAAAGCCCCGAAAACATTCATCTCGAGTTACAAAATCGTTTTCAGTGCCTAGAAAATTGAAATGAAGTGTACGATATAAAATAAAGGCTTATGGAAACTGTCCATTTGGTCAGAACTAAGTTCTGTAAGACCCGTCGCAAAAGAATACAAGATCTCTATGATCACACTCATGGCTGATAGACGGGAGATGAAGCTGCAATCTTCAGCAGATTTAACAGGACACAAGCATCTTAACACACAGATCTCCAAATGCATGCGACGGGACTTGTGCAACTTCAATACAGCTCGTATTGAAAAAGCGATCGAACGGAACCAGGACTCCAAAGTCTTTGGCAGAGATCTGTCTGCCCGAAAAAACCAACTGTCGAAGCTGAAGACCTAATTTGGCATTGTTTCCGGGACTGAGATTGAGAGGTTCTATTCACAGCTGTTCACGTCATCGTTGGAGCCATACGCAAGTGTGAGTAACGATCGCAAGACTTATCCGACATTATTCCGATGATATCCCTGACGTCAGTTTGAGCGAGATTGAAATGGCTTTCCAGCACCTTAAAAACGACAAGTCCCCGGGCAAGGATGGAATCACAGCGAAGTTTCTGAAAGCGGGTGGAAAACCGGTGCTTCAAGTCCTTCAGAAGCTCTTTAATTCTGGTTTTGTTCTTCAAGAAAGGCGACAACGCTCTCTTGAAGAACTACAGACCGATTTCCCTTCCGAGCCGTGTCTGTGTGCTGTTTTCGAGAGTCATTACAAACCGTCTCGCACGCAGACTCGATGACTTACAGTCTCCCGAACAAGCCGGTTTTCGAAAAGGCCTTAGCACCATAGACGACATACATACCTACATATGTACTCATCGGTTTTCTGTACAATTTGCCACTTTGTCTTGCGTATGTGGACTATGGGCCTTTGACACCATCGAAATTTGGGCGGTGCTGCATTCCCTTCAGCGGTGCCAAGTGAACTGTCGGTATATTGAAGTGCTGAAGTGTTTGTATAGTAGGGCTGCGATGGCTAGCCGTATACAGAACCAGAGTACAAAACCTATCCAACTGAAGAGAGGTGTAAGACAGGATGATGTAATATCCCCGAAACTCTTCACCGCTGCATTGGAAGACATTTTCAAGCTTCTGGACTGGAAAGGGTACAGCTATAACGTCAATGGCGAATACATCACTCATCTTCGATTTGCCGACGATAAATTCCTTGTGGCAGAATCGCTAGAAGACGTGAGCACTATGCCCAATGACCTCAATAGTGTCTCCCAACGGATAGGTCTTAAGATAAACATGGACAAAACAAAAATGAAGTTTAACGTCCATGTCACACCTATGTCGGTAGTTGTTGGGAGCACTAAGCTCGAAGTTGTTGACGAATATGTTTACCTGGTTTAAAAATTAGTCGTATTTTTACACATCAATTTGATAACAAGTCAATGAAAAAAAATTGTAAAATATCTAATTCATAGGCTTTTTCATATATACACATTTTTCCCTTACGTTAAAAAAGTCAACCGTATAATTTCCATCACGTTAATATGTCTATTAATTAATACCTGAAAATACATCACAATCTATAATAAATACGAGTAGTCCACGGCAGCCTTTTTATTCAAATTAGCGAATAAATAATTCTTATGAAAAGTAATTTACGTTTACTCGTGGTGAAAGAACCGCTGTCCTAAGAATAAACATTATATATTATATGCATACCGTAATATATTGTAAAGTGTTATTATTCATTGGAAGATACCAGTTTGGAGAATAAATTACCTAACTCACTTTAGCAACAGCTTGGAAGCGATCACATTCTTCCCAGGGGTTATGATCAACCATGTATTCATTATTATTATAATAACCCTGTTTATACAGTCTTTGTTTAATAAAAAATTGAACTAAATTAATAGAAGATTTAATTAACTAATAAAAATCCAATTGTGCATGCCTTAAGCGCATTAAAAAAATACGTATAACGTGATTATACGTAAATTATTAAAGTAGTTTAATTATACATAATTTTTCACTAAAAACCTTATAATTATTACTATACTTCCAATTTTCCGGTAATTTTATGTCAAATTTCAATTAAAAAAAAACGACGGGTTGCACTCCGGGAGTGCCGGCAGAAGTGAAAACTTGAATATTAACGTTGTGCATTTTTGATATTTTGGAATGGCGGAGATTATTTATTATTATCTAATTTCATTTATTTTCATTCGAAATTATTTATTTGGTAAACCTACACCGCACATGTGCTTATTGTGGTGTTATGAAAATATAGGTTAATGCTATAAAGTATAAACATATTACAAATATTACATCTATAATGTGTAAGTACATATGTATCTATATTAATAATTTCGTCAAGCAGTACAGTAGACTCGATCGAAACCTAAACTTAATAATAAAATTATATTAATTAATAAATGAAAATTAATTAAACCTAACTTACTTCCTCTCCTACGCCGCGCCGGCTGTCTACTCTCCGTCCGTCTTACGAATTTTCGATCAGGACACGTGACCTGACGCGAGTTTAACATTTTTTACCCATTACAAAAAAAGTGCACAACGCCGCTAAAGAAGTTTTCACTTCAAAAAATGTTCAATTACAAATTTGATAGACTGAACGAACCCATAAGTTTCACCACTAAGGAGAAGAATATGCAAGTCTTAATTGGTAAAATATATTTAATCTAGATTTCTTAGACTATTTAACTATGCCGTGTAGTGGCGGTCAAGAATATCCACTACCCCATATCCTCCCGTGGGTGTCGTAAAAGGCGACAAAGGGAAACAGGCGGGAGATCGGCAGCAGCATCTTCCTGATAATAGCCAAAAGTACAATAAAAAACTGCGGTTGCCAACCCGCTCGCCAAGCGTGGCTATGGCAAATACCCCCCAATGAGCAAAACAACAAACAGACGGCCCCCAGTCCCCTGCGGCCCCGCTATTCCTGGCTACGGTGGCGACCATGGTAACGGCGGGGCAGGGGGTGCTAAGAATCTCCGGTGGAGGTTCGGTTGCCACCTTAGACGACCCGACCTGGCAACGTACAACGCTCGCACCCTGAGGATTGACGAGAAGATTGTGGAGCTGGAAGAAGAGATAGACAAGTTGCGCTGGCATATTATAGGATTATCCGAAGTCCGAAGAGAGGGGGAGGACACGGTAATCCTTGAATCCGGCAACTTGCTCTATCACCGGGAGGGCGACCATCTGTCCCAAGGAGGTGTCGGATTTATCGTCCACAAGTCTCTCGTTAACAACGTTGTAAAGATCGGGAGTGTGTCGACGAGGGTTGCGTACCTTATACTCAGAATCACCAAACGGTATTCGATGAAGGTCATACAGGTTTACGCACCAACCTCGGCACACCCCGATGAGGAGGTGGAGGAAATGTATGAGGATATCTCTAGAGCCATGCATTCCTCCAAAACCCAATATACGGTGTTAATGGGAGACTTCAATGCAAAACTAGGCACAAGAGAGAACGGTGAGCTGAAAGTAGGGAAATTTGGAATAGGGCAACGGAACCCAAGGGGCCAGCAGCTGGACGACTTCATGGAGAAAGAGGGACTCTTTATGATGAACTCTTTCTTCAAGAAGCGGCCCCACAGGAAGTGGACCTGGTCGAGCCCCGACGGTTCGACAGAAAATGAGATTGACTTCATTATGACGACCAGACGACAACTGTTCAGTGATGTCTCAGTGATCGCGAGGGTGAAAACCGGCAGCGATCACCGAATGGTTAGAGGCACACTGAACCTAAATGTTAAGTTGGAGAGGTCTCGTCTGATGAAGTCAACGCTCCGTCCCCCTCGTGCTCTAATCCAAAGTCCCGAAACCTTTCAGCTCGAGTTACGAAACCGTTTTCAGTGCCTAGAAGACTGCAATGAAGTGGACGATATGAATGACAAGCTCGTGGAAACTGTCCATGCGGTCGGAGCTAAGTTTTGCAAGACCCGCCGCAGAAGAACACAAAAACTCTCCGATCACACTCTTAATCTCATGGCTGTTAGACGGGAGATGAGGCTACATTCTTCAACAGATTTGACAGCATACAGGCAACTGAACAGACAGATCTCTAAATTCATGCGGCGAGACTTACGCAACTTCAATACAGCTCGTATTGAAGAAGCGATCGAGCGGAACCAAGGCTCCAAAGTCTTTGCCAGAGATCTGTCTGCCAGAAAGAGCCAACTGTCAAAGCTGAAGACCGAATGTGGCAGCATCGTTTCCGGGGCACCTGAGATTTTGAGTGAGATTGAGAGGTTCTATGGGCAGCTGTACACGTCATCGTTGGAGCCACACGCAAGTGTGAGTAACGATCCAAGAGCGAGTCTTATCCGACACTATTTCGAAGATATCCCGGACGTCAGTCTGAGCGAGATTAGAATGGCTCTCCAACACCTTAAAAACGGCAAGGCCCCAGGCGAGGATGGAATTACAGCGGAGCTTCTGAAAGCGGGTGGAAGACCGGTACTTGAAGTCCTTCAGAAGCTCTTTAATTCCGTCCTCCATGGTGGCATTACACCGGAGGCGTGGAGCAGAAGTGCGGTGGTCTTGTTCTTCAAGAAAGGTGACAACGCTCTCTTGAAGAAGTATAGACAGATTTCCCTTCTGAGCCGCGTCTACGTGCTGTTTTCGAGAGTCATTACGAATCGTCTCGCGCGCAGACTTGATGACTTCCAGCCTCCCGAACAAGCCGGTTTCCGAAAGGGCTTTAGCACCATAGACCACATACATACCCTACGGCAAATTGTACAGAAGTCCGAAGAGTACAATTTGCCACTATGTCTGGCGTATGTGGACTATGAGAAAGCCTTTGATTCCGTCGAAATTTGGGCGGTGCTGCAGTCCCTTCAGCGGTGCCAAGTTGACTGTCGGTATATCGAAGTGCTGAAGTGTTTGTACAGTAGAGCTACGATGGCTGTCCGAGTACAGAACCAGAGTACGAAACCTATCCAATTGCAGAGAGGTGTAAGACAGGGTGACGTTATATCCCCGAAACTCTTCACCGCTGCATTGGAAGACGTTTTCAAGCTTCTGGACTGGAAAGGATACGGTATTAACATCAATGGCCAGTACATCACTCACCTTCGATTTGCCGACGATATAGTCCTTATGGCAGAATCGCTGGAGGACCTAAGCACTATGCTCAATGACCTCAATAGTGTCTCCCAACGGATAGGTCTTAAGATGAACATGGACAAAACAATGAGTATGTTTAATGTCCATGTCACACCTATGCCGGTAGTTGTTGGGAGCACTAAGCTCGAAGTTGTTGACGAGTATGTTTACCTGGGACAAATAGTCCGACTAGGTAAGTCCAACTTCGACCGAGAGGTCAATCGACGGATTCAACTCGGCTGGGCAGCGTTCGGGAAGCACATCTTCTCGTCAGACATACCTCAAAACCTTAAAACGAAATTGTACAACCAGTGCGTGTTGCCAGTGATGACTTACGGAACTGAGACGTGGTCCTTCACTGCTGGCCGTATGAGGAAGCTCAAGGTCGCTCAGCGAGCTATGGAGAGGGCTATGCTCGGAGTTTCTCTGCGTGATAAACTTAGGAATGAGGATATCCGCAGTAGAACCAGAATAACCGACATAGCCCAACGGATTAGTAAGCTGAAGTGGCAGTGGGCCGGCCATATAGCTCGAAGAACCGACAACCGATGGGGAAGAAAGGTTCTCGAGTGGCAGCCTCGTACCGGAAGGCGAAGTGTAGGGCGTCCTCCCACGAGATGGAGTGACGACCTGGTAAGACATGCAGGAAGTCGATGGATGCAGGTGGCTCAGGACCGTGCTTTGTGGCATTCTTTGGGGGAGGCCTATGTTCAGCAGTGGACTTGTGAAGGGCTGTAATAATAATAATAATGATAAAAAATAAACATATGATTTTTATTTATTATACTATAAAGTGTAAGGTACCGTGTGGTTCGGTAAAAAAATCCATTAACCTATTTCATCCTGTGAGTGTGGTAAGAGGCGGATATGAGAAATACTAGGAAAATATTTTGGCTTCCGATAGGTAGCGCTATAAATATCTCACGTGAAGTCAAATTTCCATACCAACTACGGGCATCAGCGTCAAAGGTACTAGACGTTTAGCAATTCTAAAACAACGGTAGGGGTCTATATCCAATTTTGGTCTTTTAAGGGCCGATAAAGAAGAAGACCGTACCGTTGTTTTAAAAAACCCTCTCAGAAATGAGAGGAACCCTGTGCCATGCAGTGGGACGTATATTTATTTATAACTTATATAGGCACCGCTGGAGGGACTGCAGCACCGCCCTAATAATACGGGAAATAGAAATGAAATGTTAATATATATATATATATATATATATATATATATATATATATATATATATATATATATATATATATATATATATATATAGAAGAAGTCTCAAGAAGTGAACTTTTCAAGTTTCTAGAGAACTGAGTGCTGCTTTTAAAAGCTGTCAACGAAACTTTTGCATTTCAAAATGGCTAAATTTAAGTATCTTTCATTTTAAGTAAGACCATGACACAGTTTTCTTTGACGTACGAGTAAATATCAAGCTATTATCTAGAGCTGTGGTAGGCACGGTGTTAGTGTTATTTCACAGTTCGGTAGAAAACTGATTTCGATTGTCAATATAGGCACAATCATTTTACTTTTATTCATTTATTTATGACTTTACAAAATTTGATACAAATATGTGAATGCCACTAATAAAACCACTGAGGTTTGTTGATATTGCCAAGTTCACGTTTTATACCAAACATAAAATATTTATTACGCTCTTAACGAAAATTAAATAAATTTTAGCGTGAGTTCCCGCAGTGCGCTGAGTACGACCGCTTACGGATTATTGAACTGTGTCTCGCCAGCAACGAAAAGTCAGGATTTGCATTTAGAAAAAGTCAATATTAGGGGCTTTTTCGGTGCTAATGAGGTGCTAAGTTTACATTACACAACTGGATTGTTACTCCTGTATTATCGGTTAAAAGTTTTATGATGTAATGGTTTTAAAAATGGTTTAAAAAATAAAGGTGGCGTGATTTTGTGTATTTAATATCTGCACATGTGAATTGTTAATTGAAATGATATAACAAGTGCTTCAATGTTGGTATAAATATCAATTTTTTGTATCCGTCCGCTGGGTGAACCTGTCGTTAAAATCTTTTAAAACCAATATGACGCGTCAGCATGTTATGAAACATTTTGATAATAAAATACGCATCAGACTACGATTCTTTATCTATGGTCATGATATAATATTAAAAAAAGTCATTTACATTAGTAGAATAAAGAATCCTGCATAAATGGTCCGCTTTTCGAAACCGTCCCTCTGAACAATTTACCTTATAATCCATTTTATTTCATCATTAAAGGAATAAGGAATTTACATTTTTGCGTAAATAAAATTACTCGTAGCTTGGTTTCAAAATATATAGTTCACTTAATCGCAAATGCGTCGTACGCCATAGAACTAAGGTGCTTCATCGCGAAGAAAAAGGCTGTCCATTTCTTCACCACACGAAACATAACAGCACTATTCTGCTAATTGACGTTGATATTTTGTGCGAGCGTGATCATTCCCAGGTCGGGCGGACTCGTTCGTACTACTGGAAAATTAGAGCATGTGAAATAATTTACATTTCATTTCTAAATTGGGAAATCTTTGGGTCAGCGCTATGTTCAGTTGTGGACTTTTATAGGCTGTAATGGATGGATGGATGGAAATGAGTGTTATTGCAATGCGTTGGTTTATTAAGTTAATAAATATTTTGACGTACATATATTTTTGAACGTCAATCTAAATTATTACAGGGAATAATCGTTTTAAACTTTTTCTCGTTACGAAACAACGTTGCATTTATCCGCCAGTTTCACAGTTAAAACTCGACTTTTGGATGTGTTCCAACAGAACGCAGTTGGGGCCAATTATATGAAAAATGATCTTCTTTAGTGAAATGCACATAAATTCAGCATCGAATAATATCGTGTAATAAACTTTGCGATATTTAATCGCAGGTAGGGTTGCTTTTTATATATTATAACCTCTGGAAAAATATAACCTAAAATTTAAGTGAAAATTATGATCTATCTTATGGTAAATGAAATTGTTAATTGCAATTTTGAGTGCTGATTTACCACGTGCTCGGCGGTGCATCGTGAGGAAATCTGCATGTCTGAGAAATAAAAAAAATATCTCGAAGACATGTGAATGTGAAGTGCGCCAACACGCATTGGGGCAGCGCGGCGGACATTTCCTTGCGCTAAAACCCTCTCAGAAATGAGAGGAGGCCTGTGCCCAGCAGTGGGACGTATATAGGCTGCAACTTTACTTTACTTTTTTGATGGTAAGTGGTTATTGCAGTCCATGGACATTTGTAAACAACTTCAACTACGTATGTCACCTCTGAGGACGGGGGCAAAAGCTCACAGTCTGTAATAATGCTACATACATACCATATCTTACTAGTATGTTGCCGAAAACCAGTAGTCTAATAGTTTAATGTACCCTGCATGTAAACAAAGTTAAAAAATGTATTTATTATTGTTATGGGGTATCTATAAAGTTTTCTCATCTGGTTGGGCAATATAAATATATAATTGTAAATAAACATGGTAAACGTACATAAATATCAATAAAATAAAATAAATACATAAAAAATACATAAATATATAAAAAAAACACAACCAGATGGAAGCCCTCGGCAGGGGAAACCAAACAGCCGAGGGTTAGGGGGAAAGGGAAAGAAACCGGCGGACGATGCGGGCGATATCGAGGAGCATCGCCTTCTGCATTTCAGCTTGGAGCGATCCGTCACGGAGTCCCAGTCGCCTCAGATGACCCGAGAGGCTAACTGGGATTAACCCGTTCGCAGAAACGACCACAGGAATAATTTCGGCCGGCAGAACGGTGGAAATAGGTAAGAGGTTGTTGACCTTCTCAGTCGGACTCATTATTAGAATCTTTTATACAGTTTTGTTTAGTGAAGAAACCACAGATTACCGGTAACTTTCTCTTCACAAAGAAAAAAATTGATTGTCGGGTAATCGAAATAGAATCCTATGATCCTTGATATTATTATTTTTCTTTGATTTAAGCTTTAATTTAAACAAAAGCGATTAATATTAAAGAAATTCAAATCTTGTACGGTTTACGTCTACCTACTATTCTCGTTGCAAGAATTTATAACGACCTTGACAAACGTGATTATATGTTTACTCTTTTACCTTGACCTTGAACCAACCCCTAGGTAAAAAGCTTACTTAAATGTATTTATGTGTGTTGCCTCATAACTTTTTTCTGGGTAAACCAATTTTGATAATTCTTTTTTTATTTGAAAGCTGGTGCTTTTCATGTGATGTCATATAACTTTGATCAAGGTCCGACTAATAGTTATTGAGTTATTCTTAATAATTTATATTGTAGTCGGTTGTACAAATTTTTTTTTATTTTTTTTATTTTAAATTATAACACATCAACTTGATAACAAGTCTCAATGAAAAAAAAAGTAAAACATCTAAATCATAGGCTTCGTCATATACCTATAAGTACACATTTTTTCCCCTTACGTTAAAAAGTCTACCGGTATAATTTCCATCACGTTAACATACCTATTAATTAATACCGGAAAATACATCAGTCTTTAATAAATAGTCCACGCCTGTTTTTTTTTAAATTCAAAATAGAGTAAAAGTAACTCTTATTGAAAGTAATTCACTCTTACTCGTGGTCGAAAAAACCGCTGTCCTCAGAAGAAACAATATATTATATAGGCGTACCATAATATATCATAAAGCATCATTATTCATTGGAAGACACAAGTTGGAGAATAAATTATATAATTCATTTTCGTAACAGCTTGGAAGCGATCACATCATTCCCAGGGGTTATGATCAAACACGCATTCATTAATATTATAATAACCCTGTTTATACAGTCTCTATTTAATAAATCTACACATAAATAAAATTGAAATGTCTGTTTGTAATGTAAAAATTACAGTTTTTTACTAAATGCATATGAAATTAAATACGGTACTTATAACTAAATAATAAATTTTAAAATTTTTGTCTGTCTGTCTGTCTGTTTGTTCCGGGTAGTCTCCGAAATGGTTGGACCGATTTTGACGGGATTTTCACTGGCAGATAGCTAATTTCATAAGGACCGCTTAGGCCACTTTTATTTTAGAAAAATTATTAGGGTTCCGCATAAATACATAAAAACCCTAACACGCGAGCGAAGTCGCGGGGAACAGCTAGTATTAAACTAAGTTTATAGAAAATTTAATTAATAAATAAAAATTAAAGTTAACAAGGAGTTGCGACGCTTAGGGCCGCGAATTGGAATCCCGCACGGAACAAGTATTTGTGTGGTCTACAAATAATTATTCCAGGTCTGGAAACGTTTAATAATTAAAAAAATAATTAAAAAAAAGATAAAAAAGAATTTGAAGTAACTTTCCGGGAAATCTATTAGATTAATCATCTTGCAAGTTGAAACACATCATTTATTTTTAAGGCGAATTTCAGCTAATTAATTTTAACAAATTTAATAAAATTAAACTTGGCAATAGAGAGATCTTGTATATTTTTGAAACTTTGTTATAAAAGCGCATTGTCTCGTAAATGAATTACCAACTCGAGTCCAGTGAAGTACCTAGAGTAACTAGTAGAATTCGTGGATGTCGTAAATGTCGACTATAATGTTCTACACGTAAAATACACATCTAGTATACCTTAGATATAAAATATTCAGTCTAGCTCAAGTAGCGCCGTCAAAGGTACTAAAAGTGCGGTTCCTTGTCTCCCAAGCGAGATTCATGAACAGCAATGTTAATGTTTAAGTTTAGTGAAGAAAATAAAATGTAAAAACGCTTGATAAGTGATAAATACTTAACACTACCATAATGTAAGGCAAGGTAAAAGTTGGGTGTGGAAGGAGAAGTTGAATAAAATAAACGCTGGAGAAATGTGGTGTAGTGGCGGTGTAAGAACATCCACTACCCATATCGTGGGCATCGTAAGAGGCGTCAGATGGAAATTGGAACAGGTGATGTGCAGAAGCGTCTTCCTGACAACAACTCAAAACAATAACAAACTGCGGTTGACAACCCGCTCGCCAAGTGTACCAACTATGGCAAAATCCCCCTTTGGAGACTATCTATGGGGGAGGCCTATGTTCAGTAGTTGTCTTTTATAGGCTGTAATGATATGGTAATAGTAAGTGATATTTTTATTTATCACTCACCAAGCGAAACGCAGAGGTAAACCTCTACTTCACGCTGGTATTCTGTGAGGTCGTGGTACCACCCCGGTTCGAGCCGGCCCATCCGTGCGACAGCAAAAGCTGCCGCGTGGCTCTACCACTGTTTAATAATATAATGAAGATGGGCCAAATTAACAATAACCGACGATAATGTATTACTAAATACATGGATTTGTAAGAGGCGGGAGAGGGTGTCGGAATCGTATTAAATCGAAGTCCGTTGTCTCTGCATATCCCTCTGGGTGACGGACGTGGGAGCTTATAATATAAATCTGGTCGGTTTGAATTATTTAACTCACTGAACTCAGTGCTTATTGAGTCACAGTCTTGATTAGATTCGATGGTCGACCCATTCAAAGGCTAATTTTGATATCAAAACTAGATTATATAAACTGAATACAAGCTACTTATTTCCCTTCCAATAAATATTTATATAGAGGATAGAGTAGTGCAAACCTCTTCTGATCTAATGGTGTTACGAACTAATAAAACATGGATGGAAGGACTAAAAAATGCATAACTTATACGTCGTAGAACTATGCTAAAACTATATTAATATATAGCTATATTAGTAGTATAGTTGTAGCACGAATGGGTCGGCTCGTCCGGGGAAGGACCAAGCTCTCACAGAATACCAGCGTAAAATACCAGCGTAATGCTGCTGTGTTTCGTTTGGTGAGTGTAGAGAACCGGAGACCCTTTTTACTGGAAAAGAGGCATTCCATCTTAGTCCTCACGGCTGACAACGCATCTGCATATTATTCGCGAACGAGGACAAATGTAGATTTTATGTGCCACAGCAACCACTTACCCTCAGATGGACTGTGTGCTCGCTTGTCACCCTTATGCTATGAAAAAAAATGTTATCGTTTCTCGGAGCTGCGTTGATTTGAATAGGAGTGAGTAATTTGGAGAATTACCGTGAAAATGGAGAAAAATGAAATAGGGCTGTCGGTACTACAAAGGCCAAGTAACCAGATTTAGAGAAAAGGTGAGGCACACTACAAACTAGAGCTGTTTCGGCGAGACTCACAAAGCCGAATACATGGCACCGATTTGTTAAGATGGTTTTAAGTTATTATCCCTACTACTATTTAGCGACATAATTTTTTTATTTGATAATGAAGATTGTGTAGAAGTATTTTAAAAGGCGCAATATGACAAGGAAAATAAGCGTTAGACATACGTTTTAATGCATCGGTTTGCTAAGAGATTGGATAGGACAAAAAGTATTAAAGTCCACTGCCGAACATAGGCCTCTCCCATAGTTGTCCATAACTATATTTGCCACGCTTGGCAAGTGGGTTGGCTGCTGCTCGTCTCCCGATTTGTTTCACTCCGTTTAAAGTTTACACTTTACAGTCCCCCCGCCCCGTGACCGTGGGTGCTGTAAAGTGATCAAAATGTCGGGTAAATATTATAAAGTAAGTTAATATACCTACACGGTTAAATCCGTAAAAGCTAGTTTTGTTTAAATTATGTACATCCTACTCAATAGAATCGGGTTTTAGTTAGCGAAAATTTAATAAAGTAATTAAAGATACATATCACGTACTTGAAGAGCACTCCCTCCTTCACAATTGCGTGCACAGATACGGTTACCACTAAACCCAACAACACTATACCCAAAGACGTGGCAGAGCCACGTTGCAGCTAAAATTATATATCATTACTACGGTTATATTATAGTTATAGCACGAACGGGTCGGTTCACCGGAGAAGGACCAGGCTCTAACAGAATACTAAACTAAAACAGCAGCTTAATACTGCGCTGTGTCGTAAACCGAAACAATTTTGACTGGAAACGAGGCATTCCATTTTAATCGCCATGAGTGACAACGCTTCTGCATTTCAATTCTTAATCAGCGATGTAGACGTCTGTGTGTCACAGCGTCCACGAACTTAATACACACCGTCATACAACATGTTTTTAGCCACTAAACGAGGTATTATCAGAAAAAATAGATAGCCTTGGTCGCTAAGTTATATGCTTGGGAGATGCTTCACAAACTCGATAATATACGTCATTATAAGTTTGACGCATTTCTTAACTAATCAATTTTTACATATGATAAACATTATTTTAAAAGCGCATTTCCACGCATGTTTAACAATCAATCCTTATGAAGATAATAAGATTGTGTCAATATTAATACAATATATTTTAGTTTTATTTTAATTTATATATAATAAAACATATAATTTTGCCAAAAATAAATTTATTATATTTTGTCCTGGTTTCTTTTTGTTTTATTCTTTTATCTGACGATTGTAAAGTCAGTTAAAAATTAAGCGCGTACCTACATAAATACTTATATTGTACTTATATTTAAATATATATATATATATATATATATATATATATATATATATATATATATATATATACTAGCTGGCCAGGCAGACATCGTACTGCCATCTCCGACTATGTCCTATAAAAATCCTTAAATTACCAATAAAAAATATTGAGGGTCACTTATTGGGATAAAAATTATCCTATCTTTCAAGTTGGAGCAAACTGCACATAGTGTGCAAAGTTTCATTAAAATCAGTTCAGTCGTTTAGGAGTTCATCCCGGACAAACAACGTGACACGTACTTTTTATATATATAAAGATATATATATATATATATATATATATATATATATATATATATATATATATATATATATATATATATGTATAAAAACACTTTAAATTCGTACCACTACTAGACTTTGATCTCCTCTTTAGGTTTCCACACCCAGTGTAAAACTAAACCATATTAATGTCACCCTGCTGTCGGTCTATCTGTCTACCATATATTCGTCTCATATGTCATCCGTCCATATGTCAGGGTATTCTCTTGACGGAATGAGTTATAAACCTGAAGTTGGATATTTAGTGTACTTTAGACATGTAGTTTAGTTGTTTCAATATTTGGTGTGTTGACTCAAAAATGAATATTATATTTAAAATCAAATGAAATTTTCAGGACTCTAGCATGTCGATATAAGTCTAGAGATCATTAAGTAGAATACATATATTTTTTATTCTTTTAACTAACAAAACTAAAGAAATGTGGCTCAAGGTTGTTACTTATAGATCGTTTGTGCTACGAGGTCGAAAACTAAACTGGTTAACTCGATATTATAAGCCTACATACTGTATTTAAACAAAAAAGATTGAAATCATCGATTTATAATATAGTTTGTATGCGGCGACCAAAACGAACAAACATTTTAATGTTTTTTTTTCACGGGTTAGAAAAAAGTATTACATAGTTAAAAATATAGCTTCAAAAAGTTAATTACTCATAATGTATACAGAACCTTAATGGAACGAGATTCGACATGAACTTGACCGGTTTTACTGCATACCATACGTCTGATCATTGGCGGTTTCTACACTCATGGACACCTGTAACCATATTCAAACAACAAATTCCACAGGTGCATTAGGGTGTCAATGCACTTACACTCTTACTTTTTTAAGGCCTTAACAGTGGTTGAAATGCCTAAATCTTGGATATTTAAGTAAAAAAATCTCAATAACTGTTCATTTAATCCACAAAGAAAAATACAGGGTAACAGAAGAGGATTTGGTAAATGTTTTTAATTGAACAAAATTGTATTTTTGTCAACCCCTTATTAGAAAAAAAAATCTCCAAAGAGTACCCATCTTTGTCATATTTTGCAAAATTTCTCCACAACGGCACAAGCTTTTTAAATAGTTCTTACACTAAAAAAAAGGTCTTAAAATATTAATATTTTTAATTGAGAGTTTTCTTTTTATTCCCCGTTTTATAAGAGAATATATCATTTTTCCCTGAAATTGAATATATTTAAGCGAGCGCGCATGCTCCGTCGCCCTGTCAGCCTGTCACACTGTCACAGTCCGTTTTCGGACATCGTCGAGGGTGGACTGCGCGTCGGTGTTGGGGCGACTTCGTTCAATTATATATTAGTTTTTTAAAAGTTTATACTCAATTATAAATATTTTTATGACTAGAAATACTTAATTTCGTTAATATTTGTACACTGGTAACTGTAAATATTATTTTCTAAATAAATTAATTTTTAAAGTACCCAAAGAAGAAGAAATTTTCGCGGCGACGTTGATTAGTGAAATTGAAAAATGCATTTTTATATAATTTAGATGTGTAACGATCAACATGCTCTCGTTACTTAGATTTCGATAGTTTTTAATACCTATGTAATTTTATTGTTGCATATTTTTATTAATTATTTGATACTGAATTTTATAATTATGTATTACAATAAAACGATGTTTTTATGAGTATGACTTTATAAAATATTATTGGGGAGGGAAATATAGATACAGATACTTACATTTAGGTACACTATTATCAAATTAAATCAAACAATTTAAATAAATAAAAAAAATGGTGCATCCCTAAGTATAAATAACTATACAACGTGTCCCAAAATTCAACGATAATCCAACACCGGAGGATAGACCTGCCCCGGACTAATCGGGGAAAAAAAGAAAAAAAAATATATCCCAATTATATTTTAAGTTATATAAAAAAAAATGAAATTCTTCAGAAATTGAGACCGTTTATGATATTTTTCACTACCATGACCACAATTTTTTAAATATTTTTTTCTTTTTTTTTATAGGCAATCTGAATAGTACTGCTATCTACTACAATTCTTAAAAACTCCAGAATAACTCTTGTTTTATCACGAAAATTAATGAAATTTATTTTATTCCCTAAATTTTTTGAAGACGTTTACTTAATTAATTTGGCAAGCCAAGCTAAGTTATGGCAATAAGCTAAGATGAATATATTTTGCTGTTGGACATTAGAAATGTATGGGAAAAATCTAAATAAAATTATTTATTGTAGGGTTTCCTCGAAAACAGACGTTAAGTATATTCAACAAAATTCGATGTACAAGAAAAAAAGTAGTGTTACAAGTGTTGAGTATTCTTAACAAATCTCAATAAGGGTACTGCAAAATCAAACATAATTCAATCAAAAAATAATGTTTATTCGAAAAATTTTGACAAATTGACAAGAGTATTAAGGCTTCCTATGGTGGTAATTATAATGACAATTGCGATCTTTAACAAAGCAAAGTCTGACGTTACATTTCATGCAGAAAACGGTGGTAAATCCTTTTTTGCAATAAGCACAACGACCATAATCCTTTCCATGTTCTGGGAAATGGTCGATATTATCGAATCTAACATCATCTACTGGTCTGGAACGCGTAGGGTTTTTGATTTTATTTATTTTATTAAGATCTTGTCCATTAGCTGCGTCTATAGTTGTCCCCTTTTTCAGCAATGCCTTGTAAATACTTAGCCTAAACTGTTTCAAAAGAATGTATTTAATCTCTTCCTTTCTTTTATTATCCCTTCGGTAAGTCAACCAAGCATTATTAATACATATATCAAGTAATTGCGAAAAAATCGATAGATACCAGCGCCTGGTCTTCATTTCGGTGCGATATAAAGCTATCAGCATACCTGACAGGTTGACGCCGCCCATATGGGCGTTATAATTCATAACAACATTAGGATACTGTACCTCAATCCTCTGCTTCCTAATTTTGCAGTATCTTCGTACCTTAGTTAGTGGATATGCGTCTGCGTAACTTGAAGTCGGTACAACACGTTTATTGTCGTTCCATTTGACCACAGAGAGTTTGGTTTTATTACAAACAATTTAACTAAAAGCCCCTCTGCCCTGAGTTTTGAGAACCTTGTCTGGTTTCAGATTTTTTCCGGCATCTCTCAGGCGATTTGTACGCATTGTACCAAGACTAAATATTCCGTAGAAATTCCTGAGATGGTGTATTAGCTCCAAAGAAGAAAAAAAGTTGTCAAAGTAGACGACACAAGGTTTTTTCTTTATGCTTTTACAAAGTCTCAAAACAGCCTTGGCCCCCCAACCTAAGCCTTCTTCTTCCTTTGTAAAGTTACAATCCCCAAAATTATCGTTTCCAGTATAAAGAAAAAAATCGTAAATAATCCCTGATGCACCTGCTCGCACCAAATTTTAAAGCCCCATTTTCGTGGCTTGCGCGGGTTATACTGTCTTTTTTTCCCAGCTTTGGTGCCTTTATATGGAATCACCATTTTATCTATACTGAATCTAGTCTCTTCTTCTACTTTCAGGCAGTTTGCACGGATTTTTTCCACTACTGGTCTTATTTTAAAATATGGATCGGAGTCTGTATCTATATTATCTACAAAATGTAGGTATCTCCGTATAATTTGATAACGCTTTAGAGGCATTACATCCGCAACCATTGGGAAACGGGTGTCAGTAGCCCAATAATCCAGATATGAAGGCATGGACACGATACCCGTAATGACTTTAATTGCTATAAATTTGCGCAATTCAGCACCTGACAAATTTATTGATCGGCCTGTTTTCTGAATGGAATACATATTTGTGTAGTGACATATTTCGTCGAACATATCTTCTGAAAAAAAGTCGTTGAAATAATCTAATGTTGTTTTTCCATCAGGTATAGGACTTTCAAACTTATCGGGTTCTAATTCGGCACGAAATCGAAAACGTCCGCTTGACCATTGAAATTTGAGGTTGACTTTCTTATTTTTAGTAACAATACAAGGCCTTTTCGAGACCGAGTTTTGCTGACGGCGTCGTTTTCGAGTATAACGATTTGGAAGAGGTGTTGAAGTAGAATTACATGGAGATTGTTGGGGAGAGTCACTTACTTGGTTGACTATAAATGATGGCGTCGTAGAAGGTATGTTTGACATTGGAGAAAGTGTTGGTAAAGAACTTATGGATGTCAGTGAAAAGTTATTTGCTTGGTGGTCATCATCATAATTGTCAGTCTCATCATATCCTGTGTGATCAGCCGGAGCCGTATTCGGATAATTGTCATCGGAAAAATCTATATCGAGCCGTTCTAAAGCAGAGTCAATTGATGGTGCTTCAGATGACTCAGAAGCTCGACTTTGAAAGTTGTACACTTCGTCTTCAAGCTCATTCTCAGAGTTCGATGTCCCACTTATATCAGATTGAGCGTTTTCTTGGGGTACAAGGGCCAAAATACGTTTTGACCTCAAATTCTGAAACAAGAATTTTATTTTGCAGGCAAAAACAAAGCAAGCATTTTATCGCACACAATATACATGATAATATTGCTCGGAAAGGAATATTATATGGTGGAAATTAAAGTATTGCGTAAAAAGAGAAAAGCTATGCATATTATAAATAAAATAAGAACACCAAAGTCCTTATTATTGTTAAGCAGACTTAACAAACAAAACTGCCATCA